>VWZP01002783.1:102699-197362 GCA_013396995.1 Dicaeum eximium
TACTTCAATTCACTTTTGATCAAAGTTCAATTCAAAAACCTTCAAAATATAGAAATCCTATAAATCAAATGTGCAAACTTGCAAAAAGTTTTCCATTTTATATGCTTTACAGATACATATCTGGCTTCACTCATCATTTATTGTTTGCAGTTCACTTTGGAATTATTGACCACACATAAATTTGGGTCAGGGCAGAGAATAAAGCATGTGGTTTTTTCCAATAACAACACATCGTTTGTTAAAGTTCAGCATCTTTGTACTGTTTCTTCATAATGTTAGTTTAGGGAAGGAAAAAAACCCTTGTATTTCAAAACTTTAATTTTCTTTATATAATTTCCTGCTTGATGTAAATTTTGCATATGATTTTCAGTCTAAACTAATCAAAGGGATCACATCTTGCTGTTAAGAAGTCCCTCAACTTTCTCCACATTTTACTTCTTTAGAGTTCTCTTTTTTTTTTTAAATCAAGCTTTTCTTAAACTTTAATCCTAATGAATAATTGTTTTGATTAGGAATGAACAACTTCCTTTTGTTTGAAGTCTATATACATACAGATATGGATATCTGTACATTTCAAAGGGCAGGGACATCTTTATCTGTGGATTTTTTCTCCCTTAAAACTAAGACAAAAATCTGGTGAAATATCCTGAAGCAGGCTAACAAATGGACCACAAGTTAGTAGTTATGTAGAATGTTCATATTCTTGACAGAAAAACTGTGTACACAATGTTGTTGGCTATTTATTTTCATAAATGCTTACTCATGGATGCCAAGTAATCTCTGAGGTATTACAGAGGGCTGGGACAACTCATGGCTGACACCTACTTGTAATGCTGCCAGAGTCAGGGGTCTTCTGCCAAAAGTATGTCTTTGAATGTTTACTGTATATTAAAGAAACCTGAAGGTGGTCAACAGTATGAGATGGAAAATGGTAAGTTACAGGTGATACTTTCCTATTCTCCCTCAGTATATCATATGTTGATATATGCCTAGACTCTTTTCTTCCTGCTGCACCATTTTTATTTCTCAGTATTGCTTTGTCAAGAAGACTGGATGTTGAATCAGTGAATAAGAGGGAATTTAGCTGTGCTTGTCAAAGCAGATAGGGCTTGTTTTATATAGAGTCAGTGTAAGATTAATAGAAGTAAATTATTCTGGACAGCCAGATATTGCAATGATCAGCAATATGGATTTCTATACAAATAATTAGACAAGATTATGCATAATTCACGAACATCGACTACTTTGCATTAGAGGGGACTTCAGTATTATGAGGAAAAGAAATCTAAAAAGACAAATTGGTATTTTGATAAATGACCAGTTCCACCCTTTTCTGCTGTTTCCCTTTTCTGAACATGGTACTATATCTGTGATAAAGCTTTCTGTGCTTGAACCTCGTGCCCTTGCTCTGGTGAAATGTGTTAGCCTCCAGAAATGGCTACAAAGCCAAAATTTATGTCCTTGGACTGCTGAGACAGATGATCAAATTACTGAACACTTACTGTGAAAAGACTGAACACTCCAGAAGAGAAACATCCTCAGTAGTTACACTTGTATGATCTACCTCCTGCATATATCCTGATGTGTACTTCATTGGCTTCCACTGGCCTCTGGAATATTTATGTGGATTAAACGTAAATTAGTTTAATTGTATGCATAAAACTACATTTCATCTAGGCCAGTGTGTACAAGTAAAACCATTCTAATATCTTCCTTCCCTTCTCTGCATTTGGATCCATGAAAACATGACAAAAAGGGAAAAGAGATATGTATTAGATGTATATGCAGCTTAAAGTATTTGCAGTCCCTCATATTTTTAAACTTATTAAATTTATGAAAATGTAAACATTAAATAAGTTTAAAACCCATATTTTTAATCTAAAAGCTGGTAGTTTCAGACTAGATACAAGGAAGAAAGATTTTATGATGACTGTGGAAAAACACTGGAACAGGTTGTCCAGAGAAGTTCCATCCCTGTAAAAGTTCAAAAGCTGGATAGGGCCCTGAGCAAACTGATCAAGTTGAAGATGATTTTTGCAAGGGAGTTGGACTAGATGGCCTTTACAGGTCCCTTCCAATAAAAATTCTATTGTGATTTTATGATTCTATATAGCCTAAACATACACAATCAAGAGAAAAAGTAACAAATAACTGTACTATTAATCAGTAATCTACTTCCTATCGTCTCACCTGAATTAATACAAAGAGAGAAAAGGAAAATAAGTACTCCTACACCACCATGTCATACAGGGACATACTACAGAAATTAATACTAATGGCTATGGAGAGGATAGCACCTCCTTAACTTTTGCCCTTTCCTAGTGTGTATGTGCCCAAAATGCTGCCCTTCACATAAAAGCAGTTGGTAAGAATGAAGGCCAGGATAACAGCCAACTGCTGATACCTCTAATAGGAGCATTTTCTTACTATTTCTTACTATTTCATAGCAAAATAAAATAATTTAAAATTGAATTAGAAGTAATATTTCTCAAATGCTCAAAACAGTAAGGAAAAAAGAGAATAAATTCTAGCAGAGGATTTTTTCATTTACTTGTTCAGCTGAACAACAGACATCAGAGACATGTAAAGAGGAAGCCACATGGGTTGTATCACGGAATAGAAAGACAATGCCAAAACTATAAACATAATTTAGACATTGCAAAATTTTCCAGTCCATTGAATTTGATGCTGATAGAGATAGACTTCCTTTGAAAGAGCAATGATCTGCATTCCTTTTGATCAATGTCTTGGGACAGTCTGATATTATTTCACTTTAGGGTAACAACAAGTCCGCAATTGTTTCTTTGTAGAACACTTGAGCATAGGAGAGCTGTCTAACAGATTATTATATGGAATGTTAATCAGTTGTGGCTGTGACTGTCTGCACGTACATGTCTGTATGTCACAAGGTGGGTTTCCAAATATCCATGGGAGAAAAATTTCATTTTTGTCCCTGGTCGACCAAACCTATCCTCAAATGGTGCCGTGAGGATTTATTCCCACCTCCAGAGCCACCAGTATTGATGCTCTCCTCCACATTTCAGACTTGAAACTTGCATCTAACTGGTCATGTGTGAATGTTGCTTCCTGACTTATATGTGTGCATATACAAACTATGTTTAAGCTAAAACGTGAGCCTGGCTGTGCAGAGCTATGTCTTATATTTCATTGAGGAAGCACCTCAAAGCAATTAAAATATGTTCTAGTCTCCTACACATAGTGCTGACAACTGTATATTACAGTATGAAAGGAACCATTTTTATGATCAGGTAAGTTAATCAAAAACATATCCTTGAAGTAATCAACTCTGATTTTGCACTAAATCTGGCATTCTTTTTTGCTGGATGGAATGCAATTTATGCAACTCAAATTTTTTTATTGGTTCAGGGTTTTTAAGTGAAGATGCTAAATTTCTCATGGCAAAGTATAATTCCTAAATAATATTTAAATATATGTAATTTTAAGTAAAGAAATAAAAGATAAGGAAATAAAACCAAGTGTTTTATTTTGAAAGGTCCCTTCGTCTTATTTATTGACTATTTTTGTTTCATGAGCAAGATATAGTGGGTCTTTTCACAACTCTAACAAAAAGTCTAATGCAACATGTAAGCTTCTCAGCCAAACATACAATAAAAGTGTTCCAATATCTTAAAATTTAAATAAAAGGCATTAGGATTATACAAGTTTTTGTCATTTTTTGGTAATTATCTACACCTCAGAAAATTTGTATGTTGGTTGCAGGATCAAATGATCAAAAATATATACTGAAACTGAATATGAATTATTAGAAGTGCCAGGATTGTGCAGGCAGTTTAAGGAGAGAGAAAGAAAGAAGTACTAGGTTTCTGCTTATTCTGTAAAATGAGTAGTATTTATTAATGTTTTCTCTTCACAGTGAAAGTACTGGGCATCTTAGAAAATGGACATTTTGGTATATCAGCATAGGTGAATCTCAAGTTTTGTGCATAAACTTACCAGGATATGTATTCCAGGATATAATTCCAGAGTAAAATGATGATATTTACCTCTAGTCAAGTAAATGGAGTTCAGAAAAAATCCAGGAGAGAAGTAGCATACTGTTAACAAGAAGTCAGGGTTTTGTATAAAAGAAGTCTTCTGTAGGAAAGTCCTCTCATATTTTCCTACTACTTTGCCCAGAACAGTGGACTTTAAGAGGCTTAACACTGGTGTGTTAGCAAGCAATACTTATGTGATAGCGTGGAAATTTCTTTAAGCAATATTCAATTATACTAAACATAATACAGTTACATTTATTTAGAAAAGAAATGATGTTTCAGGCTTTTCTCTGAAGCAAAGAAATCTAGGGGGAGGTAAACTCTCAGGTGTAAAATTCTTCAGATGTTCCCTTGGTGATGCTTTACACTGTGCTCTTAGGGATGATGTATGCATTGACACCTGAGAGTTCTTGAAAAACAGGGTAGAGAAACTCTATTTCTGCAAAGTAAGTATGGCATTACCTGTTCTAATATTGCTTTCACAGGCAGCAATAACACTTAATTAACAATTTACACTGTCCCCCAGGGTATCCATTTAAGTGAATTTTCCACACAGGTCCATGGCAATGAAAGTTAGAAAACAGCAATATCCTTATTCAGCTCTCCTCAAACAGGAGTCTGTGCTAGCTAGTGTCTCTGAGAGACCAGCTGAAGGGAAGAAGATGGGAAGGCAGCAACTTTCCCCTCTAAGAAAGCCAGAGGACAGAGGACACCACCCCATTAGTAGAAGGCTCTTGGGAAGAAAGGATAAGTTTGTCCAGTCTGTTTAGTGTGATAGATCAAGACAGTTGTGGCTGGTCACTGTCAAATGTTTAGAGTACCTCTGTTAAACATGAACGAAAAAGACCAAGGCACAATGGAATAACTGCACTGCAAGCTATTGTCAAAGAGAAACTGAACAACTTAACCTACTAAAATACGTATTTCCATAGGGGTCGAAGCTATCTCAGATAATGATAATTGAAAAAATATTAAAACCCCTAGGGACAGATGAATTGTAGGTGCTGCATGTTTTACTACTTGCTAATATGGAAAGCTTAATCCACAAAGGGGTAATTTATGTGACTGCAAAGCTGAGCTAGCCAATGCACTCCCAAACTTATATAGTCCTGGTTTATACAACTACATAGCTGAAATATTCCGTGTTCACAGGCAAAGAATTTCTTTTGAAAACCTACTTTCATATGCAAAATGATCTCTTGAGCTATTTCTTATGTTTGAGGTTTGAAGCAGTTGATATTTACAGTCCTTGAAATTGTACTAATTGTTTTGCTTAAAAAACCAGATGTTCCAAGTTAGAATACATTTTGAAATACAGAACTAAAGGTGGAGGGTCTCACAGGGAACTTCTCTTCAAAAGAGAGTAAAAAGGATGAAACTTAATTTGAAGTTAACCATTTCTTTGTTCATACTACAACAAACAAACCTTACAATGCCGTCCTCTAATGTCCTTGGCACCTACTCTGTCCTGAATGAGGTCATGTACTGCTTTCATACTGGGTTTTCAGTGCTGGGATTCTGTTAGGTAGACAGAAAAATAATTTTTTAATGTCATGAACTTCCGCATGAAAACTCAAATATCGCGTCAGAAAGTTTTAAATCGATTGCAGGCTGCTAAAACACTAAGCTAGCAGAATAGAGGAATGCACTTCTTGTATTTGAAGGTATCCGAATCTTTGAAGGCATTTGTCTTTTGCCACAGTTCCCTTAAAAGTGCAGATTAAAGAATAATTACTTAGTTTTTCTTTCTTTTTTTTTTGACTTCTCTCTTCTCATTCCAGTGTTACAATAAATCAAGCATCATGGAACAGCAAGACATTCCACTTAACTAAGATTTCTGATTTGGACAGAAATCTCTGATTCTTAATGAATTATCTAAGCTTTCTGCATAGTGCCTGGGGAAAGGATGGACAGCTAGGAAAGAGATATTAAATACTCAGGGAGCAATACTTTGCCTTAGTTCTGCATTCTTTTAAGTCCAGATATAAAACATGGGGGAACTTAAAAGGAAAATGCTTCTATTCCATCCATTTGATTGTATTGTGAAGTCAAAAAATTCCTCTGACATTGGCCAGGGCTTTTTTTCTCAAAATATTTGGTCAAATATGTATATAGTCTTTAATACACAAAATTAAATCTGAACACGTTCTTAATAAGCTAACCAGACCCAGTACACCAGAAATGACAATTCTTTGTGTCCAATTCAATCATGATTTAGGCTGCAGTAATTACACAAGGCAGCCTTGTGATCTTGATTGGGAAAGTCTGCATGATTTTTCTTCTCTCTTTGAGCAGGTAAACATGAATGAATGGTGGTCCTAGTCATAGGTCAAAGTCTGTACAGAATTTGTAACAGACATTTAATTCTTCTGATGTTTAATGCTGTGTTAGAAGACTAAACTTGTTGCTCATTATATCTGGTATTGCTCTCCAAATACTGATTGGTCAAATATTGAGACCTGAAATATGGATGACAAAACAGATCTCAAGCTAAAACTGGAATAAAAAATTGAGACTGGAAAGCATTTACTTATTCCCTTTTCGTTACTGGATAGGATTTCTGTTTTGTGAATGTTCTACAGGCTCAAACAAGTATTATCCTGTTAATTTATAATTTTTCAGTCAAGTTTTAAAAAAAGAAAAATCAGTAAGTCTTTCTGAAGTGTTTTGCATTTATCATTCTTTATGGAATAACTTACTGGAAAGAAATTCTGCAAGTTATAATAAGACAGCAAATTTAATTGTATTCATCCTGATCTGTTTCAAAGATGCGTGTCCTCTTTAAAAATGAAAGTGAAATGGCAATGTGAAATCAATTGAAATTATGTATTCAATTGCTCTTTTAAGTGTTCCAGCCTAAATATTACTTGACAATTTAGACAGACAGACTAAATTAGTATTCATTGAATGAGTGGAGTTTTGGCACAAATGCTGATGACAATTACCAGAAATTATCTCTGCATTGAATATTTATTGTAAATGACAACTGGATTACCAAGTTTTCTGTGATTTCCAGAGACCAACTGTAGATTAATATAGGCCTGTGCAATATTAGAATGCCTCAATAAGAGAAAATTTCTGTTGGGTGTTTTTAAGACTAAGGGTGAGCACAAAACTGGAAGGAAAATTCCATAGATGAAAAACATAGAGTCAAAACTATTAAGATTCTGTCAACGATGGTGGGGGGGTAGAGAGACGGGGAGACCGAACAGACCCCAAAATCTGAGTCCTCTCAGAGTCCAGGATCTGGTCAGAATCCGGAGTCGGTTCAGAATCCGTTTTTATTGGGAACTTACAAGAGCTTATATACTGTTTCAGGAGACTAACAATGTGTACTACAAAGATTTAGGTGACAATCAAATACACAAACTTATGCATATCACAACATTTCTTTGGCTGACAGTGGTTAATGAAATTTCCCTTTCCCGGAGAGCTGTTTGATAGGATCTTCTTGCAATCTTGACTCAATCTCAGAGTTCCGTTTGCTTTTGCAAGGCATCTTGTTTATCAGTTCCTTTATGCTAATGAGGTTCAAGGTATTATCACTCTTGTGCATGGCTACAAGATTCTTATTGTTTTTATTTTTTGATTTTTCTCAAAATCTTAGATGCATCAGTACAGAATGGGAGTGACCTGATGGGAAGCAGCTCTGGGAGTCCTGTTGGACAGCGAACTGTCCATGAGCCAGCAGTGTGACCTTTTGGCCAAGGACAATGATATCCCAGGGGGTATTAGAGATCATGGTCAGCAAGTTCTGGGAGGTGATCCTGCCCCTCTATTCAGCCCTGGTGAGGCCACACCTGGACTGCTGTGCTCAGTTCTGGGCTCAGTGCAACAGATATGATTAAGGAACTGGAGCATCTCTATTGCACAGAAAGGCTGAAAGAGCTGGGACTGTTCAGACTCATGAAGAGGTGACTGAGAGGGGACCTCATAAATTCTGTCAGTGTGTGCAGGGAGCAGTCAGAGGAGGGACCAGGCTCTGCTTAGAGGTGCTGAGGCAACAGGCAGTAAGCAATGCACAGGAAGTTCCATCTGAAGATGAAGAATAAATTCTTTACCCTATGGGTGACCATGCACTGGAACAGATTGCCAGAGAATTCAGGGAATCCCCCTCATTGGAGATATTCCAGAACCATCTGGACACAATCCTATGCTGTGTGCTCTAGGATAACCCTGCATGAGCAGGGAGTTTGGAGTAGATGACCCACAGTCCCTCAGCAGTCCCTTCCAACCAGACACATTTTTTGATTCTGTTATTTTGTGAATATGTGATTTTATTAGTGAAACACTTTTCTTCATTAACAAAGCCTTTTGGTCTAAGAAGGAGAAATATAGATAACTTTAAAATTTAGTTTCAATGTTTTAAAAATATTAACCATGCACTGTTAATCTTAACACTTGTGAAATCACTGCAAAATCTGACTTATTCCTTAGACAAGAAAAAGTTTTACCCAAGTAGGTTTTATTCCAAAAATCAGATAGACAAGAATGTCCCCTTTGATTAAACATTGGAAGAGTATTAATTATTTTGGTCTAATACTAAAACTGGACATTTGTTTAGTTTTTCCTTAAAGAAAAATCTCCTCTCATAGAGAAGATGTCATCATTTTCCCAGACAGCTCATCCATTTGCTTTGCTAATTTCATGCTTAGAAAGTATTTTCTAGTAGTCAGCCTATTTTTCTCCTTCTACCTTGTCTGCCCCAGGCATAAGGAATAAATTATTCTTGTTTGCAACAACTATGGAATATATTTAAAAATGCAGAAAACATTATGTCACAGTGTTTTTCTTTTCTAGACTAAACAGTCTTATTCTCTCATCTCTTCCATTCCAAGACCATTTTACCAGCCCTCTGATCATTCATGCTACCATTCTCTTGACTGTTTCCATTTGAGCATGTTGATCTTGACATGGCAAATCTGAATCCCAAAATACACTCCTTTTTGTTAAAGGCCACATTAAATGGTTTGAGTTGAAAGGGACACTGCAGGTCACATAGATCCTGTTTATCACAGAAAGGTCTGCATTTAGAGCAATGCCATGAAAATGTTGACTCACATTAACCATTAAATCCTTTTCTGCAGATCTGACATCCAGACAGTTATTTCACAGTCTGCTGTTGTGAAAGTGATTATTCATGCCAAGTGCAACGCCTTGTTTTCCCCCATTTGATTAAATTAACAATTATTCTTTGATTACTGAGGGAAATAAAGGACCACGGTTTCTGCTCACAAATATCATGCCACACATTTTGGTCTTGAAAGACTGAGTTTCCATGGTTGGGATCTCTTGCCCTGCACCTAGAGGCAAGGAAGAATTCTGTATTCCATTAGTAGGACATGATTTGTACGGTGTTAGAAACAACACATAACTGGTATCCCTTGTTTCTGGAAGTCTGTACTTCCAAAGAAATCTTTCTTCCTCTGTGTTCACCAGAGGCATCAGTTAAAACTCATTTTTCTCCTCCTGCCTCAATGCCTTTCCTTTGGTTTATCAAGACCAAAGGCCAAGAGTGGAAATACATGGGTTGATGCAACAGCAGCACCTGGCTGTGGCAGATGGTTCCCCCTCTTTGTCATTTCACATCCAACCTGGCATTTTGTCAGGTTTATCCTGTTTAGGGTTCCCCTCACCCTGAATAGTGAGAAGTAATTTTGTGGGAAGCTAAGTACATTTGAGTACTATTTTGCACAGTATTACCACGACTGTTTTAATTTATAATGAAAAATAACCGAATTGAAGAATGTTTATGGTTTCTATGTCCCCACTGGTTTTGCTTCCTTTTATTCATGAGTATGATTGCCAGTGTAGATGGATTGGAAGGGGTTTAGCAGATGAGAATTCTATCATTCTGACTTAATTTAAACATGTGTTAATGCCCATCTCTCCCCGCTTAAGGGAATAAACATTTCAGCTTCTCCTTCTTTATGTTATTTGCAATTTTATTTTGATGGAGATTTTTTAATAGAGAGCATGACCTTTGTGACCTTTCAAGAATTGGTTTATCCAACCTTTGTATTTCAAACTGGTTAAACTTTGCTAATAAATGCCAGTCAAAGGTACTTTAACCTTACAAGTCTATATCTATATCTGTATCTGCATTATCTTTCATTACACTCCCTTAACTTTCTATTTGAAACAGAAGCAAACTAGGACAAGATATTTCCAGAGTGGCTATTCTCTTACCTGTAGTCTTGATATTTTATGACTTTCTTGGGTGCAAACCTGCTGATTTTTTTGTTCCCATGGGAAAGCTCATTTCTCAGCACAGAATTCTATAAACACATCTCTGAGCTGTGTTTTTCAATGACAGGTGGTGTTTGGCTGCCCTGTCTCCCATATGAGAGATGTGAGCTTTCTCTCTTTCTTAGCCAATGATGTGGACAATTGTTATCATTGAATTCTAAACATTCTAGCATTCTTGTACTGAGCATGAAGAAGAAAGCATCTAAACTTGGTACCTGGGCACATATAGCCTAATCCTTCTGATCAGTGGAGTCATTTTAATAAATTATATAAAGCCTTCTGATATTGGAGTCAAAGAGTCCTGATTTGCCATCGGGCACAACAATATTTATCTGTTTAAAAATCAAAATCGGGCACAACAATACTTATCTGTTTAAAAATCAAAATAGTAAAAACATTTTATAAAATACTAGCATTATTATCTTAAATATGCAAATAGTCTCTGTGCAAAAGTGACACATATGTTAGAAGTCCGAGATCTGAATGAATAGATGTCAAAAATAATTTTAACTATGCTTCTCTTCATAGCACTATTATGTGTGCACTGGTTCTACCAATTGCCTTGTCTAAGCTTACAGCAGCAACCACATGGAAAGCAAAGAAACATCAGTATTTTTAAAACGACACATGTTTATGTGCTACAGTTAGCCAGTGAATTGTAGGACCTTATAGTAGTGGTCCAACTTGGAAATGAAAAATTCATACTGTTAAAGCTGTGCATCTCCCTCCTTTGCAGGTTCAAAGACTGTAAGCCTCTGATATTCAGATATAGAACAGATGACTGATGAATGATACAATGCATCTTCTTTAGGAAAAATAATTTTTAAAAGATGCATTTTTAGGCTTAATATAAAATTTAAGCAGCTATACACAAACTGCATGTGTGCAATAACCCAGGCAGTCCTGGGTAGATCTGGAAGCACTGTATATTTTTTGCATTTCCTTAGATGTTCCTCCAGGCCTGCTGCTGCGTCAAGGCTCAGGGATATGATACCTGACAGTGTTTAACTATTGCCATATTTTATTGCTGTGCATTTGCCTCAGCCCATTTAAAACTCTCAGCCAATATTTGGGCTTGATTACACTATTAGGGTCAACCATAGGCTGTTCCCAGTAGTCAGGATAAGGTAGCTCTGTTTTCAAGGGGATAGATTTAATGTAAGATTTCATATGAGATATAGATCTTTTATATCAGACCACTGAACCCACAAGGGATTACTGATATTGACACAGTTTAATACTAGGAAGACAAACAAACAGCTTTTAAGAGAGCACAAAACACTTCTGATTTCCTACTCAGACTGAAATTATTGATTGTTTTATCAGGCTGGGTGCTTGTATGAAAAGGGCAGGGTCAAAGAAAGAAACAACAAAAACAAAAAACCCAGAAGAGATGAATGGAAGCCTTAAACTGAGGTGTACTCAGGCAGACCAGGCACAGCAGCTACTGCTATGGCTTGGCATATAGCAGCCTTATATGCCCTTGTGAGTGCAAGTGTGGGCTTAGAGACAAGGTGTGTCACCTGTTATTTTTAATTGTTGCAAATTATGTTTTGGTTGGATTCTGTGATGGCTGGCAAAATCTCTCCAATTATTTTAGCTGGCAACTACATTAGATTTTCATTTATGTTGTTTAACAATAGCTTGCATCAGAAAACGAAAGATCTTGTTATATGTAAATTTCTAGAAAGATATTTAATATCACTTCTAAGTGACCATATTATAAAGCCTTTTATGGTTGCCAGTAGTGTTGTTATAAATCTATTTTGCATAATAATTAAATAGTATCACTCCAACCCCGAGAAGTCATAGACCTTTTGTCATCATTAGACAAAATCAGGCTGAGTGTAAACACAGCCTAGTTTCCTCCGTGTTTTTGTATTTGTATGCAGCAATTGTCAGCATGTCGGCAGTGGACAGTGATAAAGTGCATTTTTCTGCTTGGGTGGTTAGCCCTTTCATTTTTACAAGTGACAAAATAAAAATCTGTTGAAGAGTGAACATGCTGCTTTCACTGTGTCATCTCAGCCCTGCGGGTCATTTTATTATAAAAATGTAAAAATCTAGTCAATTTTATTTAATCAGCTGAAAAGGAAAAGTGTTTCCAGGTCATTAATCAAGTGCTCCTTCTCTGTGGGAACTTGTCTCTTCAGAAACTGCCATCTGAATCATTAATAAAGCTGAAAAGATTTTGTGCCAGCAGGTTTTTGAGAAACCTAGATGTTATCAATATAACTGGAGTAAAGTAATTTGAGGTCAACAAATAAAGATTTATATATTCATTGCTTCAAAAGCTGAATATTGCCTATTAAAAAACAATTATTTATTTTGTTTAAAGCATTTAATTCTTGGAAAATATACAACTGTTTAGAAGGTATTTGATAATATATTCCATAATTACATGTTTTCTTTAATGTTACCTAACCATAAATTTACAGTAAACTTTTATGTGAATTGATCAAAACACGATGAGACATTAAGAAGAGATAATTACTACCGTATCCATAATAATAATGGTAGTAATTAAACCACAGAGAACTACATTCAAATTATGTCAAGCTGGAGATTTAAACCTCTATTAACAAAGACACTGAAGGCACTCACTGCATTTTAGTACAATCACCTCCATGCATGACTTGGTGCAGCAGCTTGTCCTACCTGTGGCCAAATCTCTGTGTACCTTCTGTGGCAGCCAAGGAGAAGACACTTTCTCATCCCATGAACATGTTGTGCAATGAAAAGTGTTTCCATTCCACAGGGTGGGCAAGTTGAAAACCTTACAAAATGTTGGAATTGGTAGTTTAAAGAGAGAGAGAGATAGGTAGGTAGAAAATAAGCATGAATGCAGGAATTTCACCAGTGGCTGTTCGTCTTCTTACCTGTCCTCAGGTAAGGAGACTAAAGCACTGATTCCCCATTCTTTCACCTGTTTCCTGGAAAGAGAGTAGTACCAAAAGGAGGAAAGTGAGTTTCACAAATGAAAACCCTAATATTTGTTTTCATTTTGCATGGGGAGCACAGATTCAGGTAAGTGCTTTTCATCAAAGAGAGAAAATATTTTAATCCAGGTTCCCAACTGTTGCCTCAAGACCGGTTTCTTATCTCCAGGCTTCCCCTGAAAACTGTATTTTTGACAAATCTGAACACATTAACTGGAAAGCTCTTTCTGCCAGAAACTTCCTATCTGGATTACTTATGAATACCCTGGTTTTGTTTACACTAATGATCTCTGGAATTAGGAAGATAAGAGAAGCTTGCTTGATTTAATTTTTTGCTTTACATCGCATCTTTTGTAAGTCCTTGGATTGGCCCAAAATAAATAAATTAACTAACTAATTAATTAATTAACTAATTAACTTTTCCTAATTACATCTAATTATTTCATAGGTAAGATATTACTTTTGATTCCTGAAAATGTTAAAGTTATAATTTCAAAAGCTACATAAATCCATGCCTATTCAGGAGAGCAGTATTTCAAACTAGATCTATATGGGTGAGCATTTATTCATGCGTATTTTAGTGACAAAATTCATGCATACTCAGGTCACAAAAAATACAACAAAAATGGATCCCATGTCAGCTTTTCTCTGTTATTTTAAAGATATTTTTAGTCTCATACACAGTAATTTACATCTGAATTAAGATGTTGATTTCTTCACAGTGAAAGATCAGAGCCTGTTACAATATTCTGAGTTCAGAATTAAAAATATAATTTAGACTGTATTATATTCTTCTTAACAATGTGCACTTAACAATTAATGCTAATCACCACCACCCTCATTACATATTGTAGACTGAAGACTTTTTCTAAATGGTCCTGGGGCTCCATAGTGAGATTGCAATCCATGTAAATTCTGCATAACACTCTGGATGTCCTTGGTTATGTTGTGCTTTGCTTAATGTGGGAGATGGTTAGGTTGACAGAACTGCATGAAGCCGGGCACCCAGGCTTGCAAAAGGCCACTAAAGAGCCAGAATCTAATTGCATTTACACTAGTTCAATTCACTTGGAGTTAGTTGTTTGTACCTGTGTAACGGAGTGAAAAAGAGCCTGCAGGTCAACAGCAGCAGTAATTACTTGTCCACTAGGATCTGAACTGAGGCCACCAATGCATTTCACACAGTTGATCACACAGTCACTGGATGGTAAGATGTCTTGTCCTTAGAAACAAAAGCTGCTCCTAACATGAATTTAGTAGTGGAGGGCTTCAGAGTCCATTTACCAATCCCCAGGACTCAATGGCTCATGAGACTAGTAATGTGTTATGAAGTCTCTCACCATCACAAACTTACACTTTTAAGAATATGTGTGTGTGTGAGCACACGCTGCTTTTTTCTCTCCCTGTAGAAAATTGGCTAAGGGTGTTCTGCTAGCTTTGGGGAAGAGCATCTTTACCCCGCTGTGATAATCTGAGAAGTGGCAGAATTTTGTGATTCAAAGGAGGTTTCTTCTTTCTTTTGTACATTTTTTTATCTTAAAATGAAATGTCAGAGCTATTTTAGTCTGAATGTAGACTAATCACTCTTAAAGTTAGCTAAAATAAAGCGAGCTGTGTAAATAATCTCATTTTATAATTTGATTTTCTCCAAAATCACTACTTTTATAGTTATTCTATATGAAGAAAAAAGAATTTATTAGTTTTTTGAAACTAAAACATGATTGAAAAAAAGGCTGCCTTGAATCACAAAGCTCTAACAAGTTCTAAATTATCACAGCAGGAGTAAAGATGGTATAAAAATGATAAAACAGCTAGTGAGGAAGCTTAGTCCCAGTACAAATGAAAATTCCTACAATTCCTTTGGAAACAGACCTAGTAATTTTTCAGTAATTGGTATTAATTATTGTTGGCAAGAAAGTATCAACAACTCTCATTTAACTATGTCAGTTACCATGAATATAAATCCTTCAGCACTCATTTTTATGAAAACATATACTTTACACATTGGAAAAATGTGTAAAAAATATTTTAAAGTTGTAAAATAGATTAATTGGATCAGAAAATGTGGAACAATGCCTACTTCCAAATTCACCAGTTTTCTGGGTTTGTTCTGTTGCATGGACATTTACTCCTCCGTTAAAAGCGCTGACTGGTTGATTTTATAGAATCATAGAATATCCTGAGTTGGAAGGGACCCACAAGGATCATCAAATCTGACTCCTGGTCCTTCACAGGACACCCCAAGGTAATCACTATATGCCTGAGGGCAATATCCAAATGCTTCTTGAGCTCTGTCAGGCTGGTGCTGTGACTACTTCCCTGGGGAGCTGTTCTGATGCCCACCCACACTCTGGGGGAAAAAATCTTTTCCTAATATTCAAGAAAGCCCTGTCCCTGTCCATGTCCATCCACCCAGCTCCCTCCCTCCCTGACACAGCTTTGTGTCATTCCCTTGGCTTCTGTCACCAGTCACACAGATCAGAGATCAGTGCCTGCCCCTCCTCTTCCCTTCCCGAGAAAGTTGTAACTGCAATCAGGTCTCCCTTCAAGTCTCCTGCTGTCTGAACAGACCAAGTGACCTCAGCTGCTCCTCATGTTTTCCCCTCAAGGCCCTTTACCTTCTTTTTTGCCCTCCTCTGGGCTCTCTCTAGTAGTTTAATGTCTCACACTCTGGCACCCAAAAGTGCCCCCAGCACTGGAGGTGAGGCCGCCCCAGCACAGAGCAGAGCAGGACAATCCCCTCCCTTGCCCAGCTGGCCATGCTGTCTCTGATGCCCCCAGGACACGCTTGGCCCTCCTGGCTGCCAGGGCACTGCTGGCTCATGTTCACCTTGCCATGGAGCAGAAGCCCAGGGCCCTTTCCATGGCACTGCTGCCCTGCCTCTCATTCCCCAGTCTGTACATGGAGTTGCCCCACGCCAGGCGCAAAATCTGCCACTTTCCCATGTTAACCTTCATACAGCTAGGGATTCCATAGCCCTCAGATATGTCCAAGTCTCTCTGTGGGGCCTCTGCCTTTGAGGGAGTCAAAAGCTCCTCCCATTACAATATCACTGGTATATTTACCTAGTATACCTTTATTTGTTAGTAAAACCCACAAACATACAAACCATATTCACATATGCATGAAGTCACAGACATTGGGTATACATACAGACTTATGGGTTGATTGTAACAATAGACATCTAAATGCTGTAAATATTGAAAAGCCATGTAGTTAAGAATTCAAAAATTGACAAGCATTTTTAGCATATTTAATCTCTTTCTTGCTCTTTAATGTCAGAAATGTGAAACTGTTTCTCATCCTATCTTGGTCCCATTCAATACACTTGTCAAAATAAAAATCTAATATCTTTACCTCTGTTACCACAGTTCACAGGATATTGTTCTCCTATGTGGCATGGGATCTCAGACTGGAACTGGCCTCTTTCAGTCACTTTACTCTGATTTCATACTACTGCAAGGTCTTGCTAAATTTCCTGTCTTAATTTTTTTTCTGGAATCATATGTTTCTTCAGGTTTGATTTTATTTATATATTCTATTCCTAAATATGTTTGAACACTACACTTTTGGCTTAGTAATTTATTCTCCCTGTAGCTTACTGATAATCCAAGGCTTTCCCAGTGTTCATTCTGGTAGACTGAACTAACAAGACTACTTTACCACCTCTCTCTGCTTTGCTTCTCTTCTACTTTACTTTTTCTGTGTTGGTTGGTGGTTTGTTTTTTGTGTTTTTGTTTGGTTTTTTTTTTCATTTTTCTTCCTCCTTCTCCCTGTCCTGGTCTGAATGGCTAGAATTCCCCCAATATTTCAAATCAGGCCACATCAAGCCCTTAGAAGCTTTTTTGTGAATTAAAATATTTTTCTATGTTTCTGTAGAGATTTCCTCCGTATTTCTGCTTTCAGTGCAACTGTCACCATCTCCCTTGTTTACAAGCATTCTCTACTGATTTCCTTCTACTTGGAATGCAGCAAATGCTTGACTGAAATTCATATAGGTAAGAGCTTCTAAATATGACTTTATTGAAGACAAATATCAGCTGCTTGATTGTGATGCATTTTTATCCCTTTTACTTCTCAAGATCTTGGAACTCTTTGTAGAATAAGTACTTTTCTTACCATTTGAAACCTTAAAAAAATCTATAGTCTTCATTTTGTTATTGAAATTTGTCTGGTTTTTATGTTTCGTGACTCAGAAAACATTAAACTGTTGCTTTGTAGGAAAAGACATAAATATTATGTACTTGGCTAAATATGTAATACACAGAACTACAGGGGTTAGGATCAAATGAAATACAGGATATAAAAGACATTAATGTATTAGAGAGCATCCAAAGGAGGGGAGCAGAGATGGAGAAGGGCCTTGAGGGGAAGCCATATGAGAGCAGCTGATGTCACCTGGTGTGTTCAGCCTGGAGGAGGCTGAGGGGAGACCTCACTGCAGCTACAACTTCCTTGAGAGGGGAAGGGGAGGGACAGGCACTGATCTCTGCTCTGTGGTGACAGGGACAGGACCCAAGAGAATGGCCTGGAGTTGTGTCAGGGGAGGTTTAGGTTGGATATCAGGAAGAGTTTCTTCACCCAGAGGGTGTTTGTGCACCGGAACAGCTCCCCAGGGATGTGGTCACAGCACCAGCCTGGCAGAGCTCAAGAAGAGTTTAGACAATGCTCTCAGGCACAGGGTGTGACTCTAGGGGATGGTGCTGTGCAGGGACAGGGATTGGATTTGATGATCCTGGTGGGCTCCTTTCAACTCAGAATATTCTGTGATTCTATGACAAGGGCCTCTAGGACAGATTTAATTGCCTCCTTGCTAGATGTACTGTACGGCATATTCCTGTAAACTTTGACAATATATATTGATTTGTAGCTGCAAAGTTTTCTCTTTTATTTGTTTTTTATTTACATGAGCACCTACTGTACAAAGAATATCTGTGGTACGCAGAAGAAAATGCAAGATGAGAGTAAAAGAGATCAAAGCGTATTTAAGAACTAATTTCTTATCTTTCTTCTTTGGCAAGTAACTACAGGCTTTTTTCTTTCCCTGTATTAATAGTAAACATATATTAATGATTTCACCATATCTATTTTCACCTCTGCCATTTGTACATTAGCCCATTACCTGAAAGATACAGAGAAACTCTGCATTTTTACTACAGCAAAGGTATTGTGAAGCTATAATATCTCACCTAAACTCATTAAAAAGTGGAATTATTTGGATTGTGGTTTGAGAAGCTGAAGCAAAATCACCCGTTATCATCTGTGTGCCTTTTTCTTCTACTTTTTGGTAAATTTAGTTTTGAGTAAAATGGGAATGTTTCAGATCCCTTCTTCAGGATAGATAGCACACTATTGGAGTTCCACAGGCATCAAGAGCTTGGAGTATTTTCACAAGCAGGAGACTAGTTAATGAATTTTCTTTTCTGATTTTTTAATTGACTGTCATTGGAATGGTGGACATTCTTGAGGTTTTTGAAAATCAACCTTACCATTCTGTGAAGATTTTAATCTGTTTTTACCCTCCTCAGTACCCTCTTCCAGCCCAATGCAGTAGAAATGTAAGTTACACTCTTCATAAAATACTAAAATTTATTCTATTTTTATACACCTCTTAGTAGCAAAACAAGAGATACACACAGTCTCATCCATTTTCTGTGAGTCATAATTCCATCTAAATATCTGAGAAGTGTACAACTTGTCATAAAACAACAACTTTTTCTTTCTGCTCTAGAGATTAATACTAACAGGAAAAAAAATAAAATCTTTAACCATTCATCTTCTAAAAATTATTCTGTATGTACTTCAACACCAACTTTTCTTTTAGGAATAAATTCCTGAACTGTTATTGTCATCTTTTTTGAAGATGCAATTCCTTATATGCAAGGAGAACTAAAATAATGGGGTTGCTATTGCTTTTTACCATGCATTTATAAAAGTAAGTAAATTGATGTGGCAAAGGAATATTTTCATTTTAAGGGCAACAAGCTATGTGCTGTAAAACTATGAAGATGCCCTATTGCCACATTAAATAATATCTGTGTGTTAAATAATATCTGCAATAATGGGAAAAGGGAAAATGTTCTTGCAGGTCACTTGTCATAGGTACAAGTTGCCGGTTTGGACAGACAATCTGTGATTGACACCCAGGAACAGGATCCCTGGATAGTAAATCCTTACTTCTTGTGCTACCCAAACAGCAGAAAGGTCTCCATTCCTGCATGAGCCCAGGTGGATGTGAAAACAGTGGGCACCCTCACTGCCATTGCTCACTCAGTTTAGCATGCTCAGGAAGATGAAAATCAGATGGCAGATATGCATAAATAGTTCTTTAGAAAACTGCAGTGGTCCATAGGATGATAAATATAAAAACAGAGGGGGTATACACCACAATAATGTAACTGCTTCTCTTCAGCTAACAGGTTTTCCTTTTACACACATGGAGGACTTGTTCTGGAAAACTGTCATAGGCCTACTGAGTTGTTAGTGATCTTGGAGCCCCAGTTCTGACAAGTCTAATCACAAAAGGAAAGAGGTGTATTAAAAATGCATTAATGCATAGAGCTATAAGATGCATGGGAGACAGGGTTTTGCTGGAGCAGATTTTTGCATTTCATCTTCCATTTATCTTGCTGATCCTTCAGTAGAATAATCTTATAAATATCAAACCATTAATATGTTGAGTTGTCTTCAGAGCTCTAAAAGCCACTTGAGAATGGTATAGAGAAGTTACTCTTAATTTATTTCTGGGACAGAGAAAAGAAGAAAAAGTAAGTTGTTTTACAACAGCAATCTTTTTTTTCATGGTAATCACTTAAAATAAGTGCTTCCTGAAAAAAAGGTATTTTTTTTCAGTTTTGCAATGCTCTATAATTATAATATCACATGATGAAATATAAATAATTTCTCAAAAATTATCATATACATAATATTAACTTATTCTATTTCAGTCCATTTCTTCTCCTTTCTTCAAAGTGGAATAATTTATTAGTTATCAATAATGTATGCTTATGTGTATTGTGCAGACTTCCTCTGTTTAATTCCTCAGTGGTTTTGACTAATCTTTCTGCTTTTGGTGTTCTAAATGACAAATTATTTTTATACTCCAATGTATTTATTCATGATAGGAACGAACTTCTGTAGTGCCAGATCAAGTTCTGAAGCTCTTATGTGCACAACTGTGCAGGCCACACATTTACTGCAAATAATAAGTAAATAATAAGCATTTTACTTTTCATGTGCATTCTATTTTTCACATGCATTGTATTTACCATCAGTACTTATTCTGCATGTTATTATGGATCTCATAATATCTAAAAGCATGAAAGAAAACATTTGATTTTACAGAAATCTTAGGCTTGGGGGGTTTGGTCCAGTTTTGGTGTACCATGGAAAACATAGTGGTGACCATTCCCAGCTTTTTTTAGGACATCCAAAGACAAAGGAACTTGTGCTTTTTTGAGACAAGTTTCATCTTGGTGTTTGGAATAAATATGGTGGTGACATAACTGCTTTGGAGATCGTAATAAGAAACAGAATTGAATAAAGCCCACCAGAGGTAATCTTCAGAAGCTCACTCAGTTTGGTTTCCAGAAGCTGTTTTTCTTTCCAAGTGACAATGGCATTGGTGGCTTCCTCCTAAGTAATGCAGAAGTATAAATGCAGCTTTCACGTGTGTCTGGACCACTGTCTAAGCACAGAGGAGGCTTTTATAGGGATGTGCATTTGTGTCTGGGCCATAACAGATCAGTTTATTACTTCAGTGCTTTTTAAAAGTCCCAAAAGATTGAGATAACCAATAGGAAACATAGTGTATATATTCTATGCCTGCTCCAATTATGCAGACTTAATGTACCTTCTGAAACTCATTGGGCATAGTATGGGCAGCCAGACCTCTGGGGAATAGTTATTCTTTTATCACTTCTAAGAGAAGAATCTAATTTCAATTTGAAATTTTAAAAAAAATACTTAGAGGATGGTTTGAACCCTTCTCTAGTGTGAAAAGCACTTTCAGAAAATTTGTACTGTAACAGTGATGCTCTCCAAGGTAGGTCTGAAATTTGCAGGTCTGGGTTAAAGAAATGGGTTGAGATAAAACTGTGAGATAAAAAAGACATCTCTTGTCTAACTGCTTTTTCCTTTCCATCAGGGCAATATTTTATTGAAACGCAGGACTTGCAACTCATATCACCAGAAGTCTGCTACAACTTCCTGTCTTGTTGCCTAGCTGATTGCTAGATTATTATAGATCTAGATTATTTTAAAAAATTCACTTTGAAGCAGGACTATTGTCAGCATTTGGTCAAATCTGCTGTTGCACAGAGATCCAGACAATGCTTGTTAAAAATATTCTTGTGTTGGCTTAGGGAAATGCAGTTTGCATGGGGAATGGAACCTCTAAGGCAGAAAGGATGGCTGGCTGTGTATCAGATGGTGAGGAGTGCCTCCACAGCAAGCTTCTTCAACTGGATCATATTCCCAAAACTGATTTTTGCCCTGTTCTTAAAGCCTCTCTGGCCTGTGGTCCTACATGTCCACTGCAGTAGGTGCATGTTTAATCTCTCCTGATTACTATAAAGTACATATAAAGCATCTAACTATCTTAAGGATGAACAAAATACTGTCCTGTGTGATTGCTTCTACATCTGTATGGACAGATTTACTGAATAATAACAAGTGTCTTCCCTGAGTACTGTTCAGTCAATTCTACACTAGGAACAGCTGGGAAATCGCTTTGTCTCATGTAAAAGTCACATAGCTTGGGGATACATATTAGCACCAGATAGACAAATCATCTACCTGTTCCATTAAATCAGATGTAGCCCTTTTATCTGCTGGCTTTTTTACACAACCTTGTTATTGTTTTTGTTTCTTTTTGATTATCATTAGTTAGAATTTTAATACTGGAGGCTCTTCAGACTGATTATGCTGTGGACACCTTAGGATGTCTATCATCTCCTCAGGCAGCCTGGTGTATACCAGGGAGCCAAGAGGAAATACCTTGATTGTAAAGTTATCCAGATTATTTTCAAATAATTGCAAGAAAATAAAGCAGTGAACTGATATTTTCAAATGCAAAACAGCAATCTTATTTTTATACTGACTTACAAAGTTACTCTCTATTTCTTGTTGAAATGTTAATATAATGTTTGATAATTTTTTTCCCAGATAAACCTATTTCTCTTCAGTGAAATTTGTCTCTTGTATTGGATACTCCTACATTCTTTGAAAATGTAAATATCATGCACTCTTCAGACTCCCGTCACTAAATTTAAAAAGCATTCAAATTCAAAAACATTTCTGTAAATTGAACAACTGATATTAAATATAAGAAATATAAATGAATTTTGCTAAGACAAGGGTTTTTTCATCCACTGTGATGTGAGTTTAGATTTTTGAACTCAACCATGAATCAGAATTGGGATTGTATACTATATATTTTCATTCTATCTTTCCCAAATTTTCCAGTGCTATTTGAATCTTTGTACTTAACTCTTGTCCCAGACTAGAGGAGCCAAATCAGATTGGAAAGCAGGTTGCAGGATTTTGAACCTGAATTATGTGTCTGTTCTGGCTTTTTAGGATCTAACTGTTTTTTGTTGTTTTCTGCAAAGGTTTTGTTACAAAGACTCTTATTGAAGCATCCTAACAACATCACAGAGCAGTGACCTTTCTGGCTCAGTTTTCTGCCTTAGATAACATTTAGTGTGACAGTTACCAAAAGACAATTTCCCAATAGGTAGCTGTGGAGAACAGATTCAGCTCTTAAAATTAATAGACAAATTCTAAAATCTTAATAGCAGGAATAACAGTAGTTATTTGTGTATTAATTGATTTAAATTTGGCACTTAAGTCTCTGAATGTTTTCATTAAAAAACCAAAAAGTAGTGGAAAAGTTGTGTGCAAAAGTCAACTATCCCCATGCTCAACTATTAACCTTCATTTCCTCAGTTGCTGCTTATATGCAATTTAAAATCTTTTTCTCCAGAGCATGGAACTATTTACTCTGAAGACAGACTAATTGGAGAGTCATTCATGCTAAGAATGTGTGGAGCTTTTGATGGAGTACTGGAGCAGAGCACTGGCATGAAATGAATTGCTTAACCATAACACTTTTCACTGAATGACACAAATGTCATATGTAGTGGGAAACAATATTGACTAGAACAATGACACAATCAAGTCAGAATTTTAAAATAAAATTTTGAAAACAAGAAAAAAATGAGTTTGTTTTTCATAAAATCCCTCAAGTCTCAGTATAGGAAGACTTATTTACTTTTACTCCAGAATCACTTCCTCACTAGTTCATTTACATATTTGCATGAGCCAGTTTCTCCTTATGTCTCCTTCATGTGGTAGAGATACTTGAATCTTAAATGTACATTTGTAATAAGATAAGATGCCATAAGATGACATTTTCATGGCATTGGTCATACAGTCTTTGTTGTCATTGTAGAGGTAACATAGGCTGAAAATATCCATGAATTAAGGACCAGCAAAGCAAAGCAATATAAAATGGCATTCTTGTGGTCAGTCTTGATGTTTTTACTTTGATATGTTTAAATCTGGCCTTAGCAAAATCAAAGTTCAGTATTCATGTTTTTAGCCTCTGACTTTGCCAATATTGAACATGAGAAGAACTTAATACATGATAGAATAACTGTATGCATGAGGGTGGCAGATTTATATTAACCAGTACATAGGTTGTTTTGGTGGTTTGGGGTTTTATTTCTAAAATCAGGAGCTCAGAATAAAAGCATGTGCTATTATCTTTTTTTAAACTCTAAAGAGTTCAGAAAAATAGATGGAGGTACAAATAATGTAATGATGTAACATAATAATGCTTAAAGAAAGTTGTTGGTGTTAGCAAATTGTAAGAGCATATTACTGTTTTTACAGTAATAACACCCTATCTTTTCACCCAAATAATGATGAGTGTAAGCATCCTATGGTTTTGTGAAATACAGGAATGTGCAGCAACAGGACTCGTGCGCTCGAATGTGGTTGAAGACCAAAGAGGATTACCAAAAGTCACAGATTGTAGGTTTGTGGGAAAAGGGGCTTGAGTTAGGTTATGAGGAGAGCCAAAAATCAGAATGCTTTGGGGGTCTCACATGAAGGTCAGATGCACTGAGTGTGTAATAAGTGGGAGGCAATGCAGCAGCCATTATCTTCCCCCTGACAAGAGAGCAGCTCACTGACCTCGTATGTTGACAAATGGAGAGGAAAACTCTGCACTGAGATGTAAATTCCCCACACAGGTCCCTCATGAATATCTTGTTTCCAGAATTCAAGCCAGTGACCTGGAAAACAAGGTTCCTCCCCAATCAAAATGACAGGCAGAGCTGGTTTCCTGTTAGGAAGACTACTAGATGTGTAAAAAAATTATGATTTCTGAGAAGAAAAAAATGAGATGTCACACAGAGCAAAATATTACTTTCAAATGGTCTTCTGCATCTCCCTTGAATGGCAGCTGTTAAGAATTCAATTGTGTGTATGACACACTGCAATGCAGGATAGAAGTTCTGTTGGGGAGCAAAAATGAATAGAAATTTTCAATTCAAATACTCATTTGAGAATATTTGAATATCTGTCATTCTTTTTAGCCTAAAGGTTAATTCTTGAAAAGAATTTCCATTAGTAACACAAATTGTAACCTTGTCAAATCCTCTTATGTAATGCATCAATGCTGAAAGACATACTCTGCAAAACTGTACTATTAAATACATAACCTTGGTTCATAGTGAATTTATACTTTAAGCAGTTTCTTTCATTTGTCAGTTATTTGTGTAAGATTTTATGGTTTTGTCTATGTACTTGTGTCAGCAAATAGAGAACATTTTGTAAATGTTACTGTATTCTTTTCTGCATATGTATGTTCTGTTGCCATGCTCTCTTTATTTCATAGATAGCAATTAAGAAAATTGTATGATGCCATTGGCCTCACACAAGACAAGTGGCTGTCTAAGGAATTCTCTTCAGTATGACAGATCTCTTTTCTCATTCTGTGCATATATGCCAGTGTTATATCAGGATGTCCATTATTTTATTTCTGCAGTCCCGATTCCTTGAAGAGAGGAAAAGCAATTATGATTTTTCCTTCTGGATGATGATTTAGCTCTTACTTCACCAACAGTCAGGATGCAGAATTATACAATATTTGGATAAATACCATAATGTTTAATATTAAAGGGTGCCCAAATTTGCACCATAAACTGTGGGCATGGGGAATGTAGATTTTTGTTAGACACAAACAGCCTAAAGGTGCTGTGGTTCTCCAATCAACAACTTCATTTGCTTAAATAAATAAATAAATAAAATGACAGGAGTTAATTTTATAAATTAAGTTTTTTTTTCTACTGTGGCTAGGGTTTTTTTAGCTGTGAAAACTTCAAACTGATCCATTAGAAATTTTGCAGAATTATGAAATAATTTTTCTTATCATGGTAATAAAATCTGTTTTCCATAAAATATTTTAAAAGCTTTTGGCTTTATTTTATAGTGAATTTAAATAATTATCTGCACTTCACTATGTTATCTTCCTTCATTCTCTTTCATTCTCAGTTGTACCATGCACTGATGTAATGTTCATGCTGTTTCTGCTGCCTGGTACAATTTTTGTTAAGAGACAGCATGGCTTGAGTTTGCACACAGATCTTAGGCAGAATGAATATGTTAATAAGCTCCAACCTCAGGTTGCACACTCAAATTACTATCAATTGTGCATGCAATTTTTCCAGGCTATTTGTTCTGAAAATAAGTACTACATTATGCATTCAATGCAGTGTTATGTATAAGTACAAAAGAGGAATTTGCTCAAATATTTCCAAAAAGGAACATTTGTGTGTGCAAATATGATGAAATTAAAGTATTTTATGTATCCACTTTAGCAATTTGGAAACAGGAAGACAAAAAACTTATCAGATTGAAGGTGGGAATGAAATGCTTGAAAGGCAGGCAACTGAGCCTGGGACTTATAGTGGATATATGTATTTCATTTATTTGAAACCAGTCATTGGCAGGCCTTTTCAAATCTCTTAGTCTGGATGAAATCTCGAATAGTATTAAACTGATAGAAAAGCATTGTTGTGAGCTGTCCTAGTGAGGGATATATTGTCAAGAAACTGCATTGCTTATAGCTGCTGTTTATTTCCTTGTTAAAGGCTGTTTTCAAACTCAGGCAGATTTGTTAGGAGAATACAGTTTGTCACAAATCTAAGATTGCCTGACACTGAAAAAAGTCCAGATCTGTCTAAGCAGAAGACCATATGCAGGCAGAATATCCACTCTGCTGCTTTGGCTCTGCTCTTTCATGACTTTTTTTCCTTATTCACTTGTTTAAATGTGTCAGTTAATTTTTCTTGAAATAGCAGGTGTGAAGTAAGACCAGCTGATGTGACAAGCATACAGGGTGTACTTAGTAGGGTGTGTTTTAAGTAGTTTATGACTCACACATATTCTTTAAGTTGGTAGCTTTGCACCTTTTTTAACATTATAGCTGCAAGCCCTACGTGCTCTGTCTCATTTACTCCAAAGCATGTACTAGATACCATCAATACTTTTCTAAGACATTGAAAATTTCCAAGCTGTAAAGAAGCTCTCCCAAAGTAAACCACAATGAAAAGCAACTGTAAGTATGTGTGTATGTGTGTGTGTGTATGAGTCAATCCCACACTTTCAGAACAATGGGAAACAAATTTGGGAGGTATTAGGAAGCCTTTGTACAGAACAAACACAGTTGTGGAAGAAAGAGGAATAATGTATTTGGAGATGGATATGGATAAGAAACACAATTAGAAAAGAAACACAATTTTAGATCCTCTTGGAGTAAACATGTTAAGCAAGTTAACTTCTAGAAACTGACAGCAGTTCCCAATCAACACTTGCTAGACTGATGTGATTTGAAGTCATGGTGAAATGCAGGTGAAAATAACTTTTAAGTTCATGTGGAAAGTCTTCCTTTGAAGGTCCCTAATATAAACCTATGGACTTCTGGTTGGCCATCTAAGAGACTCTTCCACTACACTGGTTTCCCAAGCCCCAAATCTTTTCTCAAAAAGGGATGAATTTCCCTGGGTAATTGTGGCAACTGTGTCCTGAGGTCTGTATTTCTAGTGCAAGCCAGGAGTAGACAACTGCATGGTAAAGTTTGAAGCCCTGTGACAGTGGTTCAGGGGATGGTGAAACATGTCTAAACATGTGGGATTTCCTCTCCTCAGTAAAAGATGGCACTGGTAGGAAATAGAAGGTTATAGCAAGTTCTCAAGTCCAGGATGCAAATTTAATCAATTGAATTGCACATTGTGCAAATGTATAGCTGTGATAGCCTATAGGGGGTTAGGCATCAAGCAAAGATTATTCAGTCATCACAATCTGTGGTATGAAGTTGGACAGTCTGCTCCTGACTGCTCCAGCTTTGGCGGTGTGTGCAGAGGAGAGTTGAGATTCCGTGACTCTGAAGACAATGTTTGCTCACAATCTAATGAACCCTGAAAGCATTATAGGACTTCAGGACTCTTGCCTATTATCCCGCAATCATAAAAAAATAAATTCTTCTTTTTAATGTGGTAGTTAAAAAGAAGTGTTGTTTTATTTTGTAAGTGCTAAAATTTGGATATCTGCAGTTAAAAAATACATTTGCACTTGTTTAAGACAGCTAGTGTTATTCTTTGTTCAAAGAAAGGGGGAATTTTGCTCCTACAATGGGAACGTCTTGTGAACAAGTTTGCATAGAGAGTCAAGAGGGATTGGAAATTTTCCCTTTTGGCTGGGTTGTCCAGCTCCAGTCTGAAGATGAGAAGTAAGAAATGCTTCCTGACACAGGCATCAGCGTGGAGCTGAGCTTGCTAGAAACTGTTTTCACATAAGTTATACTAAATCAGATATAGCCACAGCCAAAGAATTTCTGCCTGAATTTTTGGGTTGGAAGATTATCTTTAAAACTTATTTTCAACAAATTCAGCATATTTTGTATGTTCTGATCTACACATCCACATTCTAGGAAGGAGGATCTGAACCGGAGTTCCTGAGAATGGCAGAGTTACTCTCAGAAACTTGAAATGTGAGATGTGTTGTAGCATAAACATAGCAGGTTCAAATAATCAAGACACCTGGAGCTGTGGAGTCTTTTTGTCTTTTAAGTAGTGTTACATTTTCAAGAGGAGAAAAATCAAATATTTCTAGGCCCTTAAATATCCACAGTATTTTTCAAAAGATATCTGACATTTATTTTAGGTGATAATTTGAAACCTAGAGATGAAAGAGGTTGAATTGAACCTGCAGTAGGTTACATGTCAATCACCAGTTGACTTCTACAGAGAGCTGTTGAGGATTAGCTCAATGAATGCTATAAGGAATATAAGGAATAATATTTAATTGTAATCGAGAAGTGGGAGTGTGAGGGAAAGACTTATCTTTCAGTCACTAGAGGCTTTGAACACTAGCAGCCTACAGAGAAGCACTCAGACTGAGATAAACTTGAGGACTCTTACCCACCAAGAACTAGACTGATTTCTTTTCCTGAAAAGAAAACTACATTTAATCCCATTTATTACTGGAAAAAGATTTCCTCATCTTCATAATATGTAAGCATTCTGATTGTTGGAACACATCAAGATTTAAAAAAGAACTTTTATTGACTGTAAATAAAATTCTTGTTAATTATACACAAAATAGTCCTTTTCCCCCCCAGTTGTAGGTACTAGATGCTAGGCTAAGTGAAATTAAACATGAATACACCGAAAATAGGTCTTTTAACATACTTCAATTAAAGTTAAGCTTATTTTTTTAAACATCAGATATACTAATTTCTCTCTTTGTTTTCCATAACTCACTCATTTAAAAAGATAAAGGCAGCAAGCCTTTAAGACCACAGGGTGGCCTTAAATAAAGGGATAAAGGGCCTTGCAGTGCTTGTGCTCCTGCATCCAGCTGACCTGGAATACATATCCTTGGGCATCCCATCAAATTCTGCCAAACACTTCACTTTGAAGTGTGAGAATAAACAAATACATGTGAACTTCTGGTTTTAATAATACAGATGCAACCACTTCAGGTGAAATGTTCAGTCTACACACAGCTATTTTAGACACATTAATGTGGCTCTAGATAGAATGAGTTTTGCGTGACATACCTACTCATCAGGACTCTGAGCCATTGACCACCATCCTCTGGATGGGGCTGTACCACCTTATCCATCTAACAGTTCACTCATTGAATCAAGCCCACTCCATTTTAGAGACAAGGATGTTGAAGGGGACAGTGTCAAAAGTTTTAGACAGTCCAGATAAATGACATCTGTACTCCTCCCTTTGTCCACTGATGGAGTTTCTTGATCATAAAAGGCCACTGAGTTGGTCAGGCAGGATTCCCCCTGCTGAAGCTGTGCTGAATGTCTCAGATCATCTCCCTGTACTCCATGAGCTTTAGCCCGGGTTTTAGGAGGATCTATTCCATTAATACCCTTTTTAAAGAGGGCACAACATCTCCCTTTTCCCAGACACCTGGGACTTCACCTGACTGCCATAACTTTTCAAGTGTCATGGAGAGTGGCTTAGCAACTACATCAGCTGATTCACTCCAGGCTCTGGGATGCATTTCACCAGTTCTCAGTGGCTTATACAAGTTCAGATTGCTCAGGTGGTTTTGAACCCAATTTTAGTTACAGTGGGAGGGGCTTTGCTTCCGCAGTCACCATCCTGCTATCTATTCCCCTAAGAGGTGTGGGAAGAAAGGTTGTCATTGAAGATTGTGATGAAATGTTTGGTGGGCTCCTCAGCCTTCTACTTATCTGTTGTTACCTGTTTGCCAGTGTTATCAGAGGGGATTCACCTTCTTTGACCTTTCTTTTCTGGTTTACATGCCTGTAGATGCCCTTCCTGTTATTCTTTGCATCTCTTGCCAGGTTCAATTCCAGCTTTGCCTTTGGCCTTCCTCAGCCCATACCTGCAAAACTGAACTTCATCTTTACAGCCTTCCCAGCTCCCCTGTCTGAGCTTCAGCTGTCTATTTGCTTCTTCTTTATTTTGACAGAGAGATCCCTGCTCAGCCATGCTGGTCTCTTGCCCTTCTTGCCCAATTTTTTGTGCGTGGAGGGTCAGCTCTTACACTCTGGGAGATTTCCTTACAGATCTGTCAGCACTGTTCCACTCTCTTGTCCCTGAGGGCAGTCTCCCAGGGAATCCCACTGACTACCTCCCTGAAGACCTGGAATTCTGCTTCCCTAAAGTTCAAGGTCCGTACTTTAGGCCTTACCTGACCCTTATGCTCAGAACTGCAGGCTCCACCAGTGAATGGTCACTGCAGCCCAGCACCCCTTCAATCTTGACATCCTCAATTAGCTCACCTATAGCCATCAGACCTATGTGATGTATTTGTAGAAAAAGAGAGGAAACCTGTTTAAAGAATTTTGAAATTGTGTAATATTTGTCTTATGAGTCTTCATTTTGAAGTTATCTATGAGTTGTTCCAAAGTTATACTGGAAAAAAGGTCTCATCTATCTAATGCATTACACATTTATTATTTATTATTAGCACTTATAATTATATATCAATGTACATGTAACAGGTTTGTGATGCATGCTTATATTTGCCATAAACATGAAGTAGCAGCCAAAATGTCTATACAGTGACTGTTCTTACTATACATTCCTCAGAGAAGATGGGAGGCAGCTTTGTAAAAATGGATGAAAATACAGATAAAAGGGACAAAATTCATAAATATAATAGTTTATTGACAATCTCAGTGCAACTTCTCTCAGATTTGAAAAATACTGCAGAAAACAATTCTACAGCATGGTATGCAGTACATCCAAGTAAGTGCACTTTGGGACTGGCATGTAACGGGACCATTGCACCCCACTGACCCTATATTAACCCATGTGTTTAATTAAATGAACACAATACATTGTGGTGATGTACTTTGGAATTCTACAAACATTCACTCAAATAATTCTGCTCTTTAAAAACAATATGTCCTTCAATATTAACTGGGGCCTTGTGAGCTTCATACTAGTAACCATTTGCTAGTATGAAGTTCACAAACATAACAGTAGTTAACAGTTAAACACAAAATAACACAAGAAAAAAGATACTTGCATAGAGAATATTTATAGGACCATATTTTTGTGGAACTGGGCTGACTCAAAAAAGAAAACAGGACATCTGTTTCTCATTAGTCTGAATGCATCAGACTTACTGAAAAATAGAAAGGACCAATCCTCATAATTTTAATGTGAAATGTGGTAAAATATGCTGGGGTACGCTTTTTTAATTTTTCTTTTTTTTTTTATTAATACTATACATATTTGAGTTTTGATTTCATTTTTACTTTGATCTTAAAAGCACAATTCTTCTATGCAAACCCATGAATTTTACTTATTTATTTATTCTATACTACACATAAGCCTTAAGCAAAAATTATGACAGGTTCAATAATGACAGAGCACAAGGCTTCTGTTCTTAGTTTGCTTCAGGTCAAGCAGACTAACCAAATTCTGATCCCAATATTAGGATACTCTTGGAGTTGCTGTAATGATGCTCTAACTGCTTATGGTTGGTAATATTAAAAATTTGATGTAATACAAAACATAATATATTATAACTTGTTCTAAGTCAAATGGAAAAACCTCAAATTGATTGATTATAATTTGATTCCAACCAGACTTTTTGCCCTAAATTAAAAATGTGATTTGTCATTAATTAAAACAGTCATTTATGCTGCTATATTTACATTTTTCTGTATTTGATACCATACTATCTGCATCACCATGTATGCCATTGTAGTAGTTCCCTGGTTAAGTTAAAACTAAGAGAAACTATGAAATATTAAAAAATGCTTTATTTGACTAGAGGTTACTTCTAGCACTGAAAATCTCTAATCAAGTAAGAGGCTAAACAATGATGGAAAACTGAAATCTCTAAAATACCCTCACAGAAATATCTCTGACATTTGACTAAATAGAACAACTACTCAAAGTGATTCGTGATCAGTTTTATTCTGTTTTATGTTTCTGAAAAAAACCCCAAAAACCTACAAAAAACCATCAGGATCCTCTCAGATTTTGAGAGTAAAGTAAATAGGATTGAATCTCTGCAGGTTTATGGTAGTTAATATGTAGAGAGAACACTTTTATAGAATTAGTTTGGCTCCTGTTCAGAATCTAGCAATATCCATAATAAATTTCTACTTAAATCTCTTGTAGAGATGAATAAGTAGAGGATTAACATATTTTTCTGCTGTGTTCTTAGTATTTATCTTGACAGTTGACTTATCTGCATAGACAAAAGGAAAAAATATATCCTCATTTGGGCCAAAAATTAATTTTTTAAAAAATAAATAATGAAGGCTTCAATTTTAAAGATAAATATAGCCATAATTTTATGTGTGTTTTTTGCAATCTTTTAAAGGTTAGATGAAAATTCAGCTGAATGAATTGGATTGATATACATTTTGTCTCATGCAAGTTGTGTTGGAAGTTGGTGTGGAAGTCTTCTGGCTTTTCCAAAAAAAACTTGAATGAAACCAAAAGTGCATCAAATCCTCTGTATCCATCTGAATTTTCATACAACCTTTACAACTTTATAAAAATATTTACGAATTCTGCAGTCTAGATGGAAATCATCAGAAATGTAGTTGAGCCACCATACACAAAAAACTTGCATTTTTGCAATAGAAAGATAGGCAAAATCTCCAAATTTCAGGGACAAGTTGCACTTCCTGAAGGATGCCTCATTAAGAGACAGACTAAATTTTTTCCATTTGTGAATATTTGGGAGGATAAAAAGATGAAAATATTTCTTCATGGAGTGGTCAATTCTCAGAGTAGTTTAGTTTCCCTTCTCACCATTATCCAGATATTTTCTCATGCAGCAACTAAGTTGGAGGAAAATAGGATTTGTTTCATAGGTTTTCCTTTCCCTATAGTATTACTTTAGTTTTACTTCGGACTTCTGGAAGAATACTCAATCTATTATAAAATTTGCATTTACAATCAGCCTTGTGTCAAGATAGGCTTATTAAGCTGTTTCACAAAAATTGAAGATTAATACTCTCTCACATGACGACAAGCTGAGATACTGATAGATTTATAAAATCTATAAATATTATTGATTTAATGTAATATGATTTTATAGAAAAGTTATTAGTTGTTGAACCACATTAAAAAGAACTTTAATCCTCAGCATAGGTATGCTGCAGTACATAAATCAGGCTTTTAAAATGTCTCATACTGAAAACAATACTGAGATATTGGAAAATCACTACCTTCTTTTTATTTTAAATTTGTTTTATCTGGAAGATCTAAAATGTATTCCTGTCTTCTATGAATATTGTGGTTTTGAATTCTGCAACGGATGTAATTTCCTATTTAATACTGTACTCAAATTTTTTAAGGAACTTCATTGTTTTGTGACAGGTGAAATGATATTTCATTACAGAGAGTTTACTACCCTTATGAATATTTATAGGCATACTTTTCACAACCATACAGCAGACAACCAATTTCAGCGATTTTCATATGCAGTGGATTATAAGGTTTTCTGGATTTTTTTTGTCTTTTCCCAATTAAAATTTTTATCCTTCCTTATTTTTTTTTGCTTTAAAATCTGATGAAAACTACAATATCTTCCTCCAGTGTTCTAGAGCCTGCCAAATACCACCCACAATAGGAAAAACACCAGAGTCTTTGCAGACCACGGTTCAGCCATCACACTGACAAAATAATTGTAGAACTCATATTAGACAAACTGCATTGGGAACAGGACACTCAGCCTTTGACAGGAGCTGGTGGGCTATTAAGGAAGTAGCCAAGTAGCAGCATGCTGTTCTGACACTTTTCTTGCCGCCGATGAATACAGAGTGACTCCTCTGAGTGAATGCCAAGGCATCGTGATTAGCATAATTAGAGCATACCTTTGTGGCACAATTATATCTGTACGAAGTTGCAGAAAGAAAGGCTTGGTTGCAATTGGTGATATGCCTCATTATCTAAATACACAGCTTCTGATTTCAAAGGCTGTCAAGTGAGATGGAGTAAAACTACACTTCACTTGCCCTGGTGTTGCCTGATAGAAACCTTAAATACGTTTTTCCTCCTCAGCTTAAAATTAAAGTTATGCTTTGTGCTACCTTCTTGCTTTATATTAACAGCCAAGCCAGATCCCAATTGCCAACTGCTTAAACAATAACACATATAGGAAAATCACACTAATTCCTACCCAGTTGTAGGTCTAACTGAAGGGGCAGAGCACACCAGTACATGGCTCATTGCACCTTTTCAAATGTACTAATATAATAAAGTGTGGTACAGCACAAGTATGATGCTGAAACCCAGGAGTTTCTAAAAGCTCTCACCAGAAAGCCTATTTCATGAAAAGAAGTCTAGTCCATTATATAAAGAGAATCTTTCAGCATAGTTAGAAAACTTTTCCGCTGATATCTTCTCACTTAATGGCTCCTTATTCTTTATTACTCACTTCTCTCTGGGTCTCTGTTGTCTTCTCCACTCAGACAAAAACTTGACCAACAAGTTAGAAGTCTACATCTGTAGAAGACTGGATCAGACAGTAAATACTGGGTTAGCTGTAAGGGATAAACCTGATTAGAGTTTGTTAGATGGCTGAGGGCTAGCTCCTTCTCAGCTCACTCTACGTGCAATAGCATGTGCATGGTCAGTCTGTCAACTGGTTCTGGTCAGTCTTTCCCTGACCAGCACAGGAGCAGAACCTCTGGGTCATTTAGTCTAGAAACTGATGATTGGGAAAACTATTATCTCTTCCCCAAGTGCTTTCAGTTGTCACCACTGTTGATCTTTGTTGGCACCTTCCACTTGGCTCCATGTTATTCTTCAGCTCACATAATCATGTTGCTCTTTCTAACAATATTTGTAGGAATTGTCTTTTTTTTTTCCTTTATCAGCCCTTTCAGCTCCTCCTTTTCTCTCCTGTATGCTGCACAGTGAGCTTTTTCTTAAATCTTTTATTTTATTCCCTTTCTTTGGCAAAGCGATTGCCTTTTGCTATATATTGCACACCAAAGTCAGCAGATCTTGACAATGATATTCTTGTGAATCTGCATTGATAAAAAAAAGGAAAACGACCCAACAAAAGAGAGATCTGTAATTTTTATTTAAAAGTTTGTCATTTATAATTCAAAAGACAGTTTCTGAAATTCCTTGCCTTTAAAAAAATTCTTTGCTAAAACTATTGTTTTGTACAAAGACACTCTTTATCAAAGGTCTGAAAACAAAATCACTCTTTTCGTTAGGAGGATTTTTCTATTTCTCAGATGAAAGGTATTTCTTCCATAAATCCACTTTTTTCTGTTTCCTTCCTTAAAAAAAACAAAAAAAAAACCTCATCCAGATCAAAAGTCTCTTCACAAACCATTATTGATTTCTCAGTCAGAAGCGTATTGTGATTTTTGAGCCAGTTACCCACATGCTGTATTTTTCAAAGGTCATACCTCTCTCTGGTGAGCTTCTCCCTTTACGTACAAAAAACTAGAAAAAAACATGAAAATTAGTTCTGAGACAAATCCTGATTCTATGATAAGCTTTTTGTGGGTAGATGATATTATATGGCAAAACCTAATGTTGCAAATAACTTGGCTTTATTATAGCCTTGTATAATATCAGGGTATGCTTCCTATGATTTTTTTCCCAGTCATTCTTTCTAAAGGCAAGGAAGGAAGAAGTGAATGAAAATCACAGTTTTTACCACCCACACACATACTTATGAAGACATTTTAGGCAAAGAAAAAAAACTTACTTTTCATTCATAAATGTCCTAAAAAATTTTCCAGATTAGAAAAAAAAGTAATTCCAGATAGCTGGGATCAGAATATACCTGTGTAAGGAAAAGAAGGATAAGTACATAAATTAAACTAATTTATATAATTTGAAGGAATGATCCTTGCTTAGGCTTGATAAGTAGACTTTTTAAAGGATGCTTATGTAAAACAGAGATAAATATCAAAAATAAAACTAGAAAGTGTTTTTAAGTCTCTAATCTTGTTAAATACTACTAAAACAAGTGTAAGAGTCTTACTCTCTTCTCACTGAAAACTCCCAAAAGCTGTCATTGATTCAGTGACATCAGCTTTGCAACCTTAGTCTGCCACTAGCAGCTAACTTATCTAAGACTCCAAGGCTGAAAATCTTCAGTTTTCCCCAATTTCTATATATTTTTATGTAATAATACTTAAAAAAGACTAAGCCTTGTCTTAATCTACATTTAATAAACTGTTTTTCGTTGCGACAGGATGCTGAAACATGGAGACTAGCTAGGAAGTATAAATACCACATTTAATAATGAACTTCATATTGTGTTTAGTTGAAGCTATGGTCAAGGGGAGAAGCATATAAACTATGCTGAAGGAAATTTGAGTGATGTCCGTTACCTGTTTTCCAGAGGCTGTAATACACCACTTACCTCTCTAGGAATTGGACTAAGGAAAGACAGAACTGAAAAGTTTTCTCATCTATTGATTTGTCTCACCAAAATGACTACACAAAAAGCTCTCTTATTCCTCTTGCAAAACCTTATGTATATCTAATTTCATAAGTTGCTGCTGTGTTTTAATTTTAAAATTTCGCATGTAGTCTAGAGTTTTCTAAGTCTTCCCATAATTGCAGTGAACCAAGCAGTCTGGCACATGACATCATGTGGCTTCCCAGATCTGGGTATTTCTCCATCTGTGTTTGTTCCTATGGTGTGTGAAGAAGAAAGATGATGGGACAGTGCCTGTAGTGAGATTTGTCTCTCACCTCTGTTTTTGGGGGGCTAACTCCAGCCTGCAACCCTTTTTCAGAGACATGGCTTTGCTCTGACTCTGTGGGCACCACCTTGCCCATGTCCCTGGAGAGCAAGGACCTTCATCAGAACTGGAGACCTGCACCTAAACTGACTTTGATTTTTCATGGGAAGATCTAAACCTTTCAGCTCTGTTTATACAGCTCAGCACACACTGAGAGCACTGAATGCCCATACCCTCCATGGACATTCTTTAAAGCATACAACACATGTATAGAAAAGCAAATACCATATTTTTGAGTGTTGCTATACTAGTTTTCATTCATATACAACAGCCACAGAGTTAAGCTATGAGTGCCCATTTGTTACTATGCATAGTTATTATTACATGTAATGGCAAAGTAACATTTTGGTTTGTCCCAAGCCCCTTAGAAATATTTTGTAGGAAAAGAAACACCATGTTCTGAATTATAGCCTTACAACAGGAAAGATTTCTAAACAAAATAACACAATTCAATAAGAAATAGGATTTCTGAAGTGAAGGATGTCCAAAAAATAATTCATAAATTTTTCCACTCCATTGCCAAAATCAAGACAAATGAATCTGATACTAGATTCTGTACATTTCTAAATTTCATAGGGATATGCTGATATTCCATCACTTAACACTTTGTTTATCACTTTGTTCTTCAAATATCACTTTGTTCTTCAAATATGATGGAATTTAAATGTGTAGAGAAAGAGGAAATCCAACACAGAATTGTTCACTGTTCATATTATCTCTCTGAAGAGCCAGGATCATCCTTTTGGAGAAAATTGAACCAATATGCAAAATTTAATACTTTGTTCTTCAAATATGATGGAATTTAAATGTGTAGAGAAAGAGGAAATCCAACACAGAATTGTTCACTGTTCATATTATCTCTCTGAAGAGCCAGGATCATCCTTTTGGAGAAAATTGAACCAATATGCAAAATTTAATACTTTGTTCTTCAAATATGATGGAATTTAAATGTGTAGAGAAAGAGGAAATCCAACACAGAATTGTTCACTGTTCATATTATCTCTCTGAAGAGCCAGGATCATCCTTTTGGAGAAAATTGAACCAATATGCAAAATTTAATACTTTCTTTTAGAAGACTTTGGATTTTCCATCTATCTGCAGCATCCCTTAAGGTTACTGGCTATTCTGATGCCCTTGGAAAAGTGATGCAAAGACTTGGAAATTGGTGCATTTGATTCTGTGAGAGGTTTTCAGGTGTATTTTATATCTACAGAAATAAAATTTGTCAGAGCCCTCATCTGTACACCACTGTGAAGTTCATGTAAACCGTTCTGCATAGAATTATTCATAACATCTCCATCTTCCAGCACTGGCTGGGATGCTGTATAAGTTGTGGAATGTAAAATAACATTTGAAAAGTGCCACGTCACTGGGAGAAGACACACACTTTTGTCATTTATACGAAGAGCCTTTTGAACTATACTGACATATGCATCATTCATGACATTAGACAGAAGCTAAACTTGGTATAAATACCTATACATCCACTCTTCCATATTAACCTGTTTGTTTATCCTCACAAATTTTATACCTCACGTTATACTCCTCGAACAATTTAAAAGTATTCAAGGTCCAAATTATAGGTCACCTTAGTCAGAATACACTGTGCCTACATCTTTTGAACAACCTGTAAAAAGCATTATTCTTAAGACACATCTTTTTCAGAAATTTCTCATTCACTTGAACAGACAACTGAGAAAAGCACATTGTGTGCAAGAATTCTGTCTTTTGTTGGTTGTTTTTTCTGTTCATGACTGGAGTGCATGAAATGCCTGATATACTGGGGAGTGATTTTGAAGTGGAGGACCTAGTGCTGTGCCACTACTTGCACTTGGAGACCAGCTGTGCCAGTTGCTGTATTGGAAAAAATGCCTGCTGTGAATCTAGTCTGCATGTGTTGCTTAATTTCCTGAATTATCATATTCCCCTAATCAGTTTCTGAGTTAAGGACCAAAATTGAGGATCCAGGTGAGCAGCAAGGATTTAATGTCTAGAATGAAATAGTCTATTTTGTCTTCTTCTTCTTTTTTTTTTTTTTTCTTTTTTTTTTTTTTTCAATCTGTGGGTACATTTATTCCGTGTGTCTTGTCTTAGCCACTGAACATTCTTTTGATTCCACTTCATCTAATTGACCTAAATGATATTTCACAAACTCAAGAGACTTAAGCAGTATTTTAAGAATCAGATGAGGGCATATCTACCATGGATCCACAAAATAAATAAATTTGTCAGACCTAATAAGTGGAGACAGTTGAATTATTCAATATGAACCAAATATTTACTGCCTTTCTCTGTATATGTATTTTCATTGAATTGGGCACAACTGTGATGAATTTTTTCATAGATATAACTGCTTATATACAGATGCTTTGAAAAACACAACTTGATTTGGCACTATTAAATAAGGTTCACAAATACCTTGGCCACAGGATCAAGGCTGGACCTGTAAACTTTTATTTGTTTTATATACTCCGTAAGACTTAAAGATTTAACATAAAAATAATTATATGGTGAAATTTTTCACAAAATCACACAAATTTATCCTTGTTTTTTTGATTCAATTTGTTAGAAAAACAGTAGAAGGGAGAGATTTCAATGCCAGAATCAGGCTATTCTTGGGCTTGAGGAAAACATTAAAGAAAATAATTTTATGAAAAAATGATACTGTGACCTGATGTCTGTGAATGAAATCCTCATTGTTTATTGGCTATAAACATCTCTTAAGACATAATGCAAGTTCACAAATCAAAGAAGGAATAACTCCATTAAATGTCTTTTGGATGACTGTATCTTTTTAATGATAGATGAATTGTAAATTTGGATAGGCATGAATGCTTGACAATTTAATTGCTTCAGTAACATATGATAAACTGCTACTTCTTTGTGGCTGGACAAATGTTTTAAAAGTACTTCTGGTGATATGCTGCAGCAATATGCTGGAAATAATTTCAGTGGTCTCTGATGTTATCTCAAATCTTCTTTCAGAGGAAATCTTGCTGTTAAGAGAAAGTTCTTATTTAAAGGATAACATCTGCTGCCTGTCAGCATTAAGTGACTACTTAAAAGCTTATTTGTGGCTGCTGGAGCAAGCTTAACTATGAGGTTTGAGGGACAACACATGTACACTTGGTCTACAGCATATTTTCTCCATGTCCTGGCTTTCTCTGGTGTTGGATTTCTTCATGGATCTGGTTTAACCAGCCAGGGGGGGTGTAAGACGGTCAGGTCTGCAAAGCCTTGTTCTCCTGCAGTTTTTCTTGTGCACAGAAATAAGGATACAGGGGGGTGGAGCACCTTACAAAACAAAACCCTTTCATGAATGCTGAAGAGGACAAATCAGCAGCAGCTTAGGCTGCACGTGTGTTCATCTTCTGCTTTCAGGGTTCTGTGAAGGAAAAGGACAGTGCTGAGGGGGTAACTCTTTTACAGCTTTGTAGTGGAGTGGTAAGCATTACCAAGAGAGGGGCAGACAGCTCTCCCAGCTCCCACTGCTAAGCTTATTTCTGCAGAAATACCAGTGATGACCTTCCCTCTTTCACTTTTAAGTGGTATCAGAAACACGAGGCTTATAAAGACTGGAAATCATGCCTTGAAAGACAGGTTTATTTAGTTCCTATCATTTGGGCTTGCTTTTATTTATATTTATTTAGACAAAAATAAAATAATTTCACATAGGAGGGTTAAAAATTGAATTCTTAAAAAAAACCATGAAAAAAGCAGATGTTGAGAGATCCTCTTTTCCTCATGAAATACAATTTTCTTGTTATATTTGAAAATTGACAATTCCAATTTTTTAAAATATAAATTACATAAGGATAATTTAGACCTTGATATTTAGGAACTTTAATTTCTATACATTAACATAAAATTTCTTTGACTATGCTTTTTTGTGTTCACACAGAATGGAGGAGCAAGCAATCAAATTTTCAAGGAAGATAACTTTGGCAAACACGGTCTATCTTTGTTGGCAAGAACATACTGTGTATGTTGAGAAAAGTGATTATTCACCTTGATTTATTACTTCTTCTAAGTGCTGTCATCTGTCCAGGTTTGGGTTCCCCAGCACAAGGGCACTGACACAGTGGAGTGAGTCCAGAGAAGAGATGCCAGGATAATTAAGGAGCTGGACTATATGGCATATAAAGAGAGCTTAAAATGTTTGGGTTTCACAGAATCACAGGATGGGTAAGGTTGGAAGTGACCACTGGAGGTTATCTGATCCAACCTACTTGCTCTAGCAGAGTCCCCTCCCTATAGAATATTACTCAAGATTGAATTCAAATTATTTTATAGGAACTCCAATGCTGGAGACTCCACAACCTCTCTGAGATACCTGATCCTGAGATAGCTAAGACTGAGATCACCTGTACTTCTTTGAGATTCTTGTCCAGCCTAGAAGATAAAAAGTGTCTCCTGATGTTCAGAGGGAACCTCTGTGTTTCAGCTTATGTCAGTGCCCCTTGTCTGATTAGAGCACACCACTGAAAAGAGACTATCTCCTTCTTTGCACTCTTTCTTTGAGTACTTATACACAATAGTTAAGTCTCCCTGAAGTTCTTGTTCTTCAGGCTGAACAGTCGTAGATCTGTCAGCCTTTCCTCCTGTAGGAGGTCCTCTATCCCTTTAATCATGTTTGTGGTCCTTTTTGGGACCCTTTCCAGTAGCTCCACCTCTCTCTCTTGTACTGGGGAGATCAGGACAGGACAGAGTACTCCAGATGTGGCCTCTCCAACTTTGAGCAGGGAAAAAAGATCACCTTTCTCAATCTGCTGACAATACTCTGCTTAATTCAGCCCAGCCTCTGGCCTTCTATGCAGCAAAGGCACATTGCTTAGTCATGTTCACTGTAGTGTCTACCAGGAATTCCATGTCATTTTCTGCCTGGCTGCTTTCCAGCTTGGTGGCCCCCAGCATACCCTGATGACTGGGTTTGCTCCTCTCTTGGTGCACTTCTCCTCATTAAATCACACTAGGTTTCTGGCAGCCCATTTCTCCCCCTGCCAAGGTCCGTCTGGTTGAAAGCAAAACCTCTGGAGCATCAGCCACTCCTTTCCAGTTTGTGTCATCTGTACGTTTTCTCAGGATATACTTTGTTCCATCATCCAGATCATTACTGAAGTTATTAAACAGGACTAAATCAGTATTGAATCCTGGGGTGTACCACTAATTATTGACCTTCATCTAGACATTGAGACACAGATCACCAGTTTCTGGGCCCAGACATTTAATCGGTTTTCAACCTACCTCTCTCTTGGCTTAACTAGCCTGTACATCAACAGCTTGTCTATGAGGATTTTATGTGAAACAGTGTCAAAAGCCACTTCAGTAATCCACTCCTTTTCTGTATCCACAGGTGCAGTCATTTTATCATAGAAATTTGTCAAATTGGTCAAGTATAACTTCCCCTTGGTAAAGCCATGCTGACTACTCCTGAAAATTTTCTTGTGCTTAGTGTTCCTGGAAATAGTTTCCAGGATTTTAGAGGAACTTCTGCTTCTAGGATTTGTTCAAAAAGACTGGTTTAAGAAATCAATGGCTGTTTCTAATTGGATATTATTACTCTTATTAGACTGGATAACCTCCATAGGTCACACCCAATCTAATTTCCAGGAGGTGGTTAGCAGAACTGGACTAGGAGTACTGCCATGCACATTCAGTCTGTGACATTGCATAACCTTATGATAAGTGGAGTTATGTATTTCAGATTGTAAGCCAGAATACACACATCCTTTTTGCAATGTTGTTGTAGGGCAATGAGTCTGGAGGGTCTTCTCTCTTTTGGATGTGGTGTAGACCTCCACTAAATAGGCAGATGTTATACCCTTTTCCCTGTCCAGTGGACAACTGGAAGATGCCTTCCATGTAAGTGATGTCTCACTCCTTTCTTTGATGCTGTAGCTTGTGTTTCTTAACAGTTTCTTAACAGTTTCTTAAAATCCTCATTTTTGTCCCCTTTATAAAGATCAAAATGACTCCTGTGGATGTCCCATAGACTTCATCCTAACTGAAATCTCTTTCCACGGAGGATGGCGAGCAATGCCACGTACCTCAGCTTGACAGTAATGATAAAAATACCGAAGTCTAATAAAGAAAGGTCATGATATTCTGCCCCAATATAAATACTGCCAGTGATTTTTGGTAACACAACCCCCACACTATGCATACTGTGGTTCACAATCCAGCCTAAGTTCCAATGTCATCTGCAATTCCCCATGTGTTCATTAGGCATTACATTTTGACCATATATGCCTACATCATATGACATACATCAGATTTGACCATACTTCCCTCCCTCTGCCCTGTGTGGGACTTGCTTCAAGACCATAATACAAGATTCTTATTTTCCATACTTTGTAAATTGAGGCAACTCTCAAGAAAAGCAGGATAGGACTACTGAAATACATGTTCACTAACGAGGAGATAGTCAGTGTGAGAAATAAATCTCAGTAGAACAATTCTTTGGAGTCTGCTCAATGTCCTTTCCACTCAGCCACCCATTGTAGAGAAGCCCTTTCATAGCACAAGTGATTAACCCAGACGAAATTATCTTCTCCCTACTTATAATCAGAGTTTTATTTGATCTCTGCCAATGGCACACATGCATTCTTCTTTTTAAAAAAGAAATTTGCTATCTTCATTTGCCAAAATCTATTTTAAATGAAGGAATACAAGAGATTTCATGGCAACTGTTACTATATTTGCTAATTTAAATAACTGCTGATGATTTTGAACACATTTCTATTTTATGCTGTTTTAGTATTAGAACAGCAGATTACCGTGATCATCAATGTTATTTGATTGTTTTATAGCTGAATACAAATCAAAACTTAACACAAATTTAGCATTTGCTTAGTTTTCTAATGTAGATCTTAAGAGTATAATTTCACTCTGCAAAACAATTTAAGTGTTAATACTGTGTTGGGCTAAAACTGGCCTGAGTACTAATCCATTGAAAGATGGGTTTAACCTGCTTTAGTAACTCTTCCATGGCCTGTCAATATGATAAAATATGATTAGGTAATATTTCTATGCTTTTAATCAGAAAAAAAAGTGGGGGTTTCTTTTATGCAATTTATAATTTCAAGCCCTAAGATAGAAATTGAAACCTTCTTGTATTACAGTGCTTCATATTTCCATTGTAATCAGCTCACTTTTTTTCTGTGTTTGCCATGAATATCCTTGACATCTTGGTTTAATTATGAGACATGTTTTTGTTTAAATCATTGTGTTACCCTCTTAGCCCAACTTGTCCTGTACTATCTCCTTTTCCTATATGATCCAGAAATGAAGTCAAAATGCCAAGGTGTAAAATCTCTACAATTTCCATGGCAACAGAGATATGATTTAGTGAACATTGGACTTTATTTTCTAGAGAAAATCAGGTAAATATGAGAAACCCCCGCACCCATCCTCATGTAAATAGTGTTTAGTTTTATTTTATTTTAAGGTATTTAGTTTGATAAAAAGCCTTAAGTTACATCATTGCAGTATGAGAGCTTGTTGGACACAGCAAAATAACAACTTATTACATAACTGCACAAAGAGAAATTTTCCCTTGGAAAATATCATACAGAAAAAAAGAGTCAGTGATTTTAGCAGCTGATGTTTCTTTGTAAGTCTTCACTGAATTTCTGCCTCTGCAAAAAGATATGGAGGATATGGTGGAAGATGTGCACTCTCCAGGGTGACACCTGAAACTATGGTTTTATAAAAATAGGAATTATGTTCTTTTCAAAAGGATCCTTATTGTGTCTAGCCTTTTGATAACTCATATAAACTGTGCCTCAGTAAATCCTTCCTGTAAGTCTAATTCTGCAAAAATGTGGTAACGGAAGCTAAAATATGTTTAACATCATGCACTAGAGTTTTCCCAATATCTTGCAGTGGAGGAAAACACATGGGCCCCATAGTTCAATAAACTAAAAGTATTATTGACCAATAGGTTGGGAAGTGAATTCCAAATACGAGGCTATTTTCAGCTAATTAAAGGTCCCATGGCACTATATGCAAGAGTAGGAACATCTGCTACTGTGTGCTAGTCAAATTACAGGTTCAGTAATTACTTTCTGCCTAATTGAGCTCCTGATTAATTTTAGCTGGGTTTAAGTATTTGTCATGCCTTTCTGTATTTTGTTGCTGCTGTCAGTATGGTGGAGTGAACCACTGGTGAGAGAAAGTTTCATCTGCTTTGGCTTGCGCTATATATGCTGAATGTGAACAATAGCTCAGGGCAGCACATGGGGATTATGAAAGTCAATTTGTGTTGGACTTGCAAGCAGTAGACAAAACACAGCCTTAAACACTTCACTTGGCTGAAGTCTGTGTACTACATAAGGCCATCAGCAGTTTTCCTGGAGAAAAGTGAGTATTCTATTGAATAAAACTCTTGTGCCCCACCAATTCCCCCCCACAGCAAAGAAACTATTTATAGTAATTATTTTAAATGTTATGATGCATAGATTCAACAATTCTATTTGCTTTAAAAAGCGTAAAAAAAGTATATTCTATATGACTGCTTGTCTCTGCTTATATTCATAAGGAGTATATGAAATGTATATATTCTTATAATGAATTTAAAATTCACTTTACAGAATGGAATAATCCAAATTTCTGATGAAAAAATTATAGGGATATTTACTAGATTTTCAGCCAAAACAGAGAAAGAATTCAGGATCATATTAGCATTTTGTTTTCCAGTCGCTTAGTTGTACTGTAGTTGTATGTATGGACAGTGACTTGTGAAAAGGATGATAAATTTTATAATAGATACCTATATGCACATATATTTATACATATATATGAATAATTTTTAGGAGGAAAAAGTGAAGCATATATATGGTGTGGTAATCACATATGGGATTGTGTGAGGGAAGTGGCAGACTGACAGAATGCAAGTCATTTGGTGTGATCGCTGTCCTCTTGATACTATCTTTAAGGGGACTTCTGTTTCACTAAACTAAGTGAGAATCAGATTTCACCAACTGTGCCTGACAATAGATTGTGGCTAAGTCTGACAAGGCCCCTGGGAAAGAGTGCTGCCCTCTGTCACCATATGGCCTGGAAAGGGTTTCATACCTGTTACAATATCCCGAGGAGAGGGATCATCGCTAAATCTATGCAGGCTCATTCCTAATCCCATGAAGCTAATGATCTGTGAAGGATATCTTAAAGATGTTTTCTGTGAATAAGCATATTATTCAGACTGTCAGATGTACATTTTTTTCTCTTGTATTAGTTTTCATTGCACAATGATTACACTCCTCCACTGAGAATACATTATCAAAAACATTGAAAGACTTGCTTAGTCTCTCTTGCTATTCATGAATATCAGTTGAATATAAATATAAAAAACTTACTGGCATTTTAGGGCAAGATGCTTATCACCCAATACATATGCTAGTTCCTAAATTGAAATAATGCCCATGATAAAAGGATATTTTTTTCTCGTTTCTAACAAACACTTTCAAGTTTGCACATAGTACAGAATGATGTTGAGCTCCATTTTTCAACCAGAATTTTTCTCCTCATGGCATATGCATTTTGATCTCTCTTGAAGGTCCACATAACCTTCTTAAGTCTCACATAATTGTGAAGTGTTGAACTTGATGTAAATATCAGTTTTCAAGATATTTTCTCCACTATAACTTTAATACGGGAAAAAACTTACAATTCACAATTCTGCTTATACATCAGTAGAAAAGAGTACTTTCCTTCCCCACCCCTATATCTAGAATAATCTAGGGATAGCTAAATTGATATTCAACAAAGGATTAGATTAAGGTATATCTTATTTTATTTGTAGACAAAATAAGTAAAATAAATAAAAAGGCATAAAAAAGATTTAGATGTGCATTTATGAAGAATTCAGAGAGATGTTACACTTCCCTCCCATACCCATTACCTTTAATCCTGCCCAGGGAATACATACACATGGATGTGGGGATCCATCCATATTCCACTTCTCCATTACCCACTTTATATATGAAGAACTTGAAATATCTGAAAATCTCCTCCTAACAACAAGAATTTGTATAAAAATATTTAGGAACATGACATTTAGGTACATATGCTTGAAATGAAAAAAATCCCAGTTATTATCTTGCAAGAAGGCATAGTTAGAGTTTACCTTCTCTTTCTTCTTGCCTAATGGGCACATTTTAGCATTAGATGTTTCTCCTATACAAAGAAGTTCAAAGAAAGATTATTTCCTACAGAGAGGCTGGGGTTAGCAGAAACAGGAATTTATTAATTAGTTATTAATTCTTGATGTGGTCATTTTAATTCTCTGAAATCTGTCTTGAGACACTGTCTCAGCTGGGGAGGGAGAATATTTTAATATCAGATCATGGCACTGAAACTGGAAGAAGGAACAATTCTATATGCTTCCAACACTTGGGAAGATATATGCTTGATTTGCAAGAAATAGGATTGCAATGGCACTGATAAGAAAAATTTACCTTTCAGGGTTTCAGGACTGAGTGAAGAGGGTGAGTCTTGAGTAGAAAAAGTAACTTGGAAAAGTACTGATTACAGTGGTCACAGACCAATAAATATTTTGTTGAATACCAATCAAGTTAACGAATAAAAAAATCTAATTATTAAGTAAGTGTGCTTTTTTGACAGTTCTGTGGCAGAGATGTGCTCTTGTATGCTCTATATGGCAACTCAGGAACTGGAGTTTGTGGGAACAGAGAACATCAGTTTAAGTGAATGAGGAAATTAAACTCCTCAAATTACCTTGTCCTTCTGATTCTTCCCCCCACTTTCACTTTAGGATACCTGTGAGGATGTCAGAAGGAACAGAAGACATAAAAGCCTGCTGATCTGTTTAAATCAAGTCCCAGAGGATGAGATTTTATAGCAAAGAGTACATCCTCCATGGACAGGTCTTTAGAGCACTTCCTTCATGTTCAAACTCCTGGCTCACCTGACTCGTGTTTCTTCCTGTGGCTCACCAGGAGATGCATTTTTTACCTCTCAAGCTTGATGAAAGCACCAAAATAGTTGTGGATATAAAACCTATTCTGACCTGAAACAAAATAAATATAATACTCTTTGAAATGCTTATTCAATAACAGAGAACCCAGGACAGAAAAAGCCCTTTCAGGAGTCTATAATTCTTTTACTATTAATATTTCAAAGCCTTTGGTTCATATCAAAAGGAGCAGATGATCACAGTTCCAACACAACTCAATTAGGAGGTAGAAGGCTATGGGATGATAAAGATAGCAAATATTCTTTAGTCCCATCCAGCTGAGGAAGTCAAAGGGCTCTCAGCAACTGTGGAATGCTCACTTTTACAGTGATACAAAATATGTCCCAGTCCTCCCCCTGTCACTCCTGACAGCACACTGCTGAAAGTTTCAGACATAAAACTTTCCTCAAGGCATGCAGGGTGGAATCAAACATGTAATCAAGCTGACAAAAAAACCCTCCAAAAAACCCAGAACAATATGAGAAAAAGAATATGAGTGGTTAAACTGAGACATTTCTAATCTTGATTTGTACTTGCTTACAATCTTTGGAGATTGAAAGAAAAAGATTAGCAGCCTGGTAGGTGTTTCTAGAGGCCAACAAAAATGTGCTTATTATAATACCTCACGTTCATGTTTATAATGCTCCACCTGTGTCTGAATGAACTTTGACAAGTCCTAGCCTGGTATCCATGGGAAAGGACAAAACTTGCTTAACATCCTTTCTCCAAAAGATTACACACCATCCAAAATCTGGACGCAAAGAAGAAGAAGCAAGAAAAGAACAATTAATTCAAAGAGTAGTTTCCTTATTTGGAATTTCAGATAATTTAGGACCAGTGATTGCATTGAAAAAACGTGTCCATAAAAAAAAGCATGGAAAAATTACTTTCAGAATGCCAGGAAGGGGACAGAAGACCCAATATGCTGAGTGGATCCGTTTCTTAGGAGTGTGCTGATTCCCTGGGGCCTGGGTTGAAGATAAAAGAAATGTTCCTACCCTGGTTCAGCCCTCAGATTATTGTTCATTATTTTTTTATCGGGTAGGCAGTGATGAAGTTGTAACAAGAAATCCAAGGGCAATCTGAGAAAGACTTCAGGGGCTTGGTACAACTGGTTATAGGAGAGTGGTGTTTTACTTCCAGTCACAAGGAATGACTAGGAAAGATGCAGAGACCCAGCAAATCAGTATTTGCCTGTGAGCCCCTTGTCACTGGCAGAATTTTTTGTTCTATGATCATGAGTCAGTTTTTTTTTGGTTTGTTCAGGTAAAATATATTTTAATGATTTGATTCACATGAATGTATCAGATGTCATATTTTGGGCCATACATGGGCCAAAAGATATTAGGCACATGTTTATCTTATATTTCAATGTAAAGGAGGTATACAGAGATAACTCTCCTGGGGACATTTATGTAAATTAAACATTGTCCTACATGTGAGTGACCAAAATCTGCCTTAAGCAAAATTTTTTACTCTGAGGTAAATTCTACAGGCTTTTTATTACCACTATCTGAGTCAGGAGCCTGGGAACAGCAATGAGCACCTTACAGGCCATGAAAATGGACAGATTAATGTGCCACCATTTCTGCTGGGAAAGAATTTCAAAAGCTGTAAAATTTAACTGAAATTGTACAAAGACTTTCATTTAAAGTCCATAATTTAGATGCGGTTTTACTCGTTTTGCACTGGAATTGCAATGGATCTGTGAAAAGATGTCCACCAAGTCTCAGAGTCTTTTAAAAATCCAAACGGATTTTGCATGTGGCTAATTACCTGTGTACAAGCTGATAGCTGACAGACTTCCTATAAGTCCTATAACTCTGGAAGGGGTTGGCAAAGCAAAAGACAATTTGTTGTTTTAACGCTGTTACCCCATTACTGAATCACAGCAGTGACATTGCTTAACAATAATAGAAAATGTTTAAATTAACAATCACAACAGTCAATGCCTGCAGCTGGTAATATTCAAAATTTCCAAGGTGGTATCAGAAGCTGCTTGTGCTTCAACCAGCATACTTTTTTTACATACTTCATTTAGACAAATTCTGAGAGTAAATTTTCTGAATATGAAGGAAAAAAGCACAGAAGAAAGTGCTTTTTAGAAAGTTCCTAAGAGAATTGAAAGACTATCATAAGCAATCCCATTCTCTGAGCAGATACCTTTGGGAGATCATAAAACACAACCAACATTGGAAGAACTGCAAAAAGAAACACACTCTCTAGATTAACAGAAGAGGAAAATGGAACTATCAACTTAGATTGTGTTTCCTGAAAAATCTTGCAAAAAATGAGCTATCTGTTAACAACTGGAGAATAATAAAGCCATAGTTATGATATAACCTTATGTGAGAATTTTGTATTCACAGAGTACCATCAACTGTTAGGGAAATCTTAGCCAGGATGCAAGTGCTGGAGTGCAAGTTAATGGGCCCTGAAAGTATTCACTGGTGGTTACAGTCAAATGGCTTTCATAGAGTTATACTCTGTGCATAGCATATGTGCATTTTGGGCTGTTGTCTCCTTCAAGGACAGAGAGGTCCTGCAGAGAGACATTGACAAGTCAAAGAGATGGACAATCACCAACTGCATGAGGTTTAGCGAGAGCAAGTGCCAGATCCTGCACCTGGGATGGGGCAGCCCTGGATGTACAGACAGACTGGGGAATGAGAGGCTGGGCAGCAGTGCCATGGAAAGGGCCCTGGGCTTCTGCTCCATGGCAAGGTGAACATGAGCCAGCAGTGCCCTGGCAGCCAGGAGGGCCAAGTGTGTCCTGGGGGCATCAGGGACAGCATGGCCAGCTGGGCAAGGGAGGGGATTGTCCTGCTCTGCTCTGTGCTGGGGCGGCCTCACCTCCAGTGCTGGGGGCACTTTTGGGTGCCACAGGGGCAATTAGTGTCCAAAGGATGGCAATGAGGATGTGAAGAGGAAGCCATATGAGGAGCAGCTGAGAACACTTGGGTCTGTTCAGTCTGGAGAAGAAGGAGACTGAGGGCAACTTTTCTGAAGTCTTCAACTGTTGCTGTTAAGCATGAACAGAAACGCAAGCACTCCAAATCCAGAAGGTTAAAATATCAGAAGGCTTCATTGATACAAATGGAATGCCTCTTTATAATGTGCTTAGCCAATGCTAAAAGTGATTGGTTATTAACAGACTTAATCTATTACCATTGATTAAGTGAGAGAAACAATATTTTCTATGTTATGAAAACAGGGTAGAAAAATACCACCTGTCGTTTTGAGAAAGAATATAGTTTACAGCGATTGTTTATAGAATCTCTCCTGGGAAAGTGAGAAGTTTTCCCTCGGGAAGAAAAACCTTAGCAGTCCCACAGCTAGGAAATTTCAGAGGCATAGAGTTGTCAGCCTCACATCCAACTTTCTTGTGACAGGAAGAATAAAGGCAGGTGCTGACTTCTTCACTCTTGTGCCTAGCGAAAGGACTAAAGGAAATGAAGCTGAGTTCAGAGAGATTTAGGCTGGATATCATGAAAAGGTCCTTCACCCAGAGGGTGGCTGGGCTGGTACAGGCTCTCCAGGGCAGTGACCACAGCACTAAGCCTGATGGAGTTCAAGATGCATTTGGACAGCTCTCTCAGGCACATGGTGTGAATCTTGGGAAGTCTTGTGCAGGGCCAACAGCTGGACTATGATGATATTCATGGGCTCCTTCTAACTCAGCTAATTCTATGATTCTATGAACTACAGAGCACATTTTTAGATGGAGGTAGAAACTCTGGCATATGCAAAATAAGTACAATCATACTTGGTTTGCATTTGTTTTTCTTCATTGAACTTAAAGGACCAGGTGAGAGAGAACTTGTGGATGACAAACTACATATACACATTCAGTGATGACTTTTTACAGTACTGATCTTTCACAAGGAAAGAAAACGTTTATTACAGAATAGGACCAACCCATTTATTAATGAAATATATTTTCTATAGTAACTGTCCATCATAAAATTAGGAATTTGGCAATAAATGGAAGGAAAAGAAAAAGAGAAATATAAAGCTTATACATTCCTTTCCTTCCTTCCTTACTTTTACCATGTCACACCTATTTTTTATCTTAAAACTAACACTTTCCAGATTTACACTTGCTTGCAATTTTTCAGTACAAATTACAATATTTTACATGTGAAGGATGGGATGCCATCCATAGGACAAGCTCAAGCAGTGGGCCCACGGGAACCATACAAACTTCAGTTAGTCAGCTCATGTGGTGCAATAACTCTGGTAACATATAGATGACAGACAGGGATGGGCAGGCAGCATGTTGGTTCTGTGGCAAATACTGATCATACCTGAGCACAATATATCTGCCTTGGAAGAACAAGAACCCTACTAATTTCTCAGAAGGAACTCTTGTTTTCATTTATCAGGCAGGTCTCTGGGATGTGGATCAAGGTAGGAAGAGATGCACACTGAAACACCAGGCACAGGCTGCTCCAGGCAGATCCTTATATAATATGCTGTATCTTTCGTGTCCTACACTTTATTGGAATCTGAACCTTCTCTAAATATGATAAATATAATTATTTTTGCTGAAATAAACCTATGATTTAAGTAGCATGCTTGGAAGAGATATGTAGCAAAAGTAACAAGCATTCACCTGCCTAGTCTCAATTTAATAAGATATTTAACTTCACCTAAATATTAGGTACTGCTGTATGGACTTACAGGTATTTAAAATCTTCATTAGTTCTAGTTCTAAATCAAGACTCATTATCCTTCTAATTTAACTACAGGTTCTTAAGATAGATGAAGGAATCAAGAATTGATTACTAGCCTGGAAGATGATGCTTCCACCCAAAGCTTCCAGGGAAGTATGAGTAAAATATCCAGTATATGCATAACAGCATAAAAACCCCATTAATTAATTGTGAAATGTTTAACCCATATGTATAAACAGAACCTTCACAAGAAATAAAAGGGTGTATTCTGCAGCCAGGAGGAAAAGTGATTTGTCCTAAAAAGATGGCAATTTCTTGGAGAACATCCAGAAAACTGAAATATTACAGATGTATCTCAAGAAAATATTCAGTTTTTCAGTGTCCAGTACAGTCCTGCAGAGATGAGCCCAGTGTTGACCTTAAAATTTCTTAGTACCTAAATTGAATTAGTACTTTAACAGAATTTTCTTATTTGGTCCAATACTGCAATAATCCTATATATTTGGAAATAATGTTATCAATATATTTAAAAGTTCTGTAGCAATTTTTTATCATTTCTCATTGAAAATCTTTAGAGCTTAAAACAATCAGTATCATGGCAGACAGCTTATGAAAAAATTGTTAAAGTAACAGTACTTAGAGAGAGAAATTGATATATTGAATTAAACAAATTTAGGAAAAAATAAATCACTTTAAATGAGTCAGATGAGAGTTTAGTTATGGTTCAGTGACATCTGCATTAAAGAGAATCAACTAAGTAAGCTGAAACCTTCTGTAACAGTCATGTTCATTATGTTCTAAATTCAGAAGATTATTTTTATGGATTGTTTGATTTTAATTTTTTTTCTTTTTTTTTTTTTCTGCATTCCTTATTGTCTCTTCTATATATTCCCTGACAAAAACATGGGCAGAATTTATGCCATCAGCAAAATTACCAAAGGAATGCCTAATCCAGTTTTGAGGTAAAACCATATTGATGGCAAGAGGCGCAGGACGACGCTCTGGCCAAGATGCACTCCAGCCAAAGACCAACAAAGCAATTATGGATTGTTTCACAAGTACTTTTATGAGACCTGCAATTTTCCAAAATGACAGCTACAGCCTCTTCACACAACCTTTCTTCCTTTTGAAAAAGTGCTGCTTTCCCTCCTGTGCCAAAAGCTGGTGCCCCTTTAGACGGACACGGTGCTGGTGTGTGCTATGGCAAGTACCACGAGCAATTCTCTCCAGGAAAGGTTAACTCCTGACTAATGATAGTCACTGTAAACTGCTGGGTGCTATTTGACTGGCTGGATGGTGGTCCCACCTACCCAACAGCCCAATAGTGAATGTGTTTTATCTCATCTTGCCTTTCAAACCTTGCATGGAGTTAGAGAGATAGTTGGAAGAAGCTTTGGAAAGTTATGAAGAAGGAAATGATGAATCGTAGGCTATTAAATGATATTGCAACAAATAAAGCATAAATACAGGCCTTTGACAAGAAAAACCTTTTTGAAGCTGTATTTGGGAACTAAAAAATTAACTGCTTGACACATAAAGATAACAAGAGGCTTCATCCAGATTCTCGTTCTTCGTCCTGTTGCAACTGCACTGAAATATCCACCTGAAATCTTGAAAAGTGTTGTAGGAAGCTTTGAGTATCATTTACCAGTAGTTTCAGCTGCAGGTAATTGATTCTATTTCAAAAATTCCCTCCTTTTCTTACACTGAGAATTATGAAACAAAAATACTTGTTTTTTTCTTACAACTGGAAAATGGGACAAGAGCACAAAACTTCTGATTAGAACATCAATTTTTGGTGATAAATTTTTTATATTCTTGTGCAGGTTGACTATTTAGACAAAACAGTCCAAAGTGAAAAAACCATAATTATTAGACATAAATTTATTTATTTTGCCTCATTTGATTGCAACAATTCACATTACTTGCATCTTTGTCTTGGGGGAGATGTCATCTATTTGTAGGGACCAGTCTATTTATCCTTCAGGGTAGAGCTTTACACTGTGCATTTTTCAGGTTATGGGCCTTTACATGTGTGCTCCATGGACTGCATGATACTTGCACAACCAACATAATGTGAACTGGCATAAATTTTGTGACTATAAAGTAATATTTCCAACAGTTAAATTCAACATATTTAGCACGTAAAATGCATTGGTCTAATATTTCTATCAAAGTAAAAATCAAAGATTTTCCTGAGAATTTCTCATTGTGACTTATATGCTGGGGCTCAAATCAATGTCTTGTTTTGTTTGGATTTCTTTACACAGAGAAACCTAATTAACTAATTCCTAAATATTTTTTTTTTTCCCCCAAAAGTAACAATTATATTTATGACTCGTCTCTCATTTTTAAGCATCTTGTTTACTTTTATTGTGGGAACTTTACATAATTCTGTTGAATCCTGGAATCAAAGGATGGTTTGGGTTGGAAGGGACCTTAGAGATCATCTAATTCCAATGTCCTGCCATAGGTAATGATGCCACCCACTAGGTTAGGTTGGTTAGGACCCAATTCAGACTGGCCCTGAACACTTCCAGGGGTGGGGCATTCACATTTTCTTGGGGAAACTGTTCCAGTGCCTCATCACCCTCTGAGTCAAAAATGTCTTTGCAACATTTCATCTCTTGTTATTTAGCTTAAAACCAAATATCCCTGTCAAATAACGGCTTGCCTCTGTACAAAGCCCCCTTTAAGTACTGTAAGGCTGCAAAGACATCTCTCCAAAGCCATTTCATCTCCAGAATGAGCCATTTTCTCAGTCTGTCTACAGGGAAGAGATGTTCCATCCCTCCAATCATTTTTGTGGCTTCACTTGGACCCTCACCAACAGGTGTTGAGACTGTCAGTGAAGACTGAGGTGAAGAAATTTTTTGGTACATCAGCCTTCTCTGTATCCACTGTCACCTGTTCTGATTTTTCAGGATTGAGGTGTGGGAGAGGGTTTACACAACTTTCTCTTCTAACCTGTGTATTTGTAGAGTCACTTCCTGTTATTGCTTGCATCCCTTGCAATGTCCCATTACATCTGTGCCTCAGCTCTCCTGATCCCATCCACACATATCCTAACTGTATCTGTGTAGTCTTCCCAGGCCACATGTCCTTGCTTCCACTGCATTTCCTTCTTGCTTCTCACTTTGAGGGGCAGGTTTTGTTCAGCCATTGTTTTCTGCCCATCCTTGCTTGATTTCTGACGTACTGTTATGAAGAGCTCTTAAGTGGCCTTAAAGATTGGCCTTAAACCTTATATATCATCATATTCTATTTTTTAGTGTTTTCTGAATGATTAAATTATAACATCTTAGAGCAGTTTCTTTTTCTGCCAAAAATATGCTTATTCATAAGCACTTAGAAAGGTCAATAGAAAAGAGAAAGCCTACAGATTCTCATGAAAAAGTCCTAGAGGAATTCTTGCTTTTAAGTTATGAGCCTATGTGATATTGTAACACATTTTAATGCTGAAGTGCATTAGAGTGTAAAATTTTCGATATTGAATTTCCCATTAGTATCTGATATCTCTTCAGACAATATTCATACTACAACACTATTATGCTGTCTGTGGAATTGGATGCAGTAAAGAGGGAAAATGTATCAAAATGCACTTGATTCTTTAGGTCAGAATCCTGAGTGTTTTTTGAGGAGGTCCAGCTCATATAGATAATATCACTGGATTTGTCTCCTCAGTGTTTAAATCACCCTTTATATTGAGGGTCATGAAAAAACATGTGGGTCTCTCAGATCACCAGATAAAATTGTGTCAGCCCACTCAATAGACATCTCTTCAAACTTTAACATGCTTCCTACTATGATGATAGTTACAAACATCACAGTAGTAATAGTAACCATGACATATGATCATTCATCATTTTCTTGCCTATTTGCATTCCTAGGTTCTCTTTTTTTTCCTTTTTATTTGGAGTATAATCTTTTTTGATAATTGTACCTGTAAACCAATTCATAAATATTCATGCTCTTAATAGTGCAACTGATGACTCAGAGCAATAATAGAGTCTAGAAACTCTAATCTATCTTCTTAGCTATTTTTTTTTAATTTAGCATTATAAGCACCAAAGAGCAGAAAAGCTAGAACTATGTTTCAAAAACCAGTTTGAATTATTTTGTTCCAAATGAATATAGACATGCAAAAAGGCTTATCTGTGCAGGTGGCTCTTGTACAGGAAGCATAATTATACACAGTTTGACAAAAGGTCACAAAGGAATAAATGCAATTCTTTTTGAACTTGACAATAATTTATTAGAGCTTTACTTAATTTAAGTAACAAAATGGCACACTAAAGCTTCAGAATTCTCTTTTGTATACATTCATTTCACTATCTTCACTCTGTCTGAAAATAAACTGTCCATAGTAAAAAAGAAGGAAGTCAGTTTTGAAAGATAGTTAGTTAACCCTTTGTGTAAAGTTTTGAGATGAAGTCATAGGAACTTACTTATTTTCCTTGCTTTTTTCTGAAATTCTTATCAGAAAATCTATGTGTTCAATGGCTGTTTTGGTCCAGACTGAAAGTGTTGTATTTCTATATAATAGCAGCATGTAAGGAAAATCCAATGGGAAGAAATTTAAAAACTGTTTTATTTATAATTGACCTGCAAAATATGTTTTTCATGCTAAAGTCACATCTGATTCCAATAAGTATTGTCAAGAAGAAACTGGCTTGTGTCTGAGAGCAAATTTCAGAAATTATTTTTTTGACTGTTTGCAATGGGTGCATGCCAGCCAACATTGAGTGCTTCCACAGTTGCTTATATTGGCTGATTAACTCACATGTGTACAGGCTGAGACCTGAACTTTATAATGTTTAAGTTTGGACACAGGACACAAAGCATGTATCCAGGTTTTGAGGAACCTTCAATATGAGGAATTGTGAAATTACAGACAATTATTCCTATTCATGAAAAGATTAACTCCACAGATGTATATTTGATCAAATAAGGTACTGTAAGCATTATAAACAAGAAAGACTGTAGAGAACACAGGTTCTTGTACAGTTTCATTTAGTCAGATGGAAAATTCTAGTTTAAAGATAATTTTTGTTTGCCTATGCCAGGAAACTATATATATTTTGAAAATTTGGCTACTAGTTCTCAGAAGAGAGGCCAGTGGCACACACCATCTGCAATGCTGGGCAGATTGCTCGTGGCACTCTGATTCATGATGTGACATAACCACAGTTTGATGTCTGCCAGTTCAGAATGGATGTGACTATAGGAGTGACTTTAGGAGAACTTTGTAACCATGCACTTTTCCTGTACATTTATTATTGTCATGTGGCACCGGCAGGAACCCCATGGGTCTGCGCTGGTAACATTTTCCTCTGACCAACAATTTTTGTTCTTTTCTATCTTTCAGTTAACTCTTAATCCATAAAATCCCATGACAGTGTAATTACATCTAAGAATCTTCAATAAGGAACCATGTCAAAAGCTGCTTGGGTATTAAAAGGGAATAAATTTTCACCTATGAAAATGGCCCATGTTCCTTTTACACCTCAATCATCTGTTGGCCTCATAGATCCTCTGGCAGGTTTCTTACTTAGTTAGACTAAGTTCTGTTAGTTCAGACTGTTAGTTCTGACACACGACATTAATATTCTATTTTTAACTCATCAGAATTAATGCTACTCCCCCTTTCCTGTTTTGACACATTTCTACTTTTTTGAGATTTGTATATTTTTAAATTTGGAACACCTCCTTTGCTCTGCTTTAAACAAATAATCTCTCATGTTCATTTAAATACTTTCTGGTGGATAATAGAATCTTCCTTGAAAGTTAATTTGAGTATCCAATACAGTGTATTCAAATTTTTAAAAAATGTAATGTGGAAACATTTCAGACCTTCTCATGATTTTTTTGTCATTACTTTAGGGCGAATTTTCTAGTTGCTTACAGAAGTGACAGATATGAAGTGAAATAATTTCTACTGTGTGAAGCTTGGCTTTCTGAGTAGTCTTCTCTACATACTTCAACTTCTGTACACACACATCAATATGTTGATACATGGTGAGGGTTTGCACTGATGAGGACTTCTTGGGTCTGTTCAAGCTAGAGCTTTGGCAGCAACTTCTGTGCACAATTTCTGCTTCCAGAACCTGATAAAAGTACGATGATATTCTTTGGAAATTTTTTCTTACTATCTGCTTGCACTAGGACAGCAGGTATCACACAGGAGTGCATTTATTCATTATGAGTTGTTTATAACTCCTTTATGCCACTTACAGAATCCAGGGATATAACAATAGGGGCATAGGGCAAACTGGTGTGACAGCATGGGACACTTGTAGTTTTGAGGAATATATTGACTACATGGCTTGCAAGGAGACCTGGTAAGTATGCAGAACACAGATAACAACCCCTGGCACACCCTCTGATCTGCTTTATTATTCACCCAGAAAGACTGCAGTAGCTGGACAGAGTACAAAGCCAGGAAATTAAAACCTGAGGTCACCTTTGGGCCTTCAGGAGTGATTGTCCAGCACAGTGTATGACTAAAACACAGACATGTCATTACATTTAAGAGCATTTTTACTGAGCTTAGCAGCTATAATTGAAAAAAAAACCAAAAACCCATGTTTAAAACATTTTAAAAATCCAAACTTGTATCCCATTTATTGCAAAAATTGTCCTTTTGAAGAAGTCTCAATGTGGCCCTGACAATAGTTCTGAAAATCTGTCAGTTGAAGAGTTTCTGGATATTGAACCATAAGAGAAAGTCTGCTTTTCCATCAGATACATGAATAATCTAGAAGTCTGTATTAGCTGGAAGTTTTGAACACTTGAAAAATTGGTGCCTTTAGCTTTTCAAATGCAAATTTAAGGAACGACAAGTGTATCCTTTAAAACAGACACATGAACAATGCCCTTTTTTTTGAGACATTGCAGAAATGCAGAACCTACCCCTAAATCCATTCTGCAGATTCAGTTGCCATTCAAGTTAGCATCAGTGTGAATCTCAGATGTTTTACCCTCAGGCAATGGAAAAAAAATTCAGGCTAGGTTTTTCCTAAAATCCTTTAAATTTTACAGAGGAACATGGTATGACTTATTTCCAGTAGATATAGGAATCCCGTGGTGGCACAAATTATTCACCTTACAGAAGCAAGAAGTGAGTGAGTCTGACTTTGCATGTATAGTATGGCTACAGAGCTGAGAAACTCCTTTGAGTGAGCATTGGTGGGTGAGGAAGTCCCCAAAAATCACCACACCAAGCACAGTGGATCTGAACTCTTCCACAGAAACATTAGCTTCTCCCTTTCCTAGCATCATCTCTCCTCTTTGTTTTCCTTTGTAACACCCTGTTTTGTTTCATTAATCTGGGCTCTTTTTTGCTGTGGTGCTAGAAGCCATGGCAGAGCACACCTTCAATTTGCTCTTGCACTCTGCTGTGCTCAGTCACTTGTCACACAAGGTTGTGGAAACCAGCAGCTTTCATGGTATGTATGTGAAAAACAGACCAAAAGCAGTGAAATCACAGCAGTGTGAGCACTTAAATAATAATAATAGCATTAGAAACATTCACACTGGTTATTCTTTATCTGTGGTTTCCTTAATTCTTCCAAAATGTTCTTAATTTTACTTTAGCATTAAGATGCTTATGTTCTGCATGGGAAAGAAAGGCAAATGAGCAAAACCAAGAAAACCTTTACTCAAAGAAGTACTTTGTTGAAGTTTCTACAGCAAAAACTGCAAGTGCCCCACGTCCATCTTCTTCAACCCTGCCCCAGGGCTGCTCCCCCAATTTGTGCTCACACAGCTGCACTGTGACCTTGTTCACTTGCCTAAGCTGACAGCCACAGAGTTGGTTTTACCTAAATTATATTTAACCTGGCTCAGCCCCAGTTCAGCTCATTGCTTTAGCTCATTACATGGAAATGAACATCCACGGATGGAGGGAGCCATACTGCTCAGTCCTCTGTTTCAATGGGAGCAGTCATCATAAAACCCCAACCTCAGCATCAGATTTAATTGTGTCAAAGAGTAATTTGAAGTGGCATTGGTGTGCTAGACTGCTAATCGACCTAAAGCACTAATCAATTAATGTGGAGGAACCTACCTGAGTATAATGCATTAGTAATAGGCATTTTTTCTGTATCTGAATGAGCCTGTAAAGCAGCAGGCATAAAAGTAAGATTCTTCCCACCTCACAAGCAGAGAAACCTTCACAGTATCAAATCAGGAGAGATAGTGCTCCAACAGAGGATCAAAAGAGATACTGAGATGAATATGATTGCAGACAAAAAAATTGCTCCCAAACTTCCAAATGAATATTTTATTAATTAAGTTTTGCATTTATTCATGCTAAAAATGTTAAAACAAAATTTCAATCTGTTTTAGATACTTTAATAAGTTGCTATTCAATCTTGTAATAAGCTACTTCTGAGAATGACCCAAATAGTTTAATAAAAAATATATAATTTAAGGTACATGATTAAGCTTCAGCAGGAAGATCTATTATTCTATTTGCTCTGCAAATAATGCCAGAGTACCTGTGTTTTGCTATGCTGGATGTGTGGCTGACTGAGTTTAGCATCAGTGTGAACAGAAGGGGGTGGTGTTACCTTAGCTTGTGCAAGACTGTACTTCCTAAGAATGGAACAAAATAATTACCCCTAACTTCATTAGATCTACTGAAAGGATAAGATATCTAGGAAAAGAAACAAACAGACATTGTTTACATTAAATAAGACTTCTAAAACTTTTTAATGCCATTTGATATGGCTTTCCACCCTTTCTACTCAGCGTTGTGGGGCTAGCTGATTTACAAAAGACACCTGAAGTGCATACAGATATTTCGATTACAGTTCTGCAGCATTACTTCACAATGCTCAGTTTCCATGCTATTTTATTCTTGAAAATCCATATATATATATATATATAAAATACATATATTGACAGATAATGTAGTCATAAGAGATGCTTAATTTGAGATTCAGAAGGCTCTCTGTATTTACAGCTTATTGGAGTGTGGTGGGAAATGGGAGAAGATGGAGCAATATCTCACAGCTGTGGAAAGAGAATCACAGGCGGATACCCCGCGGTCATGGTAGCACCTCTGCTCCAAGGAAAACATCACAGCCAGAAAATTGTGGTGAGCTGTGCCACTGAGACCAGGAAACTTACTGGGAGCTTCTGTACAGGAGGTCCAAACTAGAAAGATTTTTGTCTTTTGCTTGCTTGTGTGTTTGTGTTGGTGCATAAGAGAGTGAAAAGCCTCCTTCTGATTCTTTGGCAAGGAAACAATTGGTCTTTGGGACTGGTTATGCAGCCAAAATGACACACTTTAACTCATTGACATAACAATGTTTACATAAGCAAAATTTATTACATAACTATATTCACAGCTAGGTTTCAATAAAGGGACAAGCGTATTGGATAAACACATTCTGGCACAAAATATTACTGAAGTATCTATGTCAGTTGAGGAGAATACATTTAAGAATGATATAGCAAACAAAAAGATCCACTGCTATTCTGACAGCTTTTTAGAATCTTGCTAGAATTCTTAATCCAAAAATCACTTTTGTGAACTTATTTAAAACATATGTTTTCACCTAAGTATCTTGAAGTAGTTTATGAACAGATTTTCTTCCAAAAACTTTCTCTGAGGAAGGAGAGGAACTTTTCATAGCCATAATTTTTCAAACAGCTTTACTTATATTTTTCTCCTGCACTGCTGATAATTTTGATTCACAAAAATGTCAAGCTTTTAAAAGGTTGTATTCCTTTCCCAAGGTGAAGCTAAGTGTTCCTAACATCATGCAAAGTAGTCTGAGGAGAAGAGAGAGTTTTGAAAACATGCATTTATGACTCTTTGAAGCTGTGATAACCACTTGGAGCCTTGGCAGTGTATCGTCAATGACCTTTTCTCATGAGCACTCATAATTGCAGAGATATTAATTAATTAAATTTTACTAAAATGTTTTGAAGATGTAAGATTTCAGATACTGTAAGTATGACATAAAATCTAATGAACTGTCTACTTATCTCCAGAAGAGTCTGCTTGGGGGAATATTTATGCACAGTAAAATATTGCAAACTAAAATTCAGAGAAGCAGCATGAAAGCTTGGTGTAGGAAGGAAAAAGACACTATCAGTAACATCTATAGTCATGCTCTTCTCTGTAAACATGGCTTTCAGTAAGACCAAAACATACATTGAATTTTTTTTTCAGTACAGTCTAAGAAGTGCTACATGCTGCCTGGAGTAAAGTCCACAGTCTCAGAAAAAAAGTGTTCTTAAAATAATTGGTTTGCAAGCCCGTCTGGTCTCATGTTGCTCATCATAAATTGTTAGGTTTGCTTGATGTTGCAGGTTAACATGGCAAAATGTTACTGAAATCACAGTATTGGATAATTACTTCAATTTTTCTTATTCCCAATTTAACAGTGAAATTAAGCATGTGCTTAATTTTAAGCACATGTGTAAATCTTACTGAAATCAGTAGGATTTAGGCACATATTTAAGTGCTTTTCTGAACCAGGGCCAGTAAAGAAATATGACTAATCTCATTAATAAAGGAAACAGGAGTTAGTCCAAGTTACTTAATCACAAACAGTCTGTTTATGGGGAAAGAACTGTACTTTTTACATCTTCAGTGTTTCACACTTTAAAAAATAAATACAAGCCAGAAAAGGAAATTCAACTTTCTATAATAAGATGATGCTATAATTTGTGCAGTAACACCTTCAGAACAGTCCTTCTGCATGTTTGTGCTACTGACATTTCCCACCCCCCAGCAAGTCTATCCTCAGGTTGGCAATCCACTTCAAAGTTAATCCTCACAGCTCCACAGCAATGATTCAAACAACATGAGTTGAATGCTGGCTGAGATTTTAGACCTCAGGGTTGGGTGTTTTCTTCCTCCTTGCATAATGTCTAAAGAAGAATTAAAACAATTTTCTTAGATTTGCTATTCAAAACTGTCCAGCTACTCAGTTTGTGGTTTTTCCCTGTGGATTGCAAAAGGCATACATAATCTTGGTACATCCTACCTAATCTGCAGGTGAGTAGTTGTGATTTGGCAGTATAAATCAGGTAATGTGTTTTTTGTTGAATGTGAGTATAATTCTCAAAAAGTGAACATTACATAGAAATCCACAAGAATAATTATTTCAGTCTCCAATTCAGAGGTTTCTTTCTGTGAAAATGATCATCTATTAACATTGAAAGACTATAGAAAAAAATACAGGGGAAATATTGTCAACTAATGTATAGTAGGGTGGTTTCACTTTTTTGTTTTGTTTTGTTTTGCTTTGGTTTTGTTTTTGCTTTTGCTTTTTTTTCTTAATTTTGTCAAGGAAAAAACTGGTCTATATATAATAAAAGAAAATAGAAGTTCAAATATTGCAACTTTTTATACAGAAACACATGTGCCAATTATTAGATTCATTTTGTGGGTGAAAAAATTGCTTCCAATAAGATAAGGAAGAGGGAGAAAGCAAAAAACAGCAGGAACATTGCCACAAATTGAAACAAAGACAAGAGAAGTAAAATTTTGGCTACAAGAAAATAGTAATTTTAATGGAAAGACAGATACAACAGATAGAAAACCAAGTTTCCTTTTGATCTCTTTTTTTTTGATTGAGTTTATAAATTTTATCTGTTTTAAAGTTTACCAAATAGGCTTACAGGAGTTGACACTCAAAGCAATTCTTTGCCAGTTTTCAAATACAAATTTCTTGGTCGTATGTTGCAAGCCTAGTTGGGAACTGCAAACTGGTCTGATTAATCATTTTTAGCATGACCCTCCACAGTTGTCTGTATCCTGTCGGTAAGAGAGAGATAATTAATACAATAAAATACCACAGAGATACTTTTTCCATCTATGGGGTTAATTAGAAATGTAATTTGCTCTGGGGTACTAGCTGCCCATTTTATTTTTTGATCTTCCTGGGGTTGCTGTTATATGATAGGATGCTGGGATGTAATTGAACATACTTTCTGCAGCTTTTATGTTTACTAGCCCTTCTAAGAGGAGTTTTAGAGAATGAAACATTAAGTTATTAAGCAGGCTAGCACAGCAAGTCTTTAATAAACACCTGTTTCTCTGCTGCAGCTTACATTCGTGATTTTGCTTGAATTAATTGTAGTGCTTCTCATGGCACAAAAATTAACTGGCTGCTAGCATTTCTGTGGCAAGCATCCAGTTTCAGAAACCTGTAAATTAGGTGTAAAATTTTCTCCAAACTGAAATGCTCAGATTTAGTTTTTTTTTTTTTTAATTTTTTTTTTGCCTTGCTTAAAAAAAAAAAAGGCCCTAAGCTTTGAGAGCCAGCTGACATTCAATAAGTTACATTTGATTTGTATTTAAATTGAGAAAAAACTTACACCTTTTGTGCACTGTATGTATCTTTCCGTAGCTCTCCACATAATTAAGTGGAAACAGGATAACCTGAAAATCCATATGTAGAAATTATATATGTGAAGAGCAACAGAGGAACAACTATACTGGGCAGGAAGGCTCCAATGACAGAAATCTGAAACTGGTGATAACTATTTTGAATCAATTTTGAAATTTGGTAATTTCTCTCACCATCTTAAATTTTAACACTAAGAATATTGCCATCAGTGTAAGTGTGCAGCAAGAGAGAAAGGGGCTAACAAGAAAGGCTTCAACAAATACCTCTTGTCAATTCTTAGGTGTCTGCCTACCCTCTGATATGTCCTTTAGAGAAGGGAAGTGTTCCAGACAAGGAGATGAGCAGAATTTCTTACCTGCAGGTTTGGAGACAATGGGTACAAAGATTGCCTGGGTAAAAATATTTTTGCAGAATGTGCCATTGTGTAGGGCACTGCTGTGCTCTTTGTGACAGAACACAGGAAAAATTATCAGGAAGTCTGGTGTGGGAAGAGCACAAGCCTCTGCTCTAGATAATTTTGCAGTGTAAATTGCGATGCCTGTGAAGCTTTTCTTAAATAAAGATTACTGGGTTAAACAAATGCTTTAACTCCCTGATAGTAAGTGGTTTATGTTTCAGAGCCTTCTGATGAATATCAATTTTGAGTTACAGATAGACTAAATGATCACAATGGCTTGTTTAACTGGGAAATCTTTCAAGCCCTTGTTTGCATTCATGCACAGATAGTAACCAAATAGGGACTGAAAACAGACAGTGAATTCATAACCTTCTACAGTGACAGTCACCACCAAAGGAAGGGTTTTCTGGTGGCCATTTTTATCATAAGTGAAAGTATATCTTGAGATGAGAAAACAATGGCAGATTGATTCAGCACACTCCAGTGTAAATCCATCTAATTCCCACAAAAGACCAGGGGTGTTGTGAGGAAACGGGATGTTGTTGTGAACTGGAGTTCACAAACCAGAGAATCACAGCAGGGGGTACCTCAGAGTAGGGGATAACATGGAAGGTGTGAGATTGCTTCCAAAGACAAAATGTAGGTAAAAGAAAAAGAAATTGAAATCTGACATTCCTGAAACTTCTGAACAATTTGTATATTAATAGAAACATTTAAGTCCCATCAACATACTAATCAGAAGTTCAAGAAAGAGAGGAAGGAAAAGGAACGGTTTCAATGTTATATAAAGATATCAAGAATTAAATAGTTTCTATTAGCTGTTGAACTGATTCCTGGCATGTGGAGTAGCTTAAATACTCCTACAGAAGTTCAGGAAGACAAGTTGCCACTTAAAACAATGTGCTGTATTCTCAATTGGTGATGCAGGAGTCTGTGATAATCACTTAGCCTTCCTTTTTCTCTCAACATAAATGGCTGAAGATATCAAATGGGAGCTCATGGCTTCTATTTTCAAACTACGTTTACATCCATGAATGATTTTAGTTTTTCAGCCTTTAGAATACAGATGGATGGTAGAGTATAGTTTGGATTGGCCTTGATGAAAGCAATAAAAGAGTGATTTTTCAGAAAAAGTCAATATGGGCTCTTGTTTCGTCTCAGTCTTCCTAACTTGGCACATGGCCCCCTCTGAGCCAAAAGCAGTGGTGCTGTCACACAGTCTGCAGCTTTGAAAATTATGCTACTAGCTCACTTTTAGTCTCTCTTTAAACAAATACTGTGTGAACAGCTGAAACTTTGGAAGGCCTGTTCCCCATGGCTCTCTCCAGTGATTGATGGCCTAGTGTCTAATCTAAGTTTTGACCTCAAGCTTCAGGCTCTGTCTCAGTAGGGACTAATTTGTGTCCTTTTCTTCTGACCAGCTATCCATTTTTATGTAAGCAGTATCACCGCTTTTGTCATAATTATTGGAGTTGAAAAATATATTCCAATATCAATAATTTTGTACACGCAGTTTCACTGCACTCATGTGCTACAGCTGTCCCTTAACACAATTCTTCCAGCAACTGAACAGCCCTGTTCCAAAAGTCCTAAGATAAGACACTAATTTAAGTCACAAATAATGGCAAAGGAAAGAGGGGATATAGTGAGAGAAGAGGATATAGTGGGAGAAGCAGGAGCAGATTAATACTACCTGTTTGTTCTTTTAAATGCTTTTTCTGTTATTCTTTAGTGTTTGAGCAAAGGAGAAAAATGGCAAAGGACTATGCAACAGAATATTGCATGTACTGATTGCACTCAGAAAAAATCACCAGAAAAAATCCAAAGCAAATGAAAACATATTTCTCCTAGAGTAACATATCTCTCCCATAGAGTAAAAGAGTGAAAATTCTCAGGATTCACATTGATTCCTCTCACATTTATGTGACGATGGTTTTCTGAAGAGTCAGAATCTTCTAAAGGCTTGTCAGACACCTCAATCAATATGGGTAGGTTAGATTTTGAAAGTCTTTCTTTTGCCAGGATTTTGACCAGATTTTGGTTATATTCTTATCCTCTGGAAACTCTTACAGTCCAGGAGATCAGCACTCAGGCAAGAAATTTTTCAATAACTCATATTATTAGTTCATAAATTCCAGACATACAAGGTATGTGTCACCTTGTTGTCTTTTCTGGGCATGCCTGTTTTGTTATAAGCCTGAAGGGGAATAATATACAATGCCATGCCACATTTCTTCCATCTAATCTAATGCAGAGCTAGAACTAGTCTTCCTGTTCTTCTTAATGCAAGGGAAGTATCCAGCTTCCTCTCATTTCTCACCAAAGATGTGAATGGACTGTGTGGGACTTGTACTTAGAGAGTCACCCAACTGTTAATGAACATATTTAAATTCTTAAATTTCCGAGGTAAGAGCATTTTCCCTCCACATAGTTAAATCCTTCCACTGCCATGAAGTAGACATAGCATCCATCAAACATGCAGACATTCCAGGAAATAGGTATTTCTTTCAAATCTATTTTCATGCTCTGAAAAGCTCCAAACAGCAATTTTACCTTATATTTGGGATCAATTTTCCAAGATAGTGATGTCTTTTCACAACATTTTCTCTCTATTTGACACAATAAGACTATTTTTGATCCAAGAATGTGTTCTGAAATATGTTTACCTTTCAAAGTAAATACATAAATAAAAGTTTCCTTAGATCTAGAATTATTCATTTCTAATTGTCATGGGTGCATGCATCTGTGCATTGCATGATACTCTTACCTGAGAAATTTCATCCCATTATTTTAATCTTAGAGGGAGATATAAAAAGCAGCAAGTACCACAGACCCTAACACTTCCAGAATGGTAGAAGTACAGGTATCAAATATCACACCTGTAATGAGTATGAAAAAATGGCAAGAAATTTGGTATGACCTATACATGAGCTTTCACAAGTTAGATGCACATGGGGATTCATACAAACACTTTTTTATTTAACCAATGGCAGCAAGGGGCAATATTATTAGTGATTTTTTTTTTCACAGCCTTTTTTGAAAGCTGTTGCACTTAGTGAGCAAGAGTTGAAGTCTATTCTCCTCGCACCCCAGCCTGACTGTTCAATATAACTGGGAATGTGATAGGACTTATTCTCCATGAACGTGCTTATGAGAAGAGTGCCCTTGAGAAAGTCATAAATGATGCTGTAAGCAGCAGCTGTGCCTTTGCTCTCCAAACTCAGCCTGTGTTTCAGACTGTATCCCAGGAAAATCAGAGCCATGCAGCATTACAGCAAAGGTGCTACCTTCTGTGGTGTGTAGGACTTTTAGGGACGTAATGACCAGGGACAGTCTTTGACCAAACATTATACAGCAATGGATGTGAAGCAATGTTTGTTCTGATCTGGGAAGTATCCATTGACAGACTGCAGACAGTTCAGATAGTAACTCAGAAACTATCAACACAAATGAAAGGAAATCATAGAAGGAGGAAGAAGGTAATATTTCAGCTTCAAAAAATGATAAACATTCCCACGTGAAAAAGACATTTATTCAGCTAATGAATAATTAGGATATTCAAAACAATGATGTTTTGTTAGGCAGTTAAGACCACTATCAGCAGTTGTGTTAAGCTAGCTTCCCATTTAGAGCACCATCATGAGGAGAGGTCCAATAAATTATTTTCTGCCAACCCATGTAACACATCTGTTGGAAATATGAGAAGGGACAAAACACATCATGGCAAGAGTATTTACATTGTGAAGTCTAACTTTTTTAGCTAATTAAAACATGTAATGAACAAAAAAAGACACAATGTCCCTCAGAAAGTGTGCAAATTGGCATACTCAGAGTACCATTATTGATTTATTCCAAAAGTATCTGACACAGGCATCCATTTTAGGCTGAATTCATACAACTGCATTTTTACTTTTCCAAGATAAATATCTATTTATGCTTATATTTGTATACAAAAAATATATTTATATGTTTTGATGTATACAAGAATATGCCTGGATATGGAGAGAGCATTCAAAATGGCATAACTGTACAGCATTTGTGGTATAAGAAAAGACTATACTTAATAATGCAAATATAATTTTTCAGGGAGTTTAAATGCCCGGGGTTTGACTCTGAGCAATTTAAACACAAGAACATCATACTACAGTGAAACCCAGCCACTTGTGGACCTTCTGGTTTGTTCTACTTCAAACAGAAATAGGAATGGAAAGGTCTCCTAGGCACAGGGACATGTGTCCCATTTCCAAGAACCATGTACTGTCTTCAGCCAGTGGTGGTGAGAACTGTGAGGAATGAAGAGGGAGGGCAAAGGAGATTTTCATCCACACTGGAATTTTAGAAAGTGAAACCAGTCACAGCGAGCAGCAAAGAGGGCTAGAGGTAAATGTGAAACATCTGGCTGCAGCTCTGAAATGTGGCTGTACACCTGGTAGCAGCAATGCCATCAAAAGCAGGGAGGCACTTATTTCACTGAACCAGGGAAGGAAAATTCTGCTGAAGAACACACCTTAAGAAACGTTATTTTGTCTTAATTTTTTTTCCAGTAAGAAAAACCTTATAAATTTCCTGGACAGAGTATATGTATGGTAGGAAAAAAGTCCCATATTAACAAGTCTGAGTGTTTCTTTTTCATCTCTACAGCTCTTCAGAGTAAGACTAATAGATATTTAAACAAGAGTTTATTGTTTAATTCTTTCATTGTCTTTAGATTAGTCTGGATGTGTCAGATATATGAGCTACATTTCATTCAACTTGGTTATATTTGGTAACCAGGATGTGCAGCTTAAAATGAGATTATCCTTTTGTTTTTTTTACAGAAGTCCAGCAGTTAAGAGGTAATCTGATAAAACTGTTAATACCGTCCAAAAACATGATGAGTCATGTAAATGAACAGTGTTTCAATGTCATTTTATGAAATCAAAATCATTACTAAGGTCATCTGAGTAATCCTTGAGAATAACAGCTTTAAAGAGAGAAGTCAGTTAGTAATAAAATGCCCATTACCAGCTTCCCCCCAAAGGGTAACCTGCTTTTACCCCAAACCCACTGGTCTGCCATGCTGAGATGTCTCAGAGGTAGTGCTTCTGGAAATGCCACATCAGAGCCAGTGAAGCTGCCCAGCCAGGGCTGAAATACCATTTCTGGATCTGGGCTCCTGAAGAAGACACACCCAGGAGCAGCAATCCACAGGGCTGAAGCACAGCCCTGGTTTGAGAAGGCAGCTGATGGCAGGGATGGGAGAAGCTCCTATGCCTGTAGGTCAACAGAGATACAGGAAAATTCCCAGGTCTTAAAGGATTCCTCAGTTTCAAACCACAAGTATTACCTTCTGCCATGACATGACAATTTGTACAATCTAGCTTTGTGTCTGCGTGAAGTTTGTGCATATTCCTTGAGCATGGTCTGAGCTGGAAGGTGGATAGTCCTTATCAAGCATTTCTCTGGCATTTAGTTCCTTCATATGTTTACAGTTCAGTGTTTCATGGTTCCTGGCCACCAAATTTTAATTGATATAATTTGTAGTCCTGCACTTGAAAAAGTAAATCACCTTGTGATCATGGTGTGTGCCTTTCTTACTGTCATTTTTCAAGCTTGAGCAACTTTGACAGTCAAACAAGAATTTTAAAAATAAAAAAAGTTCATGTAAATTTCCCCATACAAGAGGGTAGGCAGAGGAGTACCAACATAAACTGTCCAAGGCCATCTTCTCAATTCCTGTCTGTGGACATAAGAAAAAAACTAATGCAAAAGGGGCCTTTTGAATGCCCTAATCAGACCCTTCAATCAAGCACAAGAGACAGATCTTAGTAAATGAAGTGCTGCTGGCTCTGGTTCATGGAACTATTTTTTTAACATAGCTGATGGTGATAAAACTCATTAAGCTTACAATAAAAAACTTTATATTTTTCTCTTTGCCCATGTAATGGACTGTGCACATCCATGATTTACAAGGATAAATGGATCACGTGATTCACCCAATTTAATTTACCAAAATCTTTTGGGCTCACAAAAGTTATTTAAACTTCTTGACACAGAGAAGCATCTGTTGCACTTTTAGATTTCAAGGAAACACTTGGATTGGTTTAATGTATTTTTAAATTTTCTATCATGAGGTAAAATTTTGAAAGTATAATTCAAGCTGATGGGTTAACTCCTAGTCTCTCCCACAAGTTGAGTTGTCTCTGTAGGTTACATGACCGCTCATATGTGAGAGCCCTGCTACACAGAAGGAGCTCACTGGGATTTTTCAAAAAGGATGATGTCCATGACACTCTTTTTGAAAGTGTTTTAAGACAAAAATTGTGATAGGGTCCAATAGATATAAACAGCCCCTAAGAGTAATTGGATTATATCTTGTGTCCTGAGAAAATCCACTATAAGGTGGACTATAACTACTGTTAGGATATATCAGTAAAACAGAAAAATGGTAGTAAAATGTTAAGTGTCTTCATCCATTATTAAAAAGCTTTTCCTAGAAACATTCTCATGTTTCAGGGTAGTGTGAGTTCAAGGGAATAAATGCTGTCTAATAAAATTCAATGTACTAATATGTAATTTAAAGCTCACCATTCTACTTCTTGCTCAATTCACCTTTTCCTTCTTGTCACAGTTTTTGGTGCAAAGCAAAAAAGCAATCACTTATTTTTTACTTTTTCAAATACAAGAAAAGAAAATATCTTTGGGTCTAGTAAGTGCTTCCTGAATTGGTAAAGGAGCAAAGTACAGGAAACCACACTGAAAACATAATAAAATTTTGAAATACAACATATGAATTTGGAAAGAAAAGTGTTTGGAAGATAAACATTTTGCAGAAATGGGCACTTTAATTATTAAGAAAAAAGCAAAACTGGAATAAATCAGGACATTACAAAACTATATCATGTCACATGCTTACATCTACCTATGCATTTTTAACAATCCATCTAAATACAACAGTATCTATAACCTAAAAATTAGTTCTATTTCAACCCAGCCACTGCCACACACAGACACCCAACGAGTCTGTGTATGCTAGCACTGATATCTACAAATCTATGCCATTTGAAATAAATTGCACCTTAAATTTGAAGGCAATTTTAGGTAGTTTGGTGTGCTGTAGGATCCTATTTTTGATATTTAGCAAGCCTGAGATCTTTCTAACTTATGAAGTCTGCATGTCTACAAACTAGTATGGATGTGTTTGTGTTTATTACCTTTTCTCATGCATGCCTTGAAATGACTAAATTACAGGTATTTTACATGTATTTTGTGGTACAAGACAGATACCGTCTGTTAGTATAATTTATCTTGAAATACCCTGTTTTACAAAATTACAGAAAAGCACAGCAATTTGCTCTTTTTTATTTTCTTNGACTATGGCAAAATCTTCAAAGCCCGGAAGATGCCTTCTAGCCAAGAATTTAGCCATGTAATAAACAATTTTCATCAAAGCACTGGGTTTGTGGAAATAGGAGTACAATTGTAGAATCCAAATTTTGATAATGTTCTGTATTTATTAGCTATTTTGTCTTTTGTATTTTGACCTAATTCAGCCAGCAAACACATCCATCCTTATGTAAGATTAGATACAAATACATACACATACTCCAGCCCAGATCAGATTAGCTGCAATCAAGGTAATTACATTGAACAAAATTGTTCATCTGTGCTTTGCAGCTGCCATTTGGATCTAGTGTTTGATCCCAAGTGACTGAGTAGTACATATGTTCCTCCTTAATCCTGGATAACTTGGGTTTTATTTCAATACATAATCACCTCTTTAAAACTCAAGACTGAGATTACAAAATATTTAGTTTTGATAAATTAACCCTTATTTTCTTTTAGTGTTTTTCCTTGGTATAATCCCAAGTTCTTTAATGGATACTACCTGGAATTGAGCTTCCCAAAAACTGAAGCTGTTGTCTAGGCAGCTTGCTTTCCTCCACCTCTGCCAGTTATCAGAAGCTACTTCCTTAGTCAATTTTCATGTTCCTCCAGCAGTTAAAATTATTACTCATGAACGTATTCAGAGTGCTAAACACTAGGCAGTAGCCAAGCAGGTTCCCTTCCTGTGTTTTTCTTCTACTCCCTCGCAGTCCAGATATAGGAAGGCAGTATGAATTCTCATTGGCTCCAGTAACTGTGTTTAAAGGAAAAAAAGTTATAAACACGCAACAGCCCTTCCTCTAGAAAACCAATAGCTCCAGAGAACATTGGTTCAGAATCATATGGTAGAGCTGTCACACAGTTCTGCAAATATTTAAGGAGTTCAGGGTTATGGTTATGGTTGTACCACAGTTCAAAATCATAAATTTAGATTGTGGTGACATCTGAGTTCTGGCAGCTCCTACTGTTTATCATATTAAAATAATGTTGCTATCAATCCAGAAGAGCAACAGTCTGGAAGACACGAAAGATAAAAGCTAATTTTGCCCAGGATTTCAACATTTAATGGCTTCTTGTAGAATTGTGGTTGTTGTTGTTGTTATTATTATTATTATATTATATTATTATTATTATTATTATTATTATTATTATTATTATTATTATTATTATTATTATTATTATTATTATTATTATTATTATTATTATTATTATTATTATTATTATTATTATTATTCCTCCAGGTTTACTTCACTAATATTTACTCTTTCACGGTCTGTAACATGAGTTTCCTATTTCTGTAACATAAAAGGTTGCATTTTTTAGTAGACAGAGAACTTTTTCTGTTGTGTTTAAAAGATGAAACCCTTCAACTGCTCCCTCATGAGAAAAAGAAGTTTCTAAATAATATGGCCTTATATTTGTGAGCTATTTTCCTTTATGAAAAGTAAAACAAAGGATGGGAAATAAAATTAGCATTTGGTATATAGAACACATATTGACACTGAACTCAGTTACCATGTTTCTAGGTTAAAAAGATAAAACAGGATCAATAAATAGATTTTTTCCCAAACTTTTGAGGTTCATTGTTTGTTTTTGAGGATCACCAGTATTTTTACAAAGCTGAAAAAAATTCATGTTTTGTTTATGGTAGTTACTGTGAAGGAAGAAAATATTGCCTTCCAAATATCTGGATTTGAACTCCAGACTCTGGGTAAGAAAGAACCCAATTTACCCAAACATTATCTTGTAAGTATTGTAAAGATCTGTGCAAAAGGATGAGGAAACAAAAAGATTAGGAAACACTAAATGAGAAGCTGATTGTTAAGCCTATTTTCTACAAGCTTCTGTCCTTGTGTAAATCAAAGGGGCTGTAAAGTCTGGAGCAATCTCTAACAAGTTTAGGGGGGATTTGCCTAGCTCTGCTTTTCCTTTGAAAATACTATAGTTTCTGTTTTTCCCTTGAGGAAATGACATATGAATAAATTCAGAGCCATATGCCATATTTCAGGATTTTCTCCACTAAGTCTGCTTTGTAAGTAACTATAACCATATCTAGGAGCTCTCCATCCCAGAATTCTTGTTCTGTTGTCCCAGTAGTGGAATTTCNCACAAATATACACATACAGGTTTACACATATAGACATGTGTGTGTGTATTGTATGCATATATATGAATAAATAGCAAAAGTGTTAGAGGGTTTTCTTTGGTTCTTTACTACTCAACTACCATGTTACATATATATAATTTTATCTCTTTGCTAAAAGTGGTTTGGTGTGGAAGGAAAACTGGACTGCAATTTTGCACTATTAATCCATTCACAGTAGAGTTGTTTATACAGCATTTTCCTGTACTTGGGTTTGCTTTTCTTTCTTCAAATGAAGTTATTCAGAATCAACTGCACAATCTCTGCATTTTTACTGGGCTTTTTTTTGTGCTTTTTATTGACTTGTTAGACAGTAGGCATTGATCTCATTAATGGAAATAGGTTATTCTTGGTCACCTTGTAAAGAGTGTTGCTCACGTGTTGAAAATAAACTTTTTAACATTGTTCTAGACTTACTCTCCTGAATACTGGTGATGGTGCCATGTTTGACGTGATCTTACACAAATAAACATATCCTTGGGCTTGGACACTAAGTAGCACAATGCTCTACATAGATTGTTCCTATGAGTTTTGGGAAGCCTTTGCAGCAGACATTCCAGTAGTACAACAGTCTCTCATTTAAGGACAGTTCAAGTTTTTCCACAATATACAGAATGATTGGGATCTGTGTAGAGGTACAATAATTTATTTTTCAACCAAGTGCCAATATCCTCCATCTGTTTTCCTATCTGTCCTCTTTAAATTATTATTAGAACTAGTCAGGAAATGCAACATGGTTCCTAAGAAGATTTTTGATAATTTTTGAAATTCACCATTTGGGAAGAATAAATTAAATTCAGAATTTCTTTAATAACTAAAAATTTTTTTACAAAATTCTTCTGTGGCTTTTTCTACTTTTTGCAATTAAGAGGACCCTGCACAAGTAAGTGCTAATTTTCTATCAAGAAATATGTAAGTGGTTGAATAATCAAAGTGCTATCTCATGAATTTAAATATACAATTTATTGACATGAAATAATGAACAGATTAGTGTATTCAAATGTTTCAGCAGTTCTAGAAGTTGCTTACTATCAAAATAGACAAATAGACAAAATAGACAAATTACAATCTGTAATGATATTACATTAACCTTACAAAATACTTAGAACGAAATAAGAATACTAAAAATGATGTACAGATTTATGTATATGAAGCTTCAGTAGAGTATAAAAGAGTCTGAGCCTAAGTTCTGTTCCCATCCTCCCAGTGAATTAAGTATGTGGCGGCAGGAAATTTAAAACCTTTCTCAGATGCGCAATGTTTAGAAAACAAACACAAAGAGCCATCTTTGCAACTACAAATTATATGCATTTTACCAAGTTTCCTTCAGGGTTTGATAACTCTTACTGTAGTTGTCCCTGTAAATATGACAATAAATTTTTAAATCTCCAGAGAACTGGCAAATACAGGCAGATGCACTTAACTGCTGGTGAGCAACAAAAGTCAGCCTGCAGGAAACTGTGGCACTAATGTAGTTCTTGATTAATCTCTAATTACACTTTTGTCATCTTAGCAGGGAGACAAAACTATAGCAGTTCCTAAATAGGCAGGCAGCATTTTGGCACCTAGCAACCAGCAGTTCTTTCATATTAGCTGCAGTGGACTCTGTGCTGTTACATGGAAGGTTGTTATGGATCACTGCTCTATTATTTATAGAGCAGCATTTACAGAGGCCTTCACAACAGTATATAAATTAGCAGCTTAACAGGCCATTGCTAACTAAAAACATGGCATGAGCTGAAGCATCAAGTATGAAATTAAAATGTGACTTGGAGATAATAATGTTTGTAACACACATAGAAAGGAATGTCGATTTATTTTCCTGTTAACCATTTCACAGGCAGATTATAGAACGGTCTTTAAGAATTTTTGTGTGCATGTGCGTGTGCCTGTCTCACTTATTTCTCATGTGCACATAATGAGAGTGTATGTGAATATATAGACATACATATTTATGCCTAATAAACATTCTACTATATTTTCTCACACAGGTACTTTTAAAGATTAGTGTAAAAGCTTGCCTATTTTTTCACAGTAGGATAATATAGCACAGAGGTAGATGAACAAGGAGAAGAGTGCTAAAAGGGATCTATCCGCTAATTGGGCCACAGGCTGCAATAACACTACAAGTGTCCATGAAAGGGCCTTGTTAGCTATCAATCAGGAGCATAACACTAACTTTCTTCCCTCTTCTGTTCTTTGGTAACTTGTCTGTGAGAAGACCAACTCCAATGAGAAACCTCACACCTCTATTTAGTGTCATTCAGAGTGAGTAAGAATCAAAAGTGATCAAATACAGTACAGCAAATACTGCTGGCTGGCTGCAGTTGATTCCTTATTTAATCAGCTAAAGAAAGATATAAATTAATGTTTATATATTAGGGATTCTGGAATAAGGGAATAGGATTATTAACCAAAAGAACACACGCGCAGAGGAGCATTCAGCTTTTGTTTGCAGTCCTGCCTTAATTAAATCAATGCTTGGCAATGAAATGTAGTTGTGATCTAAATCATGGTGGTTTCTGATGCTTCTGCTGGACTGGATTGCATTTTGCTTTGCTCTTCTCAAAGCTGTCATCAGGGAAAGTTCCTGTAGGGTAGGAGAGACCCTACAGCCTGGGCAGACAGAGTGGAGGATGGAAGGGAAGGAACCCAGCTGCATCCAGCCCCTGTGCTCACGTGGCTAGCTGGTGACAGAGCCAGGAAAGGAAGGCTGCCCTGGCCACTTCCATCCACAGAAATCAATAGCAAAATTACTCTTAGCTTTAATAGAGGAGGAAATAGTCTTCAGTTTTGTATCAAAGAACCCATTTCTCGATGTACTTTACCAAGTCCCCTTCCTTGTCTGTGCTGTAAGTTACTGGATATTTCCAGAGATTTTTTTAAAGGGCTTAGAAGTTAAATGGGATGTTCCTTCTTTTATTTAGGTAATGGTGTTTTACGTTCAGTTACTAGCTCAGAAGGTTATTTCCCTCTCAAGTTTATACATGATATGCTCTCTCCATGTATCCAGCAATGTGTTTAGTGATTATAATCGAAAGGTCCAGTGAAGCATCACACAGTATTCTCATGGTAAAAATAAAATTAATGACTGAAAATAGGACCTCAAAACTATTTAGAAGGCCTCAAATTATGGTACCACAGAGTTTCCCCAGCTGGCTGGTCTTTCTGTAATCATCATCACAGAACTGCAAATCATGGACTTAGTCCATGTAGGTAACCCTATGCCTCAAATAAAATGTTTTCTGTTTTAAACTAAATCAACCAACCAACCAAACAATTAAAACCAAACAAAATAACCCAATAGAGAGTGAATAATTTGCTTTCTCCTGACCAATCTTGTGAAGGGTGCTGCTAGTGCCAGCTCCTCCACCAGAGACTTTCAAAGTTGTAGCTCTGTGCCCTGTGTGAGAAGACAGAGCCTAATGTGGGACTTTATGTAGATTACAAGTCACAGTATATGTTTGGGCTATTTAAAAGCAGAAGAGAAACTTAGAAACCCAAGTAGGTCACTTTTGAGAGGGATTTTCATTGCTTTCTCCTAGATCTTCATGAAAGTGTAAAACAGTACTTTGTTGTGGGGTGTTTTTTGTTTTGCATTTTTGTTTGGTTTTTTAGTACACAAATACCTGGTGAAGTAAACAAAGCAGGAACATAAGGCTGATAAAACTTCTTACAAAGTCTCCTAGCTACTAAAAAAGAACAGTAATCATCAAGCTATTGTCATCATCATGCTACAAGATGATTTAATTAGCTAATTGATTTCTATGATGACGCTCGAAGAGATGGGGTCTGAGACACCTTTGAGACAGGAATTATGAATTTATATGGTACCAAGAGGATAATTAGTTGTTCCCACTGCATTGTTATTGTGTTGGCTACCAGTGTTCCAGCAGGAAAAACAAAGCTGTTTGCTAAGTGTGGGTCTGGCAGCTGGATTTCTGTGACATCCCATTTGCAAGTTGAGCCAAGTCCATGTGAGAGAGATCAGCTTAGACACAAACTTCCCCCAACTTTTGTCTGACTGTGGGGCTTGTGTTATGTTGCTATTAACTGTAGCTTTAGTAAGGAAATTATTGTTATCAGTGGATACATAATCCCATAGGCTATGAATTTTTAACTTCATTTTTATACTTCAAATCACAAAACTGAGCACCTGCATTAAGGAAGGTTTCTGTGCAAATGTGCCTTGCAATTCAAAGAACTGTAATACACAACCAGAACAAGAAAAGCAAAAGAAAAATATTGAATGCTCTGAGCTCGCAGTAATTTTTCTTACTACATGATTTTGCAGCTGCACATAATTAAGGTTCTTAATACATTTTAAGAATTAATTTCCATATCTTAATATGTTTGATTTTTTAAAGTACTGTTGTCACCCAGAACGATCTACAATTTCACACACTCATTTAAGAAAAAGAACAAAAAAAAGCCTCAGTGAAGCTCTCAGCTTTAATCCATCCATATTTCTAATATCATATCTTAAATCTAAACTCCATGTTGATTTATCCAGAGTAAGCGAGTTAATTTCTTTTATGCTGTTGGTGTAAGACATATTCAGTGGCTGTTTTAGCAAAAGAGAAATGTATTTTTTGCACTCAGCATAGAAAAAATGAGAAAAATATTCTTACTTTAAAAATTACCTCAAAAGAATGATGGTAAAGACATCACAAATGAAATTAAAAAGATATATTGTCAATTACCTCTGATGATACAATTTCAAGTAATTTTTTTAGAGATGACACCTGTGTTTTAATTAATCACTTTTGAGGGATATTTTTCAAAGAAATATCTCTCTCTGGTGAGTAATTTAGAATAAATAAATCCATACTTGTATCAATACAAAAAATAAAGTCCTTTTATTAGCCTCCTCGATTTATTAGACATGGATATTTAAGGATTAGAAAGAACTTCTGACACTAAGGTTTAGGGTCATTAAACAGGTCACTACAGCCTTCAACAGTAAATCGGTGCAAGACAGCTTCAGCTGATGACTTCAATCAGGAAATTTGTTTACCAATCATTATAAAATTAATTTCATACACTATATAGACTCAGAGAATCTATATAATATCTAAAGTAATCTTCAGACTCTGCTCTATTTTTTTGTTAGCAATCAATGAATAGTTCACAAGAGTATCTTCCCCTGCATTTTAAATTCTAGAAATGAAGTCCATCCCTTTATTTAAAAGAATCAAAAAAACACCAAGTCTCTGTGAATTCAACTTGATTTCAGCTTGAAATTTTGAAATTATCATCTCTATGAATCTGTGGAATGATACAATTGAAAAGTATAACATTGTTTGAAACGGAATCTAATTCTGCATCTCTAGAAAATTAGAAATAGTGTTTCTGGGGTGTTTAACCATGCTATTAATATAAAATTAGGAATACATTAATTAAATATAATAAAGAAAAATAATTGTGCTGATATTTCCCATTTATGACAGGAAAAGACCAGCCTTCTGTTGTTTTTTTTCTGTTTTGTAATTATTATCCTATCCTCTAAAATGTTGATGTCTCAACATTTTAAATAAGAGTACTGGGCATTAGATGCGGCAACTTGAAAATTATAGGTGGTTAAATGTATATGTGTGTGTGTTTGTGCACATTCAAAATTTTATGTAATTGGTTTTGAATTTCCACTTTCTTAAAACAGTTTCTGCTATCTGCTTTCTACCCCTTTGAAACTTGTATTTTCCACTTCTGCATTATTTATTATAGAAAATTCTCTAGATAGAAATTTTCATCATAACAAAAATATTTTGTTATAATAGTTAATTTATTTCTCTGAATATATATGAGTATATATATGAATTGTACACAAACTTTAGAATGCATCCATCCTATGCTTTGTGCTGTTGACCAAATTAGTTCTACTTGCAACTTCCATTCAAAAGAAAAGAAAAATTACCTCCAGAAGTGAGACTGGCAGAAATGGAAGGATTTTGACTTTTTATTTTCAAAGCTTGGTGTAGCACAGTATCTAACAGAAGTAACAAGTTTTAACCCAAAATTTCTATTATTTTAAAGCCCTTTGTTAAGGATTTTACATGGAAACAGAGGAATTCCATTATGGGGAATAAGCTGTAGTGAAAGTTTTGGCAAAATATCATGGTGTTGGTTAAGCACATGTGGAAAGCTAAGCATGTATTTAAACATTTTCACTAAAGATGGAATTGAGTAACTTTTAAGCCACTTTTTCTTTGAAATCTCATGTATAGTTAGGCACATTAATTCTTTAATAAAAAAAGTTTTAGAATATGAAATTGTGCATGTTTATAATAAGATTGCTGGAGGCCCTAATGTTGACAATGATAGCTTATCATGTAGCTGGCTAACAAATATTAACCATAAATCAGAAACTCTGACTACAAAAATTCTTGCCATCAGGCAAAAAGGAATTTTCCTGCAATGTAAAGTGAACATATAAATGAAATGAAAATATTACCTAAGACTATCAGTAGGTGTAATTTTTTTATTTGTGTTTTTCTTTTAGTAACATAAGTAAAATGCAAACTATTTTTGCATTCATTTACATAACAAAACAAATTTTACTTTACATTCATAGAGAGCTCACACAGTTTCCTATGCTGGTAAATTTTCTCTGTTAAAATTCAATTTTACCTACTTGCCACTTTCATACTTAATAAGCAGAATAGCTAAACTATATACAATGACAGAGGAAATGTGTACATGCTTTAAAATAAAAAACAAATGGGTAAAATAATTCTTAGTATGGAGAATTTATGTATTTGTCCTCACCTACACATGGCCTATTCTAGTTCACTATTGGTTTTAAGTAGGTTGAAAATTCTAAAAGTCATAAAGTGTAACAGATACTGCACTTGTTGAAAGCGAAAGGAATTCTCCCTGTGCTTTCAGACTTGTTTTAGGCTTGTTCTAGTTTTTGAATGCACTGAAATGGCTAGTAGTGGACAATTGTCATGTTTTTCTCCATACAGTGTGGTTCCTTTATGATAAACAAAGGCTTCGATATTTTAATAAGAATGTTGTTTTCTTGGCTTTTGTGACACTGAGAATTCCAGAAGAGCTGGACCCCAATGTCAATATGCTTCTCCAAAAACATACACAAATCTGCTTGGAAAAAAAGTAACAAAAGCATTTTTTGTTGCTGAAGCTTTTTTTTTTGTGAAAGGTGGTTTTAGGAATACCATTTCTGTGAATACATGCTTATGCTGTATATCAGTTAAAACCAAACCAAAACAAAACAAAAGAATAGAGAAGTAAATAAAAAGTGATTATATAATTAAATTTAAAAACTAATATTTTACTGAACTCTTCAGTTGAAAATTCTATGAATTTTATCTATTCAGTGAAATTCAGTGAAATGGGACATTTCTTTCCAGTCAAAAGGGAGTTATGTTTCTGGCAAGATCTTAGAGGACACCAGTTTTATATACGGTTAGTTCCTCTGACTTCAGTGCATCTACAGATCCAAGTGCAAGGCTAGGTTTTTGTCTGCTCACAGCCTAATTGATAAAATGTAGAGACTACAGAGAGAGTTGCCCATGGTTTAGTTTGTGCAGATATGGTTTCTTGTTTCTTCTTTTCACACGCATTAAATATCTTCCAAAGGATTTATTTCACATCTGCTCCTCTGTTAGCCTGCAGTCACTGGTTTTCTTACTGCTGCAGATGAAACCTCAGAAGTGGAGCTCTGAAAGGCAGTGCTGTTTTTGCAGAAAAAAAGGGAAACAGATGACAACAAAACTATCACACACAAAAAATGACTCTCTTTTATCATTCTAATCAAACCTGATTTTCATTTTTTGAAAGTGTAACTCTAACACTACACCTGGGAATAACTGGTCATTACAGCTGAACCTGGCACAACGGCATGTACAAGGTTGGGCTTGTCTGAACTCCATGGGATAGAGCTTTAGCTGGTAAAAATAGGGATAGCTGCATGTGGATGCAGAGGAGCTCTGCTGATTTACACCAGGTCAGGGACTAGTTCTGTGCATTGATTTACTGCAACCAATTTGAACCCATTAGACTTACGCCAGTATAAACCCGAGGAAACCCAGTGGTGAATCAAGCCCCAAAAGAAAGAAATCTTTAGATAACTACTTAACAGCTGTGGAAATATTGGCTGGTTCTCTTAGGACTTCATTACCACATCTGATGAGAATGCTGATTTATGGAGACCAGTAAACAAATCTCAGCAGAAAGGGTGTCTCAGAAAAAAACAAGGAAACATATGCAGTAAAAGAACAGACTGTCTCAAGGCTTGTTTTTTCTTGCAATGTCTGAGCCATGCAAAGATTTAATGGAAGACATTTCTAACTAACTCTTTGGATTTAGAGGCAGATGAAAGAAGCAACACAAAGCCCCTGTGGCCTGTTGATATAAACGACCAGGGGCAAGGAGGATCCTAGCACTTGGTTCATTCAATGACTCATCATCTAACACTGGGCTCATCATTTGACCCCTTCTTGCCTCAGTGAACTCAAGTAGAGATTAGGGTGAAAAATGTAGGTTCCTATTGGAAAACAGATGATTTATAAGAGAGCTTCCTTGTGTAAATACATTACAAAGAAGTGGTAAATCCATAAATTTTACATGTACAATCATAAACAATAGAGTGAATGTCTGCAACAACCTCAATTTCTCCTTCGTTCTTCAGGTTGCTTTTTTGTCTTACTGCATTATTCTCACCATAAAACCATGCCCATTCTTAACAGATCAGCAAATGAGAGTAATGTTGTTACTTTCTGAATTTGTGGTATGGTAACAGATGCAAGAGTAAAACCAGATTCCCACTCCTTCCATAAATCAGTGAAGGCAATGACGCCAGTTATATCTACTCCAATATGAAAAGTAAGTTTTACAAAAATTGTTTTGGACAGCTGTCTGGACCAAGCAATTTCAGCTGCTGATGCTGTATGCACATGTGTGTGCTGGAGATGTAGAGTGAAACCTGTTCACAATCTGTTTTTCAGACATTAGTACATTTTGTCCTTTAGCACATGAACATGTGGCCCACAAGCTGTCTCATAATGAAGGTCATTTTATTCAGTAATGAATTGTGTGCTCCTCACCTTCAGTTTTTTAAAACGGAAAAAACCCATCAAAATCAAACACTAGGAAAAAAAATCAAGTTCTCAACAGCTTTTGTTGTCTTAATTCTACATTTTAATGATTTGGACAGATCTCATCACTGCTGTTTTATGCATCAAAATGATCACAAAAGTTTTGACTATGAACAACAAAATATATACAGATGTTTTTCCAGTGTATGAAACAAAAGATTGAAATATATTTTGACAGACTGCTGCATACAGGGCTAATGGTATGAGAAATGTAAAATGATGGTAAGGTTATGAAATACAGTGAAAAAAACCACATCCCATAAAAATTTGTATTCTTTCAAAGTTCAAATGTCAGCCAATTAAATACTCTGTTTAAATGCTGAGACAAAAAGACACAAAAGATCTCAATGCTATCTCATCAGAAGAAGGGTTTTTTTTACTGCCCTGCTGGCAGCTTGTAGATGCAAAAGGTCTTGATATAGAGAAGGGTGCAAGTATAGCAGCAGCTAAGGAGTCTCAATCAGATAAAGTGACATCTGTGACAGATAGCTCTCTTACACAGGAGGCACATAAGCCTTGCTTGCCTTTCTCACGGGAATGATCCACCACTATTACAGTATCTCTAATGCGGCCACTAACATGAAGTTTTAAACTCATTCACAGTTTGAAACAAGATCACATTTACAGTGAAAAGCCAAAGTCTTAAGTAGCATGGAAACTCAGTTCAGTTTTCCTTATCACTTCTCTTCTATAGCTCTAATCAGGTGTTTTATTTATTAGGGGTTCAAAAAATAGTCTCAATGAATAGCCATTCATTTCTCCTGTACTCGCCCATTTTTGTACTTTTGGTGCTACATAAACGTATCTTCAAATAGAAGTTTGAAAAAGATTTTTTTAAAAGTTAAAATAGGTTGCACTTTCATGTTATGAATTACACCATTTTCACAAATATTGAAATGAAAAATACTTAAAAATTAGGCCTTGTATGCATTAAAATGCATATATACTACAATAAAACAGCATCAATATAATTTTCTAACATGTTTTCCGCATAAAATCCAACCATTAGATATTCCTTTCAGGTCTGAACAGAAAAAAAACAAAAGGAAAATTAGAAGTATTAAAAGGTCATTTCAGAAAAAATTCACTTAACTTTGGGGTATCAGAAAAAGATAAAGATAAGATACCTGGAAATTTAATTGAAAGGTACAGAAGAGAACACATTTTCTAGAGAGGGTCTGGGGACTTTTTTATTAAAAAGGCAAACTGGAAGAGAAAGAAAAATTTGCATGTTGGACTAAGGAATAGGATGCTTACACTAATGATAGGAGAATAAGCAATCTAGAGTATCAAAGGAAAAGAATATTAATATTTCTATCTGGAAAATCTCTTCAAGCAGAAAGTGATACACTAGGTAAAAGACATCCAGGAAAGGATTCTGTATACCAAGTGAATACTACAGTGAAATTTAAATCAGGTTCCTAAAAGAAAGTATCTGATGTCACATTACAGATATGACCAAATAGAGAGGAGGATGAGATAATAATTTCAAATATGAGCCTCCTCTTGACTAAGCCTTAAATAATCTGTGCTTGGATTCTTAATCTCTTTGTCTTCTGATATATTCTGTTTTCGTTATTTTTTTCTTAAATTAAGGAATTTTTTTCTTAATTAAAAAAAATCAGCTGTACTCTAAACATTCCCCCCTATGTCTCAAAAGAAGTTATGAAATATTTTATCTTTCAGACATTTATCTTTCAGACATTGTGCATATATATTTGTCTTTAATAGGATTACTTTCCATGATTTTTTAGTATCAGTGAAGAAAAAACAGTACTTTAATTTAAAATTGCTATTTACCTGCAAAGAGCCTGAAAAAGTGAATTTTGTGATATAAGCAAGTATCATGAAAATTACCAATACTATTACAGATTATACAAAGTATTTACACTTTTTTTAAATCAGAATGCCACAAAATATTAGTTGTAATGTAAAAAGTGTCTGGTCTTCACAGAGAGATATATTTATTAACAAAGTGCAGATTTTTTTTTTTTTTATTCCCTAGAGCTCTTATAAATGCACAAGACACAATCTCAATACATTCAGGGGCTGCTTCAAAACAGATTATTGATATTCTGACCCACAGCTCTCTTGGAGGATATTGAGTATCAGCTGCCTCAAAGGTTGGCGCCAACCTTCCTCTTCTATGCACCACAAACCAGAATTAATTGCAAATCAATCGAACAAACTACAACTGATCAGTAAACCAATTAGTAATTTTAGCTGTTCATCCTGTCTTCATTTACTTAGGGGAAAGATGTGGGATGAAGGAAAGTGATTTCTAGTTAACATTTGCGATTTTTTTTTCACTCTGGTAACAAGGATGCCCTTGTAAAAACATTTCAGGCAGGGAAATATCCAAGCTAGGCAATTCCACCACTTCCATTACATTCTTCTTATGGTTCTTTTTCCTTCTTATGGTTCTTTCCTTTTCCCCCCCAGGCTTTCTTCTGATGACACTGAAGTAAATTTTTTTACATTTAAATTTTCCTTGTGTCTTACCATGAGTTCACCACTGTTTCTGAATCTATTCAAAACATTCAAAGTGCAAATACCTACTCCCATGTGCAATAACTCCCATTCTGACTCTTACTGGATTACTACATTGCTGCTTGCTGTTTCTAAAATTGGAGGAATCCATAGCCACCTCTGGAAAACCCATAACTATACTCCAAAGAGTAGCTTTTATTTTAATTAGATTGAGATTTGATGCTATTTTTACCTTGCAAGCAATTCAAGAATTAAATTATTTTTTAACAATCTACATATAAGTTGAGTATAAGTGATTTGCAGTTTAAACAGGGTAACAATGCATGTCACATCTACATTAACTTGATCTTTTTCATTATACCAAAGTAGGTGATTCCATGGAAATTCTATTCAGTTTAATGTATTATAAGTGGTCATCAAAACATAGCAGATTATATTTTCTGCAAAAATATAGCTTGTGAGGAAAAAGAGTTATGTGAAAAAAACTACTTTAACTGAAGAAGGCAAGGAAAATAAAAAACTAACTAATACTTGCATCAGAAAAAATTAACTAATACTCACATTTCAAGGTCTCAAAAGTTCCTGGAACATCAGAATACATATACAAAAGAAGCTTTAGGTCTCTTCCTTTACAGCAAATAGGTATCCAAGGAATTAAATGTCTAGAATTGTTTGTTACTAGGAGATTACTCAGTAAGCCTTTTTAGAATTACCTTAATAAGTGCCATTATTTTTTGCATATATTGTTTAGTTACTGAAGTCTGGATCATCTTGATAAAACAATGAGACTTTACCCAGAAAAAACCCAATATTTAACATATGTCCTAGTCCCAAACCACCATGTATAAGCTCTAATAAAAAAGAAAAGATACACATATTTTTCCAGGGAAACAGTATCTTTTTTGTGAGACTGTCTAATACTGAAAAGGTTGAAAACTGAACTCCAAAAGCCTGACTGATTGTGACAGCAGCACCTTTCACCAGCTGATTGAAATTAACAGTTTCTTTCAGTTGTCCTAATTAAGACCAATGGGAGTTCTGGAATTCACCAAAGGTGTTTCAAGTTGCTCTCTTATTTAGGTGTTGGTGGTATCAGCTTCTACTTTATTCAATAAACAGTTTAGTCTAACTTGAGAACAACTCCTTTCTTAGAGCGCTCTTTCACGAAGTGCTTGGATTGTTACCTTCTATGAGTGCTTCTTAATAGAGAGCGCTGCAGTTAGTGATGAAAAGGATATAATTTCTGGTGAAAGATTAATACATGGTGGAAGCAACCCTGACAATGTGAACAAAACTGTTACTGAACATGCAGTCGCTAAGGACTCACAGAAAACTCTGCTAGCTGTTTATAGTGACTACAACTCCTTAGCTGTGAAAAGGGCAGAGCTGGAACATACTCAGTGTGGGGACACCACCACTAGAAGTGCTGAGTCCTGCAGGAGCCTTTCATGGTTTATAAAATGGATGCCTGGGTTTAGAGAAAAGGTTACATTAGAAAGGAGCACACAGCAGGTGTGAGGAGCATCCTGGCTGCAGCTGCAGAACTCTCACCCCAGGATCTCCATGTGCTCTTGGGACTGGCACTGCTACATTTTTTTTCTGAGTGGCACCCTCTAAGTCATGATGACACATACTGCAAAGGGCTGCCTTTAAAACAGTATCAGATGAGGAGAGTCCAATCTTTTCTTTCTAATACAGCAGATCCAGCATGCACCCAAGGATGGCAGGCACAGGCTTAGCTCCTAGAGTATCCTGGGACAGTATTTAAACTCCTATCTGTAATGAAAATGCTGTGCTCACCAGTTTGGTTGCAACCATGCTCTTGCAACTGCACATACTGCAAATCATGTTTGCTGACCGTCATGACAAACCTGGAAAGAGACTGAGGAAAGTATGACTGAGAACCACAGGGAATGCTGCAGGTCTGGTCTACAGACTCTCCAGGGTAGCAAATGGCTGCATTTTGGTGTGATTAAACACTCACTTCACTAAATACTCATGGTGAGGTCTGGAAAGTGAGAAAGTACTTCCAATTCTCACTTCTGAGACTTGCCCAAGGTTATTACGCATGATGCATCTACTGCATAACTGTAATTTTACAGCTATTATATATGACAGTTCTACCATGCTCAGAGTTTAAACTGGTTATTAGATGTATGCCTATAAATTTCAGACTTTCCTCTTAAATGGATTTCAAGCACATTAGGAAGTCATAAATTAAGTGCTATTATATTTGAGAGAAAACTTTAGTATTGAAATTTTCTTGTAAAGTATTCAAAATCTCCTAATTTTGTCTTCATTGCTATGAAATAAATGGTTGTAGAATCATAAGTCATTTCAGATAGTCATTTATATGGTGTCATTCAGAGAATGATGTATTATTTGACTTTCATCGAAGAAGTGAAAAAACCTCTTGAAATAAAAGTTGTATAGTAGATTGGTTGGGGTTTTTTTCCCCTTTGGGAGATTAATGGGCCATTTAACTGAAAGACGCATGTGTTGTATTTCATCTTTTTAAATGTAATTATTACAGAGGAGGTGGAGGGTTTAGACATTTACAAAGATAAAATTGTCCAGCACTTCAAAAGTAATTGCAATAGCAATGAATTTGGTTCAATATTCTGATGTACTTGGGGAACTTAACTGGTGAATGTTTTTAATATATTTGCTGGTATTCTTCTTGCTAAGATCTGCTTATGTAGTGCATATACCTATACTCTTGATGTGCTTAATCCTTCTTGTAATATTTCTCACAGCCCTTACTCTTATATGCACTATGCAGAGGAGAGATAGATCATGATGATTACTAGGTCTAATTCTCACAGTCTGGGTTCTCTTCCCAGAATTTCCTGCTCTAGGGTTCCTGTGTGACCTCGAGTAAATACATCTGTATCAATGTCTTCAGCTTGGGTCTTTGGCTTGTCTTGGTGTTGTCTTGTTGTTGGAGAATGCTGCAATGTGCTTTACTATTTCTGAATTTCTGAAAACTGTAAACCTGGAGCTTACTGTTTCTGGACTGTCCCTGAGCAAAGCCATTGCTGTACCCACCTGGTGCTAGGGACAACCCAGGCACCCACCTGCTCTCAGGTGGGCAGGAGAAGGGGACACCGTGGTGTTTGGATGGCCACATTGAGGGTGGACACACTGCATAGCTCCACTTCTTGTTTCCAGGTCTTTACAGAGGGATCCTGGAAGTGAGGAAGAGTAGTTAATGTAAACACTGGGTAGCCAGTGACTGTCTTCTGGCCCAGAACCCAAAGCCTGTAGCTGTTTCACTGCACTGTAAAATAACTGGCCTTGCCCATAAAGATTATTGGGAATATCTGAATCATCATCCAGAGCTTGTCCAGGTATGAGCAGCACTTGGGTCAGGCTAGAACTCTGACAGAAGGTTTAACAGCAGCTATATGGGAGTGGGCTGAGCTCAAGTCCAAATGCTATTCAGTTTCCTGAAGCAGACAACCAGGTACCATAGGAAGGGAGTGGACACCTGAGCTACCAGCATAGCAGCAGAGGAGTAGGGAAGGTCTACCAGGTATTTCCTAGAAAGAAGAAAGGGAAAGAGAAAGGGGAAGGACAACCAGGTATCTCCACATATGGACTTAGCACTGTGGCACTACTGACAAGCATGATAAAATGTATACTGATCCTGATCTGTGAAAAATCCCCATCATGATTTATGTATATTTACAAGAACAAAAATTGGGTGACTAGTATGCTTTGCATTTGATATCAGTGGGTGTGGATGCACCGTGATTGACTTTGACAGCAGCCACTCAGAATTGGTTTGTCCTCTCAAAAAAATAGTCCATCTCCATAAATATTACAGATTTTTTTTTTATTACCTAATTTTTCCCTGCTTCCAGAAATGTATGTTCCCTTTACCATGTTTTCACCCACATAAATATTCTGGGTGAGGCCATTCCAGCTGAGAACCCTTCAGAAGCAGCTCTGTTCCCTGAGGAGGTCCATTCCTTCTCCAGCTACACCTGTGTTGATAAAAAGGCACTCATGTGCTCTAGTTGGAATTATTTCCCCAAAGTGAGAGGACAAATGGCCCAGATCACAGAAGAATTACTCTCCCCATAGGGAGGTATAACATATATACCTATGTTACCTTTATTCAAAACTGCTGTTATAAAAACCAAACTGGATTAACATGGAGTCAGCTTCTTTCACCAATAGGGTAAAAAAATTCTAAAGACACAAAATACTTCAAGGCAATTTCACAAATACTGAAAATTTCCAGACTTACTGGTCCTGTCACATTTAATTTAACTGATGACATAAACACTAGGCAGGGTTACAGAGAATTATTTTATGTTTTTTTATGAAACTCAATTCTTTTCTCTATTATACTCTTTAGCACTTACAATTGCCTTGTGAACTGAAGGGAAATGCATCATTAATCCCTGAAAAGCACCATGTGTTTAATTATTTAGACATGTAGGGAGATTAGGCCTCTTAAGACAGAAGTTCTTTTCAAACAATATAGTCGTAATTTGCTTCTATTTTCTCCTACTCTTTCTTTTTATTGTCACATTTTGGAGATTTTTATAGTCATATTTTATACTATTCTGCATTATTATTAAATTCACAGTGGGCCTTAAAAAGTCCTTCTAATGCAATATATTTTCCAAGGCACTGACTAAATTCCCAGGAGAAATTTAGCCTTTTCTCAAATATGTGATAGGCTTTTCTCCTACCCAATAGGAAGTGAAATCTGAAATAGCTTCACATATTTGGTAATATAAAAATGCCTTATTATTTTAAAGTGGAATGAATTGTAGCAGTTTTATAAAGTTCTTTCATTTACCAAGAATATATAACAACCACATCATTTGGAATTCATCTAAGTTTCCACATTTCTCAAAGGATGCTTAATTATCAACCTGAAATAATTTATTGTGATGAGTATATTCATTTAAAACTATTTCAGAATTATTTTCAAAATTTCAAAGCAAAATATATTTCTTGGTATTTTACTTTCATTTTGATATTCAAGTTTAAAAATTGAAATGGGGAAGACGGGTTTTAAATTCTAGGATGTGAAAAAAGAAAAAAAAGGTGTACAACTTTGTAAACCCTATGTATCAGAAAACACTACTGCCTTATTCATAGTACCAAAGGTCTTATTTTTGCTATGTTCATTACTTGATGGAGAGCTAATAAATTTCAGTGAGCTTCTTCACTGTGATATCTCAGAGCTGACAGGGTATCAGTATGCTAGATTAAGTGGCATGAAAAGTTGAAGAGGTATTCAATTAAAGAAGGATTGAAGAACTGTCATACATTTAATGCTTGTTGACATGAAAGTGATTTTTTATTTTTTTTCCTTTTTTTTCCTCCTGTTTAAATACGGGCTGTCAAACAAATATGATATTCTCTTTTGATAAGATTCCAGTCTGGTTGATAAAGATAACCACAGAGACATAAAAGGTCTAAACTTTTAACAGATTTTGTGTTAATATCACATGACATTCTGCTTGATGTACTAGCATTATGCAGTATCAATAAAACACATATTAAAATTTGGTTATTAGAGGGTTTTCAAAAAGTATTTGTCCAAGGCAAATCATTGTCAAATGAGGAATTTGCACTGGGATTCCACAAAGACCCAGTGCTACTCAACATTTTAACAAATGATCTGCAAGTAAATGTAAAATCCTTGCTCTTAAAATTTGAAGATGACACAAAAATGATAGACTTTTAATATTGATGAGGACAGGCAGCCATAATTAGTCACCAAGTAAACTGGGACAACTCATCCAGTATGGGTTTTAATACACTGAAGGATAAAGTAATCTGCCAACAAATAGCGAACACAGGCAACATCTTCATGAGATAAACTTTGATTCTGCAGGGTTTGTGGTAGATGAGACCTGAACATGGCTATAGCAAGAATTAATGTTTGGATACCTACATGAAATAAAAGGTAGCAAACCAGAGAAGATACTGCAGGAGTGTGCTGTAGAAGATATCATATAGGAGAAGAACTCTTAAGAGCTCCATCTGTTTAACTTCACAGAAAGAGGATTGAATAGTAATTTGATTACAGGTTAGAAACCAGATATCAGTGATATCTTAATCTAGCTGGTAGAAGTACAATAAAAAACAGTAGTGGGAAGCTGAAACCAGACATGTAAACTGAGAAAAAAAAGCTGTGAGAGTAAAAAAGGCTTCAGCCATTTGAAAAATCACAGATGTGAGGGACTTTCCACCTCTCAATTTTTTCATTGAAGTCTTATGGAAAGGGTTACTGAATATTCTCTGAGTTCAGTGGATAGTAGATTGTAATCCAAATTAAATATTAGAATATTATTTATAATTTGTTCTTTCTATAAAATCCATGATGATTAGGGACTGCCTTAGGATGTATTGTATAATATTGAGGTACTTAAAACCAAACACTGGAGACAGAGATGGATATTTGATTGATGTCTTCAATCTGAGAATGATTTATATTCTCTGTTGCCTCTGGAACAAAAATCATGTCTAACAAAATAATTGTACTGTATACATACTTAAATGTTTATGAATTGTTCAATCATTAAAATGATCACACATACTCACAGTGTAAAGAGTCATAAATTCAAATGGAAAATCTCAAATAGGTAGGAAATTAAATTGAAGAGAATTGTTTGAACACAGAGGGCCTGACAATCCCAAAATAGAGCTACCAGAAACAAAAATTTGGTACCTTTGCTGTTTGTAAAAAAATAAATTCTTGATTAGCTTAATTAAAAATGACTCATGGGAACCTTGATTTGACTAGTATCTCCTACCCATGATGAGAGAATTCAGAAGGGTTGGGGCAGGTGTAAAATGCCTTCATTCAGTTTTGCTACTCTATGTTCTTTATTTAGTCTTGGTCTGCCTGGCAGCAATCACAGAGGTTTGAATGCTTATATGAAACACTGAGACAGCAGAACATCTGATTCTGGGTGATTTTCAATACTTTCCAACACTAGCAAGAGCATCGGAAGAAAGAGCTGAGATCCTGTGTATTTAGGAAAGCTATGCATTCATTACTTATAATGCACTTGGATTAGGACAGTATTAGCTCACCATTTAAGGAGCCAGCCATAAATTCATGGGAATAGGTGACATGTGTCCCATTGTCCTGAGGAAACTGGTGAATGTTGTTGCCAAGTCACTCTCTGTGGTATTTGAAAATTCATGGTGCTCAGGTGAGGATCCCAGTGACTGGGAAAAAGGATCCTGTTTTTTAAAAAAGGGGGAGAAAGGAAGACCTGGGTGACTACACACCTGTCACAATCACCTCTGTGCCTGGGAAGCTCATGGAGCAGATCCTTATGGAAACAATGGGCAGGCACATGCAAGACCAGGAGGTTATCTGAGGTAACCAGCAGGTTTCACCAAGGGCAAATTGTGCCTGACCAATCTGGAGGCCTTCTAGAGATGGAGTGACTGCAGTGACAGACAAGAGATGGTCACCTGATGTCATCTCCCTAAACTGCTACAGAAGGTTTTCAACAGGGTCCCACGTGACACCATTATTATGAAATTGGAGACACATGGATTTGAAGGATGGACTGTTTGGTGGAGAAGGAATTGTCTGGATGGACACAGGCAGAGAGTTGTGGTCAGTGGCTGTATGTCCAGGTGGGGCTTGTGATGAGTGGTGTCCCTCAGGGCTCTGTCTTGGGCCTGATGACTTTTATTATCTTTATCAGTGACACAGGCAGCGGGATCAAGGGCACCTCAGCAGGTTTGCAGAAGACACGTAGGTGAGTGGTGCAGCTGATGCAAGAGAAGGATGGGATGCTATCCAGTGGTTCCTGGCAAGTGTGCCCAAAAGAAACCTCATGAAGTTCATCCTGTCTAAGTACAAGCAGTGGCGCCAAGGTCAGGGCAGTGCCAGGACATGGAGAAGAACTTACTGAGAGAAGCCCTGTGGAGCAGGATGTGGGGATGCTCTTGGCTGACAGGCTGGACATGAACCAACAATGTCCACTCACAGCTCTGAGGTTTAGCTGCATCCTGGTCTGCATCAAAAGCTAGGTGGTTAGCAGATCAAGGAAGGTGGATCTCTCTCTTTAATTCTGCCCTTGCGAGATCCCAGCTGGAGTGCTGCATCCAGCTCTGG
>VWZP01002783.1:197988-223338 GCA_013396995.1 Dicaeum eximium
GAAGACACGTAGGTGAGTGGTGCAGCTGATGCAAGAGAAGGATGGGATGCTATCCAGTGGTTCCTGGCAAGTGTGCCCAAAAGAAACCTCATGAAGTTCATCCTGTCTAAGTACAAGCAGTGGCGCCAAGGTCAGGGCAGTGCCAGGACATGGAGAAGAACTTACTGAGAGAAGCCCTGTGGAGCAGGATGTGGGGATGCTCTTGGCTGACAGGCTGGACATGAACCAACAATGTCCACTCACAGCTCTGAGGTTTAGCTGCATCCTGGTCTGCATCAAAAGCTAGGTGGTTAGCAGATCAAGGAAGGTGGATCTCTCTCTTTAATTCTGCCCTTGCGAGATCCCAGCTGGAGTGCTGCATCCAGCTCTGGGGTCTTCAACAAAGGAAAGACATGAACCTGTTAGAGAGGGTCCAGAGGAGGCCACAAAGATGATCAGAGTGATGGAGCAACTCTGTCCTACAAAGGCAGGCTAAGGGTTGGGGTTGATTAGGCTTGAGATGAGAAGGTTCCAGAGAAACCTCACTGTGACCTTTTGATACCTTAAAGGGACTTTCTATTGAGCTTATACCAGGAATATTAGGTTTATGTTTATGAGCAAGTCTAGAAACAGGGCAAGTGGCTTCTCAGCAGTTACAGCTGATGTTGCTCCAGTAGGTATAAAACACAGAAATACTCATGTAAGCAAGGATATCACCAGGTGTTTTTTAGATATAATTACAATAGAAAAAGTGGAAACTAAGCTTTGCATTAATTTTCTTTTTGGAGCCCCTGCTACTAATGAAACTTCCTCTATAGAAGTTTTGTCAATGCTTTACGAATATTTCTGATGCTACTGTAAGTGATGTAAGTTAGAGATGTCTAGATGCCAAAAGAGATACTAAAGTTATCTGTCCATCTTGCTTCATAGTCGATTAACTAGTTTAGCAAATAATAGGTGATGAGGAAGTAGAATGCATCACATTCAGCATATTAATTGCTGAGTGACTAATGATGGAACACTTTCCCATCATTTCAGATTGAATTGCCAGTGAAAGCCATAAGGTCTACACCTGTCACCACTAAACCAAGCTTAGTTACTTAACATGTGAAAGCAGTCCAGTGCAAGATGCTATTTCATACCAGGCAATCTGAATACATGCTCTGTTTAGAAAATATAAAGTTTCCGTTATGAATTACTACTGAATTTAAATATTTTATATTTTCCCTCTTAAGGCGTGGCCATTCCCTATGTTTTGCCACATTCAAAAACATTTTAGACAAAGTGTATACCCTAATTTCATCAAGATGAAATAGCATAAATCATTAATTTTCTTTCAGGTTTTCGTTGCCTCTTAGTTTTTTGTTTTAATTCCTTGGACCTAGCATATGTACAACAAAATTACTCATAATAGTGCTGGGATACTTTACTTCATTAAAAGCAGAATTTATTATTTCAATTCCTAATTGTTTCTGTGTAATATTGGGTACTTGCCTGAGAAGATGAATCTTTTCTCTTCTTCCTATCTGCCACAGTTAAATTATATATAATTATTACATAATTACACGTGTGCTGTCTTCCTTTGCAGGATAATGATAGGCGTGACTTTAAAAAACCTGCAGGTATTTAGGTAAAACAACATGGTAGGTCAATTGCTAAAGTACCACAAGAAATTATCCCACATATGTGCTGAACAATCTTGTCAGCTATTAACATCACAGCTATAGCTCCAATGATGGAAAGAAAGAACTGTTTGCTTAGAGGTGTTTGCTAGCATGCAAAAAATTAGTGAGAAAAAAGCACTTTTGCTTATACTTTATCTGGTAAGAATCTGTCTTCTCTTTAACATATTAGGACTACAGAGTGGTGTCTTGATCCACCAATAGTCTCCTTGGCCAATAATCTTATTGGGTTTAGCACTGATGGTCATTGTGCACAGCACACCAGTAATGGATGGATAACAGAAACAAGCTGGTGCCATATTGTCTAAGATGCCAAACTGATAATTCAGACCCAAGTCTCTGGTACTAATCTTCCAGACTTAACAACTTTTTATTCATATATGTTGCATGATAAAACTGAGCTGCTTTTCATGTTTTCACTCAGCAAATATCTATTCAAACTCTTACCTGATAGTTAAATTTCAAAGCCAATACTATGCTGCTTAGATTGGACTGTGTACACTCACAGTTCAGAAGAGAAGAGGCAGGAACAGTGCTTTTACTATTATCTTTTGTACTTGAGATTTCTAGGTAACTGCTATTTATCCATTATGTAACTGCTACCAATAGTAAAGAAACCTGGCCCATTGGTGATGTATATTTGTGTATCACCTGATTTCCCTACAGTATATTTCAAAAGCCCTTGCCCCAGCAGTATTGTCAGAATCTGAATGCCTTCCTTTTGCTTGCATTTCACGTACAATAATCTTTTCTTTGCATCATGCTTGGGGTGTTTTTAGCCTATTTTTATTGAAATGGATGTTATTTTTAAAATCTTTTTTTTTTTTCTTTTTACTTCATAATGCTATGCATTTGGATTTTTTAAAGACACTAGCAGTCTTTGCCAATGAGGTTAAACATTTCTGATACTGGAAGGCTACCCAGTACTTACTGGAAAAAAAAGAACTTAGAAAATACCTTTCCACAATACAATGAAACTTTATCATCAGGATACTGCTTGAATAAAACAGACAAACAAAAAGATAGAGTCAGTACCCCTCACCCCCCACCCCCATATTTTAGCAGCTGCTACCACCTGTAACTACCTCATTCTAATTCAATACTTCTACTATGGAGCTGTTGAAAGGGTGGATAACTTGATACTGTCTCAGTCTGCAGGACAGCAGGAGTAGTGGTTGTAGCCCAAACACAGAGCCTAGTATGGGGGAGAAGACTTATAGTTAGTTCCAGAGGATATGTCACTTTTCTGTGAAACAACTATGTGGATCCTCTAAAAAGATAAGCTTTTTTGTTGTTATACAGTCAGACAAAACCACAGAAACCTGTGTGGCAGGTATGTGCTGTTGCATCCATCTCACTCCAGATTGACTGCATTTTCCTACCGTAATTGTTTCTACACCACAAACTCAGCTATGGCAGGGGATCCCATTACAACCCAGATGACCTCTCCTGGTTAAAGCACAGTTCAAGCTGTCTAGTTTCTTATTATCTAGCATTTCTGTTGAGGTGAACCATAAGAAGTCTGAGTGCAAATTCTTTGTAACAGGAATGAAAAAAGATCTATCTGTCCTAAAAAGAGGTGTGTTCACACTGGGTCTATCACCACGACGACTCTGTAGCACATCAAGTCATTAGACCTTGCACTGTGCACAAAGCTGTCACTGTGAGCATTTCTTGTCTTTATAGCCACTTTTACTTGCAGCTGCCCAGACTTTTGCACTTTCTGGACACAGAGATCCTGCCTACACTGCAATGTACCAGCTGCATTTGTAACCGTGTGCGACAACAGCATATTTTATTTTCTTGTCCAGGAACAGAAGAAGAAGCTTTTGCACTAAGAATAGAGAATGAAAAGGGAGCTCAAGACAGTGTAAGGAAAGATATAGCTATTTGGATTTGGAAGTACTGGAGGTTACAGAGCAATAGCAAAATTAGGATGCAAAACTATGTTTGATAAGGACATCCAGATTCTGTGACAGATTTAGTATTTAGGTCCACAAATAAAGCTCAAACTCAAAGGAATGATTGTCCAATTTTTTTGAAGAGCTTAAGAACAGTAAGGGGCTAGAAAGCAGGTGCCTATGGTTCAATTTTCTGCTGGGACAGAGAATTCTCTTGAGTAAACACACAGCTGCATGAAGTTTATACTATTCTGATAGCGGTGCAATAAACCTGAAGTCTATCTAAAAATCTCTTACAGATATTTTGGGTAATGTGCAGCAGTATCAGTGGACTAGCAACTAATAGATTTAAGCTGTAAGAGGAATTCTGTCAGGTTGGATGGATGTGTTGAGGACAGCAGCATGAGGTTCAACAAGGCCACATGCTGGATCCTGCCCTTGGGTCATAGGAACCCCAGGCAGCGCAGTAGTGTGGAGAGAGAGTTGCCTGAGAGCTGTTCAGTAGAAAAGGTCCTGGGAGTGCTGGTCAACAACAGCTGAACATGAGCCAGGCTGTGCCCAGGTGGCCAAGAAGGCCAATGGCAGCCTGGCCTGGATCAGCAATGGTGTGGCCAGCAGGGCCAGGGCAGGGATTGTCCCCCTGTGCTGGGCACTGCTGAGGCCACAGCTCGAGTGCTGTGCCCAGTTCTGGGCCCTCAGTGCAGGAAAGACACTGAGGGGCTGGAGTGAGTCCAGAGAAGGGCAATGGAGCTGGGGCAGGGCCTGGAGCACAAGTCCTGTGAGGAACAGTTCAGGGATAAAAGCCCAGATGAAAGAAGGCTCAGGGGGAATCTCATTGCTTTCTACAACTTCCAGAAAGCAGGTTGTAGGGAGGTGGGGGTTGGTCTCTTCTGTCATGTTGAAGTGAAAGGACAAGAGGAAACAGACTTAAGTTGCACCAGGGTAAAGAAATTTAGAAAAAAAATCACTGTAAGAGTGATTAGGCATTGGAATAAGTTTCCCAGGTGCTAGAATCATTGTCTTAAAGCAAAGCCACCTTGTTGTGGCACTTGGAGATACAGTTTCAGGGATTGATTACCACCATTGATTATGATGGTGCTAGGTTTGACAAGGTGATCTTCCAATCTTGATGATTATGTGAGGGTAGATTTAGGTTGGATAGTAGGAAGAAATCCTTTGCTGTGAGTGGGGTGACACCATGGAACAGATTGCCCAGAGAAGCTGTGGCTGTGCCATCCCTGGCAGTGTTCAAGGCTGGGTGGGATGGGGCATTGAGTGGCCTGATCTAGTGAATGTTGACCCTGTCCATGGCAGGAGGGTGGCAACTAGATGATTGTTAAGGTCCCTTCCAGCTCAAACTATTCTATGACTCTATGATTTTGTTTGGGAAAATGATTTCTAAGCGGTATCTGCTCAAGAATGACAGCACAGTCCTGGTTAGTGTTTCATCTAGTGACATTAAGCTGCTATCTGCAGACACCTGGCCACATCCCCAGCTGATTTAAGTGGTTGTCACACTGTTTATTTGTTTAAGCATTTGCACCAAGTGAAAAGCTTGACAGTGTCTATATAGACACTATCAGACACTGTCTATATAGTAAATCACAGATAGTTTTGCTTGTACACATGTGGTATATTGATCTTAGGTATAGTTTCTGTCTATATCAGTGAGTACCCATAGTCAGATTTTTTAAAAAATACATTCTAAAAGAAAAATGTAATCCATATTTTCAAAAATTTTTAATACAGTAAGGAAATAGTACTAGTAAATACATATGCACAAAAATTCAGTAATTTTATACATATGTGCATATAGAGATACAAATACACATTCCACACTGCATATGGCTCCTACACCTTTATTATATTTAACAACAAAATTGAAGAAAAATTATTTACATGAGTAAATTACTTAGTTTAAGTGCAAGATCACAATCTACAACACCATTTGGTATTGTACTTTGGGCACTCTCTGGTTTGGAACTGGCTTTTATAATTCCCCACTAATACAGTATTGAATCCCACATAAACTGTAGCACCTTACATGATAATATTATAAACTGGTTTTTCAGTCATACTTCTGTGGTTCCTGAAGCAGAGCTTTTATCAGAGGCTATATTTCTCTGTCTTTCAGAAAGTATTAACTGCATTTGAATGAGTCAGAAAAACAGAGAAGTAAAATTAATTACATTTCATTTTATCATCTTTCTAATGCCTTCTATAGACCACTATCAAATGTGTACAAAGCAAGACCAAGACCTCAGCGTATCATAAATATATCATGTCTTCAGATCATTGACAAACTACTTGGTGTCAATCTAGTGATCTCAAGAAACTTGAAGCAGGAATTATGTTTCAGTGGTTGTGTTTTGTTAGGAATGGAATAGTAGAGAGCACAACAAGGAAGACATAATTTAGAGAGCAATGAATTCTTGAAGAATGTCTCAACTTAGGAATCTATAACAGCATTTCCAAATGATAGAAGTAATCCAACAATAAGGCAACTCTCCAAAACAACCACAAATGTTTTTATAGGATTTCAGTTTGGTTTAGGCTTTTAACCAATCACTAGAGGCAGGAGGGGAACATTAACTGCACTTTTTTTTTTTAACATATACACTAGGTCTTGTAGATATGGCATTATTTGTATGGTGCAGTACTAAGATTTTTATTAAGTCATTTACTGATATGAATGTTTTAGCTAACAAATTGCTTGTAGGGGAAAAATGCTATTGACGTGGAAAATAAGTGAATGGATGAAAATGTGAAAATTAATAGCCTTAATTAATTGGCTCATAGAAAGATTCCAACCAGTTTCTAAATCCAAATCATTATTTCAATATTTTCTTCCCCCTGTTTTATTTATTTATTAGTGTTAGCAATTCTATGAAATTCTAAAATGTGCAACAGCAACAAGAAAGTTTCCAGAGGCACTTGCAAGTGTCTCCTGGAGATAAGTGGCACTTCTGAAATAGCTGCCAAGGAAAACAAGTACACAGGGAATCACCCGTTTGCCTAAGGTAGGAGTAAAAACAGAGCAGCAATCGAAGCTGTCAATGCTGCCACACACTGCTCCAGGGCAAAAGGAACAACTATTTCAAATGAAAAAGAATTTTAGTTTAGCTGAAGAATGTCACAAGTGGGCCAGATAAATACAATAGCAGAGTCAATATTTCCATGGGCCACAAGGACAAAATCAAAACTGATTTTGGTTTCAATACTGAAATGACAAAACTACAGTTTTCCAGATTTCACTGGAACCAGTACACCTATGGAATGTGCATCTTGGAAGGAATTTATGCTATTTTCAGACGATTTGGCTTGCATAGGTAAGGCAATCTGTGCCATAGATTCGTGCCATAAATCCATTCTTTCCTCACTGCTAAGTGCAACACCGTGCTCACAGTGCTAATCCTCGAGCAGCACCAGCTAGATACTACACCCCACATAAAGTCCAAGCAACCAGTTTTTGCTGTGAATGCAGAACTATAATATTAATTCAATTATGTTCTCTTCCTACATTGAGTTTTCTCAAAAAATGGCAAGATGAGATATTAACTGCAGAAATTTTAAAGATTTGGGACCCCTGAAGCTGCAATATATATATGCAATGTATGCCTTGCAATGACAAAGGAATATCTGGAACAATTGTGCTATTGCTGTTGTCTAGAATTCAATTGCTGTGTAGTTCCCAGACTGTAAGACCTGCCTTCCTGCAGATCAGCATGCAGAAGGAACATCATTAGCATTTTTCTGCTTTTGCAGTTTTCAGTTTTGCCTATCCTGCAAGAATGGACTATTTTTACCACAGCAATGTAGTGATAGTTAATGGAATTCATTTGAAGACCAGAACTGCATGTTTATATTTTTCATGAAAAGGTATTGTTCTAATTTTAATGTAATGAAATTGTCACTTCAGTAAAAAGTGCCATTATATTTTAACAACTCAGTAAGACTCTGTTTGACTCTTTCCCTCTCATTGTAGTCAAATGTTCTCTATTCATTTGCATGCAGTTTGCAGCCAAATCATTAAATTAAAATTACTATACGCCTTTTTCAAAACCTAAGGCAAAAAGTAATTACAAATCAGTGCATGATTCCCAGTAAGAGGCCCAGTATTTGGCTCAATAATCAGTGTCACTTCAACAACAGAATCATAAAGACTATTTAAGTTTCTGAACTAAAATTTTCTTTAAGAAAAAAATAAAATGAATCTGACTAGAACCATAGGATGAAAAGCTAATGTCCCTGTCTGCTGCAAACCTGCTATTTAGCCTTGGGATAAATTTCTGCACTACTGTCTATGTTATAATATATTTTTTGTTGTATTCTAAGTATGAAACTCTTTGATTGAATAGCATGAAGGAAGGGGTTAATGGTGCCAAGGTAAGTAATTTCTTTGTAAAGAAAAGAGAATAGCTGACATTATGTGCAGTATAATTATTTTTTATTAATTGAATTGAAATACTGAACATTAAATTGTGATACTTAGTCATATAATCCTTTGTAATTACATATTCTACAATAAAAGACTTTCAATTAAATTTTATTACAAGTCTAAAATTCAAAAAACACCCATCTTTACAACACAAGCAGTCAGTAGCTAAGCTTTTTGAATAATTTTTCTCAGAAATTAAAAGCAAACTGGGAAAAATTGGCATTATTTTGTCATTTTAGAATTACAACATTTGCCCACCAAATCCTACACAATTGTGTAGATAAAAGCTCTTACAAGAGCAAAAAGCATGTCTCTTTTTTTTTTCTATGCTACAAAATATTGATGAAGTGCTCTATTGAGGTAGAGATCTCATTAATTATTTGATTTACAGAAAAAGAAGACAGAGGGAAATGAGTGCTGTGGCTAATGCCATGATGTACCATCTTGAGACTTAAGATCTTTTTAATGTATTCGGCAATGATGCAGCTGAAAGAGGAAAGAGGGAACTGAATGGATCCATTAATTTAATTGAAGTGAAGCTCTGACAAGAGATAAAACATCTCAGGCTCTGCATCTCTTCAGGATGCATCAGCACTATAGTAAACAGTAAATGATCCACAGACGCAGACACAGATACACACACAAACACACACACCAAGTTAAAGCTACACATGGATTTTCACACATACACACACACACACACACACCCCCACACCCCCCCACACACCACCCACACACACACACACACGCACACATGCCCCACCCTCCACTCACTCACTCACTCACTCACTCACTCACTCACTCACTCACTCACTCACTCACTCACTCACTCACTCACAGGTTTACACAGATTCTAGAGACCTCAAGGCCAGAGAACACTTCCATTATGCAGCTTCACAAAGTATTCAGCATAGAATCATGGAATGGCCTGGTTTGGAAGGAATCTTAGAGATTGTCTCGTTTCACTCCTCTGCTGTCAGCAGGGACAATAGATCAGGATACTCAGAGCTCCATCCAACCTGGCCTTGAACTCTTCCAGGGATGGAACATTCACAACTTCTCTGGACAACCTGTGCCAGTGCCTCATATACCACAGTAAAGAATTTTTCCTAATATCTAATCTTATCTCTCTCAGTTTGAAGTCATTCCCCCCTGTCCTGTCACTACATGCTCTCATAAAAAGTCCCTCTTCATCTTTCTTGTAGGTTCCCTTCAGCGACAGGAAGGACACAATTAGGTCACTGACTACATCAAATTCTCTCATGAACAACTCCTGAGTTAGCTGTAAGTTATTCAGACTTCTTACAGAAAAGTTGCATTTGTTATTCTATTGTAATTTTCACTGTCTTAAGGTTTTTTGAAAGGTGAAGGAGAGAAGCAGACCTTACTGCTCCTTATAGAAACTCTGGTGTTGCTTTCTTTTGGGGGTGTTACTCCTGTTTCCCCATACGGCAGAGAGAATTTGTGTTAAACGAAGAATACCCCTTCTAATATATAAGTTCTTCTTAGTGGTTACCATAAGCATTCTCATTTCATACCAAACCAATTTTTACTACTAATATGAAACTATACCATTTTACCAATATCATAGAATACCTGGGTTCATATCCCATAATTACTGTGATTAATATAATGGGGCTATATAATATAAAGCAGCAAGACAGTCCTAAAGGGATATAAAATGACACCATTTCTCTGACCACAGTTTTAATGATGTCTTGCTTCCTGACATCTGGACTACTACCAGGAGAATTAAACAGATCAGAAGACAAAGTTTAGATACTGATCCTGAACATTCTGAATTTCTTGGGAAATTTTATAATTTCCTACATGATAGTATTTATTGCAACTTTATATCGATATTAAGACTCAGCTGAGCTGTCTGCAAACACCTCCCATCTGTGACATGAACAAACAGAAACCTTTCAAAGAATGAAGGTTGTCACAGGAAAGGCACACCCTGTGAAGCTACAGCCCTGCGTAGTTCAAAGTTTTTCAAGTTACTTTGCATTCAACCAGTCTTCCTGTAAGCTTAGGTTGACTGAAAAAAACAATTTCATATAATTTCAAGAGCTAATTGTATTTATTATATACACAGAGAATACAGATTCCCCTTTATTGAATATAGAAATTGTATTCAAATAATAAAATTTACTTTTTCCTGCCTGCATGAACATGCTCATGTTTTCCCTTATGCATTCTTTTGCCCTATGAATTCACAGTAAAGCAAAATGAATCTTTTGTCTTTTAAATTAAAGTCGTGTTTGTGATCAAGAGTTTAAAACAACTCTTTACTAAATAAGAAAAAATGGGAAACATTTCAAAAGTAAGTGGAAAATGAACATAGTTTCTTAAAGTTGGCGCTGCAAGTTCAGGGTTAGTCAGGGAACTGGGGACAGTGAGGAATAGAATAGGTCTAGTAAGATTTTAAAAATTCAGGGACTGCTCTGGGAGTCATACAGAGATGGATCCATATGTCTGGACTCAGCCAGTTAATACCCCTGAGCAGACTGCTGGAGTGGCCATTTTAATATCTTTACATCTGCTTTTGCAGTAGCTGAAGCTCTAATGACATTAAGCAAAGAGGCAGCACAACTCAGCACAGACAAAAATTGTATCCAGCCCTATATTCCTGTGTCTAGCCATGCAAATCAGAGGACTTATTTCCTATCCAACATCAAACATTCAGTCAAAGCTGTTTTGTTCTGTACCTTATAAATATTTATTTCTGTCTATATCTTTATGTGTCCACATTCAATGACTTTCAGAACAAAAAAAAACAAGCAGAAAAATACAATGGAGAATTTGTAGTGAAACTTTGCTTGGAAAAACACTGAACTGAAGCTATGTCAATATTCCAAATACAAGCCTTTGTCAATTCTGGCATTACATTTGACTGTAGTATCAACAGGTATTTATTTTAAAACTATGTTGCAATATATAATGTGAGCTTGTTTATCCCTAAGACATTGAAAATTATGAAATCCAATAGATCTAATAAAGTATTCACCTTAAATATTAGCTGGATTGCTGGCATTTAACCAAGAGCGCATTTAAATTGTTAAAAAAAAAAAAATATGCAAGGGAAACAATCTCTATCTCCTTAAAGGAAGTAATTTGAGCTGATTATACAGAGTGCAATGATGCATTAATACATCACTGGATGTGAAATGTGTACAGTGTATCACATAATTCTTTATTTAGGGTTTATTAAACAAGCATTGACCTTCAGTCTTATCATATACAAAACTGTATCCTCATAGTTCGATAAAGTAGGTTGTCAAAGTAAATATTTACAGCAGCTAGTAAAATAAAATCAGGTTATTTTCACTAATGGTCTATAGTGATCATTTATTTTTTGAGCAGCTATATTCTTTCTGTCAAGAGGAAGCCCTCTTTGGCATTAGAGATCCCATCCAGTGTGAATCCCTGAAAGCAGGCAACTGATTCAGGGCTGCATTCTGTAGTTATTAAAGTTGAATTTTCCAGGACAAGAACACCAGAAGCTTTAATAACTTCATTTACAATGGCTCACCTTTTCTGACTGATTGAGAAATGAACCAGCAAACACTGCCTGATGCTGTGCTACTGAACATAAAAGAACACTTCTTTCCTGGCACAAAGGAGAAGTGCATTCAGTTACTCTCTCTCCTTAGGATAACCAGTGATATCAAATAATCATAGAATCTGCAGTGTAACCAATTTCACAGGAAAATAAAATGACAAATAAATCAGTTAACCATAACTGAGTATCACTGTGATGTCATTTCTTGAAGGGAGGGCCTCACATAAAAAAACACAATTCATAATTGTTGTGTTGAGTAAAGCTACTTAGTATTTCTAGTATAAAACCGCGCTTCTTCTTACAAAAACTTTCTATTTGGCTGCAAATACAGTTTAGAAATTGTTATAGAATATTATTATCCAAATTGTTATCCAATATTTTTGGTAAACAGAATAAAACTTTAGGCTTTAGGTGTTACCTCACATGAAATATGGTGCAAAACAGATGTGATAAAATTGATGGAGATACACAACCTCTTAGGAGCACTACATACCATCATGACATGTCCAGAGATCCATCCCAACACGTAGAACTCAGCTTTCCTTCCTGTGCATTCGTGGGCACAACAGACAACTTTCTGAAGGACCATAACAAAAGTTAGACACAATGTTGTAGTTTCAAAGAGGCTTATAAGATAATTAAAATGGCACATCAACCATAATGTAAGACATTTTGGAAAGTTTTTGCTTTTTTTTTTTGTTTTAAAGTGGTATTTTTTCACCGCCAAGACAAAGAAAATAATCTGTAGCTATAAGAATAACATTCATATACCATATAAAAAAATATACCTTTTTATTTTCAACATGCAATAGCAATATATTGTAGTCTATAATTAATGCCTGTTCTCAAACTTCTAATTTTATTTTATTTCATTTTGAAGTTCAGATCCCTGCCATGTAGGCTTTTTTGAGTTTGGGGCTTTTATGGGGTTTTGCTTTGGATGTTTGTGAGTTTTTGTTGTTGTTGTTGTTTTTGTTGCTGTTGTTTGTTTTGGTTTTTTTTTTGTTTGTTTGTTTTGGGGTTTTTTCAGTGTGTTTTTTGTTGCTGTTATTCGTGATTTTTTGTTTGTTTTGTATGGGTTTTTTGTTCTTGCTTGGAATTTTTTGTGGTTTTTTGTTTTGTGGGGTTTTTCAGTTGGTTGGTTGGTTTTGGTTTTTGGTTTTTTTTGGTTTTTCAAGGAGACTGTTACTCAAACACATGTATATCTCTTTTAAATATACAGATAAGAAGCTGGGAAAAAAATCAAAATAAACAAATAATTACAACTTCTTGGCATAGTTGTAATTCACTAGTACACTGGAATAACAAATTCATGTTTTCAGTTCTATTTATTCCATTGAGTGGTTTAACAAAGAACCTTTTAGATTGCACCACCTATACAATAATGGAAAATATATACTGGCTTGAAAAATTCACCTGATTTATAGTAAAATCTGTTATTTTCTCCAATACCATCCATATACAGAAGGGGAAAAAAGCTGGTTCAGTTTCTCATAACTGGTTTTCTCCATTCTCTTAATTTCAATTTAACTTTTTTGGCAACAAGTTCTTCCATTTTCCCCATCTACCCTTTACATTCCCTTTACAAAAGTAAGAGTTAGAATAGATTTTGTGCAGGAAAATTCCCTAGAAAAATTTCTTTCCCCAGCCTCAGTGAAGATTAGGGGAAGGTTCAGAATACAAACTGTGTATCCTCTCCCAGGCCAGACAGTATAAGTAAAATTTTCCAGAGGGAGAGTGAGGTGTTCAACAAGAAAGAATTTTTATTGTCAGTTTAAGATGGGAGATATTAAGATCAAACTTTCATTTCATAATACTGCCTTCTTCTCTGATCCAAAAGCAATTCGAAATCATGCCACAGACAAATGTATTTCTATGAGATATTGCAAAGGGATATTTCATTAATACAAAATAACATCTGAAGGTGCATAGTGCAGTCATTTGAAAACATTTATGATACAAAAGCTATATAAAGACATGATAAAATATAAAAATTACACATCAGTGATTCCTTTTTTTTTGGTCATAGATTTCTAATTAAACATATAGTTTTATGACTTGCTTTGTCCCAGTTTTTAACATAATCCCATTAAAACTATATTCAGTAAGACATATATTTCCCTGAAACATAACAAGCCCAAGATTTACTTTTATTTTGTAAAAGGAGTCTTGCATTTTCAAATCCCTTCTGAATCTGCAAAGGTTTAGAATTCTCTAAAATAACTTCTATGGCCATGGTAGGACTAATGGGGAATAGAGACTAAGGGGAATGTGGGATAGCCTAGAAATAAATGTGGCAGAGCAGGAGGCTTGTAGCCAAATGAGGGGACAGAGGAATTTGGAGGGTCATCAGACTCCCTCAACATCAACAGTGGGTAGGTACTGTGGTCTTTGGAGCTATAGGCTGTTCAACAGAGAAAAACTGAAACCAGAATAAACCATTTCCTGCTTCGGTGTGCCTTGAGCCTTGTTCAAAGAATCAATCCATTGCTATTCAGACAATGTTAAATGACTTTAAAAATTATGTGTGAAGAGTGATTTATAGACTGCTGTCTCAAGTTTACTGAAGAGTGCAAAGATGCAGCAGCACTGTTGTGTCCTCAGCAGGGGTGCTGTTATGTGTCCATTTACTTCTTTATCCAGGTATTACTCTAGGTGGGAAGAATTTCCTTCTCATCCCTCCCATTCTCCCTATACACCCTGGTTCTGGCTTCTCAAAAGGATTAAAAATTTTGCTCATAATTGTCGAACTACTTTACAGCTAAACCGTTGTGGCAGAGACTTCTAAATATTTACTGATTATGTTGCTTTTTAAAAATAATAAAGAAAAATCATTACTTGTTTTTATTGATTTACATTTGGTGGGTTTTACAACATTAAAGACTGAACAAAATGAGACTATGCACTAACTTATATTTGAAATTATAGAAAACTGTTTTATTTGATGGGAGTAAATATTCATTAGAGAAGGACTGAACTGAAGCTGCTCAAACCTAAATGAATATGATGGTGTGTGGCCTATTAACTACAGGAGGATGAATGACAGAACAGACTTGCTGTGGGACAGGTACAGGCTAAGAAGGTACAGCTGATCACAGCAACCCCTTGTGTGTCTGCTTGATCAACTCATAAGTACCAGGCAAGAAGATAACCTAAAAATAATGATAAGAACAGCAAATATAGGCAATTAGCAACAGCTGAAACATTGTATCCTCAGGCCACGTTTATTCAGTACTAACTTGTTTGTGTGTCTTGGTTTGGTTTGCATGTGTGTGAAACTGATATTTGTCTCTCAGATTTCCCAATAAAGGCATCAGTACAGGAAAGAAAGGGGGGGAAAACAGAAAGAGTATACTAATAAGTAATCTGTTCTGTCTTTGGCTTATCTTATCTTCTGTCATGTGAATCCATGAATAAAAGTTACAAATATTTCAATAAGCATTTGAGGTTAGAATAATTATTTTCATTTTTGTTGTCAAGTTATGTAACTTTATTACCGAAAAAGAGTTTATTAAGCTTGTACATTATTCTATTTTAACAATGATCCCATCCTTTTCCTTTTGTGTCTACCTCTATGTCATAACATGTTGGAGTGTTGGGATTGTTCAGCCTGGAGAAGAAAAGGCTTTGGAGAGACTTAGGTCAGTCTTCCAGTAGCTACAGGAGGCTTGCAGGAAGGCTGGAGAAGGACAATTCATGAGGGCATGTAGTGACAGGACAAGCAGGAATGGTCTTATGCTGAAGGAGGGCAGCTTTAGATATTAGGACAGATTCTTTTCTGTGAGGGTGTGACTGGCACAGGCTGCCCAGAGAAGCTATGGATGCCCCATCCCTGGAAGTGCTCAAGGCCAGGCTGGATGGGGGTCTGAGTGAGCTAATTAAGTGGAACATTCACTGCTTATGGCAGGGAGGTTGAAACTGGATGATGTTTAAGGACACTTCCAAACCAAAGCTTTCTATTATTCTATTATTCTATTGTTCTATGATAACTTCCTTGTCGGAAGGTAAAAAATGATAAATACGTTATGTTTCCACAGAATAACTGACAAACATTTTATTTACATATTTTCTTCATTTGGATTGCTAGTCTTTCTTCTTTTCAATATTCAGTAGTTATCTTTGTGTATTAGAGTTATTTGGATTTCAGTAATTAAAGAGCCAAATTTAATTTGTTGCTGTTTGAGCAACAGACTCTAGCTGTGCAAAGGATTTTAAAAAGTTCTCAACACCCATAAAAAAATCAATAAGCCACTGCTAACAGAATCACCAGTTGCTTTTGAAAATTGACTCATTTTTTCCTTTAAATGCCCTAATAATTTGATCTCTTTTTCAGAACTGTACATAGTATTCATTGCTGTGTTAAGGACTTTTTCATGAATTATTGAGTTGGCACTGAGAGAGCTACAAAGCCAGTCATGCTGTGGGTCCTTCTTCTTTTTATTTTCTCCACACTGGCCTTTTTCCAAAAAAGGGAACATTATTTGGCTTTCTTATGAAAGATTTTCTTAGCTGGACCTGCTTGTGCACTGTTCTCCGACATTATATAAAGCTCAGCTGTATTATCAGACACTTGGATCTCTTTTACTTCACTCTCACTTGCTGTCAGCCACTCTTTCTTGCCAAATATGGAGCCTAGCCCAAAACAAATCACTGTTCGTGTTTTGGTTTCAAGTGCCCTGACCAGTGTGATTTCCAGTTCTCTTCAGTTCTGGCCAAACGCCAAGTGCACCAGCCTTAATACAAACTCCTGAAAATTGGGGTTTGTAATGGAAGTGCTGACACAGGCCTAAATATTGGCATGAACAACATAATTATAATTATGCAAGGAGAGATGAGCAAGAAGGACACGACTGTTGAACACAGCAAAAGAGCTGCTCTCATTAATCATCTCATACATTTGAGAAAATTACTTTGGAAAAGGAAAGGTTAAAATGCTGAAGTACTGAAAGAAGGTGAACAGAAGACCACAGTTCATCCCAGCATTCCTATTATAGCATCCAGAGATAATGAGGAGATTAAATTTCTCTGAATAAGGACTGTACTAAATATAATTGTTGTTTCCTTAGGGTCCAATATTAAGCATTGTAGCAAAATGAAACAGAAGAAATTGGAGCCAAACTCTGGGAGAAGCTGATATGGATACTCTGCTTCAGGTATTTTTTTCCAGGCTGTGGCATGGTTTCTAATTTTACACTGCCTTTCAGCAAGCCATTATTTTATTAGAATTAGAGTAGTCACAGGGTGTGACTAGTCCTTTCAACCTGTTAGAAAGAGCAGGAAATATGTAGAGAGATAGACTGATACAGGGGCTCATGTGTGTGCTTGTGCATGCTCACAGACAAATTATTTCTTTGTTTGTTTGGATGTTTGTATGTGGACATTCAGGCACAAACCCACAAACTTTATGTATTAAGACCTACAGTGGCTTCCAAATGCCCTTCTATATAGAAGTTCCAAATAGAAATCCCTCTCCCAATATCTCAAATTTGTTACCCACTGTACTTGTAATAGTACATGCTTGCTGTGTGAAGCTATCATGAAGCTTACTCTTACAAAATCAAAAGCCTTGAAAAATAAAAAGAAAGAGAAAGAAAAATAATTTTTTGGAACAAATATTGAGTCAGTCTTTAAACAGTGGGAATTAAAATCCTTATTTTCTTAATTTCTTGACTAATAATTTGTATATTAAGTGATTACAATTTCTTTTAAAAATACTCATATAAATACATAAATAATATCTCTTACAGAAGAATAATAGATTAATAGATTTATATGGTTTTTAATATATAAAATCAGAAAGCTACCATAAAAGTAGGTGAGTGAGATTTCTAGTTCTGACTTAATAAGAGACATTCCCATCTGTTGCAATGGCTAGATGGTTTGTTGTGACGCAGCCATGTGTGGAAATTATTAGGAAAATATTTGCTTTTCAGTTTGGACAGAAAAAAAAAAAAAAAGCTGAATGTGAGTTAACTGTTTTCTACTGTCTGTTTCACAGGCATTCTCTTTAACTGAAAGGTGCTTTGTATCTGATTTCCATACAACTCTGGCATCAGTGAACTGTATTTTCTGCTGGGAGTGGCGCCATAGTCCATAGTTTATAGTCTCAGGCCAATGCCTGAGATGGCCAGAGCAAGATGATAAAGGTGAATCTTTTATCCTAGATGCTCACAATGGTCTAGACTGAAAAGGTCATCAAATATTAATACTGAGGTGCCACCATCTTACCTGTGAATGAAAGGATGCTGCTACTCAGCATGCATATCCCTTTCTAACCAAGTGTAAAGATGATGAATTAATATTTCATGTGAACATATTCTCATACGAAAGAAAGGATCAAAATTGTTAGAACTAATAATTTAAAAATGACTATTTTTTTTCCTTTGGTAAGCTCCTTACACACATAACATTTTACTATAATTTTCCAAACATTAGAGGACAGAATCTCCTTAGTCCACACAACTCCTTTGTCCACACATTAGTTCAAACACATCTCTAAAAAACATACAGTAATATCCAGCCCTGTTATAAATAGGTGCAGTTTCCAGTGCAGTTGGTGGTCAATATGGTTCTCTATTTGAGAAGAGAGAGCTTGAGGGAGCTTAATTTGACTCTTGAATCATTATATCTGTAGATTTTTAAAACATTCCTGTGTGTTAGTTTTATACCTGTTGGCAGATAGATTTCTTATGGCCCCATAGTCACAGGGTAGCCTGGAGAGCTCTGGGATATTAAATAAAATCAGCAGGCTGAAGGAATGACTACACAATTGATAGACTGCAAAATCGTTAAATAGTTGGTAACTTAGCTGTAGAATGAAAGGTACCAGCTGCTGAATGCAAAAGAATCAAGAATTAGAATGAAAGTAAAAACAGAGGTTCAAGACAGTTACCTGACAAAGAATCCCTTGACTGCTGTCAGAGTATTACTGTGTCTTAAACTAAGAGATTTCATACTTACTACTTACTTTAGACCTTCTGCAAGAAAAGGTTATCTCAGTGCAGCACAAATTGTGAGGAGGTATCTAGCTAGATGTCATTTACTGAAAAAGACCTAAGGAAATGTGCAAAACTATGAAAACAATGTAGTTTTTTAGATGTAATTTCTTTCAACCAATCTCATTGCACAGCATGGTAAAATTTGTATGTGATAGTATCAGATATCATCTCTGCAGTTCTAACTCCATTGTCCTTAGAAAGATACTCCAGATTTACCCATTTGTGTATGACCTATGGTCTCTTTATTATACTCTTTAATGTTACAGTGTGGTTAATGATTCCTCCAAGGACATTACATCAAAATTTGTCTTCTATGTACAGACAGACAGACTGGGGAATGAGAGGCTGGGCAGCAGTGCCATGGAAAGGGCCCTGGGCTTCTGCTCCATGGCAAGGTGAACATGAGCCAGCAGTGCCCTGGCAGCCAGGAGGGCCAAGCGTGTCCTGGGGGCATCAGGGACAGCATGGCCAGCTGGGCAAGGGAGGGGATTGTCCTGCTCTGCTCTGTGCTGGGGCAGCCTCACCTCCAGTGCTGGGGACACTTTTGGGTGCCAGAGTGTAAGAAGGACATGGAGTTGTGACTCTCCAAAGGAAGGCAACAAAGGTAATTAAGGGCCTTGATAGGAATGACTGAGCTCATTTGGTCTGTCCAGCCTGGAAAACAGGAAATTGAGGGGAAACCTCACTGTATTTACAACTTCCTTGTGAGGAGAAGAGGAGGGGCAGGCACTGATCTCTGCTCTCTCTGACCAGTGACAGGACCTGAAGGAGTGGCCTGAATTTGTGGCAGGGTGGAGTTAGATTGGCTATTACAAAAGTTTCTTCAGCCAAAGGGCTCTAGCTGGGCACTAGAACAGGGTTCCCAGGAAAGTGGTCACAGCGCCAAGCCTGAGAGGGTTCAAGGAGCATTTGGACAACACTCTTGGACACACAGTGTGATTCTTGGCGATGGGGCTGTGCAGGGCCAAGAGGTGAACTCAATGATCCTTATGGGTCTTTTCCAACTCAGCTTATTATATGATTCTTTGATTCTATGATTCCATGATTCCATCCTAATGTCACTCACCATTGAACCAAGAAAGTGCTCAAAAGGGGTGCCAGACTAGAAAGATGAAGAATGGAGTTTATGTGAAAGCTAATCAAATTAGCTCTTTTGTTAGATGGTTAATTCTAGGGACAGTGAAATAAAAGTAAAAATGAAAACTAGAATGGCATGGAACTTCACCTTGTTATTCACCATATTAAAAAAAAAAAAAAANCAGTGTGATTCTTGGCGATGGGGCTGTGCAGGGCCAAGAGGTGAACTCAATGATCCTTATGGGTCTTTTCCAACTCAGCTTATTATATGATTCTTTGATTCTATGATTCNTGCTTAATCAGATGGTTTAAGATCCTGAATAGTATTTATGAGCAGAGGGAAAAGGGCCTTTTGTGCTGGAGACCAGCGACTGGGCTACCACTTTTATCTCAGAGGATTACAGCACAGTACAGTGAAAAAGTGCTGCTGAAATTTGGGAGTTTATCTTTTATCCCCTGAGGATCACAGTGGTCACGGCACCAAGCCTGTTTAATATCAAGAAGCATTTTGACAACACTCTCAGGCACTGCTGTGATTCTTGGGGTGTTCTGTGCAGAGTCAGGATCTGGACTCAATGATCCTAATGGGTTATTCCAACTCAGCATATTCTACCCTTCTCTGGTTGTGTCCAGAAACTGGAATGTCACTCCTTCCTGTACAGAATCCTGTCAGTCATGTTCAGAGCACCCTTTCAAGGTAACAGGTTGGGCAAAGAAAAGCAAATTGCAAGTGTAACATGTTCAAAAAAATAAAACTCATTGACATAGATTGTGAGGGTCATAGAAAAGAATACAAGAGATAGAATATAAGACTCCATTTTAAAGACAATAAAAAATTACCTGAAAAAAATTTATGTTACCTGTTGTGTTATTGAAAATGCATAGAAACAAGTTTTGCCGTGTCTTAGTATTTTTTACTGAGAGTAACAGCTATACTTTTTTACCAATGCACAGTATGCTGAAAAAACACAAAAAGCACAATATCTCCTCCCTGTCACAATTAATAAACACTCAAAGAATGTGTAAAGCAGTCGAGTTACCTTTATCATGTTGATTTATAAAGACTAAGGCTGAGATCACAGACTGCTGTTCACACCATTTCAGATGCTGAGGTCAACCAAGATCTGAACACTGAGAGGAAATATCTTGGTTATGACAAGTTTCCCAACAGATTACATTGTCTCACAGGAGATTTTCCAGGATATATAGCTGCAATTTACTCTCTTTAAGCTGAACATCTCTGTTTTAAATATTTATATATCTCCGAGAGGGTCGTCACTCTAATTTAATAAATATATATAGAATGAGCTTTATGTTAGAGATAGGCAGTCAGAGTTTCAGTGTTTAGATATATACATAGAATATTCCGTGAATATTCCATGTTTAAATGCAGGTGGTTATTACTTCATAGATAAAATATATTATTTAATGTCTATGGCCAAATTGTGATGTCCCTGTTTGGACTGAAAGGTCTCAGACCCCACCAGTGTCAGTGGGCAAATGAAATCACAGTAGAATTGAGTGCTATTCAGAAGGAATAAAAAAAAAGAAAAAAAAATTAGTTAGATTGTATATGTACCCAAAGAATTTCTTCACTTCTGTGGTTGATACCACAGATGATCCTTTGTAGACTAATGAAGCTTTTCTTCCTATTCACTTCGTGGCTTTTTTATTTATTTAGGAAACTGTGCAATGCTGGCTCTACATTCAGCTCTGCTGCTGAATTTACTGTATGTGATTGGACATTAATTACCATGGACATTTAAAATTATAAAGATGCAAAAAAACCACCCAATAAGAGATTTTTAAAAATTAATTTCAAGGTATTAAAGATTGCAGAATACTGAAGCCAATGTAATAATGTTGTTTGTTTTCTAAAACATGTTTTTAAGGCTTCTGTTTTTTGTTCAGTTTTCTACTGTATTATTTGGTTAGAAACATTTTGTTCACTCTCAGTATTAGTATCAGGTAATCTTCATAGGTATCAGCTTTGACAGAACTAAGTGGGCAATTTTTATACATGAAGTTGTATTGTTCTCAACATCGCTAGCACAAATATTTTCTATTAATATCAAGTGAAAATTTTCTTGCGTTCTTCATTGCATAGGTCCTGCTGTTGAAAAGGATAAAAAAAAAAATGCTTTCTGCCTTTCTATTTTTTAATAATTTCCTGCCTCTTCTCTGTTTTCACTAGTACAAAATTCTTGTGTGGACCTGAAATTTTTGCCTTCCTGTCAGGACTCCTATTAATTATGCCAGCTGAACATAGAATTTATAACACATTCCAAAACTCTATTCTGTTTTGTGTCCAGTGTGGGACACTCAGCTCAAGAAGGATGATGAGTAGGTGGGTGGACATTAATTCTGAAAAATATCTCTCAAAAGAATGTAAATGTATTTGATACCAATTAGTTTAAGAAAGTTCCTAGGGAGGAATCTTACAAATTTAACTGCAAGAAGTATGAAGTATCATACAACAAAGCCATTGGATGAATAATGACAAATTCCCACTATGAAAATAGTGAGTTTTCAGAACTAGTTTTAGAAAACATTAACGATGGAGTACAAACTAAGATATAGAAGATAGATATACACTGTGGTGAACATTTTCCAGAAGGCTGTTAAAGTATACTTGCTAAAAATTCTGAATTCTATACAGTTGACATTATCAGGAATTACATAAAAATAAGGCTAGGAAATGCATAGAGGAATTCTATAACAGCAAATGGGAATTTTATACTGATTATAAGAGCAAGGGGGAAAGGAATCCTTTGTGGAAAAGAAAAAAAACAACTTTGCAAATCAAATTTCTTAGAATAAATATAAAGTAAAAAAAATACTAATGAATTTGCTAAAGAAATGGGCAATTTTGTGTAGACCTTGTCCCGCAATCTCAAAATGACCTCACAAATCTAGAATTTGTTCCAAGGGTAGGTGACTAGTTCATCAAGGGTCTGTGGCTGCTTCAAGATATGGAGAAGTTCAGCATAAAGCTCTTCAAGCTGGGGAAATGCAGAACTGAGACATCAGCAGACAGAACTATAGCATCAAGGCCAGACTATGCTTCTATTTTCCATAAGAGAGAAACAGGGATACCTATTGAATTTGCCAGGCAAACAAGTTTAAAAAAAACAAGTTTTCATTAACTGAAATGTTGTACCACAGAACATATTAAAATAATCTGCATTTAATTCCAGAACTTTTCATAAAGGGCTTAGAAAGAAATTAGACAAAGTAATGGATGAATGCTCCATAAAAAAAATCAAAAATGTGACGACAGAAATTTAACCGGTGTTAAAACAAACTGAGAATGTAATGAATTTCAATTTTTTGTTCTTTGCTTGCCATCTTGTTTTTATTTCTTCATAATTGTCCAGTGGTGGTGGACTCCCTCAGGGGGGCCACTATTAAGTCATGTTTCTGTACATGGCTGTTTAACATGTCCTTGAATCTGCTTTCAGTCTTTTTTTTTTTTTTTAAATGAAAAATAGCAATGGGAATTTGCTCTTGCCAAATCTCTGAATTACTTCAGATGTGTTTTAGGATGGTGAGTGAATTCAATCTGTGGTAGAGGAACTTGCAGGCTCTTGATTGCATTCCTATTAACATTTTAATGTTTAATGAGACAGTCATCTGTCACATAATTCTTGCCCATATTTATACTTCTCTTAATCCACCTTATGGAGTAATGTGAATAAATTGCCACATGACTAGACATTTTTAGGCTTTTTTATCAGGTCACATCACTCTGGAGCACTTTCTACACAAACACTCTATTTCTTAAATGCATTACTCCATAAAAACATACGTATTTTTGGAACAATAGCATAAATTATGAAGGGGTAAAGAAGGAAGTTAGAAATTTTCACTTTAACTATTTCATCATTATGTAGACATAAGTGTAAACCTTAAAATATTTTAACTTAAGTCTAAGAAGACAGATGGCTGATGATAATACATTTTTTCTGTGTGAGTTTTCATCAGGGTACACCGCAGGTAGAAATGAATTGCATTATTTTCTAATTTTTTAAAGGAAATTATGTGTGAGGGAGCATGTTCAAGTGCTAAACTCTGCTTTGAGTCATGATACACAATAATTTTTTAAATATTTGCTCTATATTAAAATAGGAAAAATGCTGCAAATTAAAACCTCATGCTATTTGAATATATCTCTGAAAGTATTATGAATTTGAAAATGCTTTTTAAAATTTTTTTTTAAAAAGAAGTGTGCTATTATCCTCTTTTGGGATTTAAATAGCCATGAAGAAAAAATGTTATTTGGAGGCCACTCTAAAACTGTAGAAAGAGCCTTACACTGTGAATTATTTCTGTATTCTTTATACTTTACAAAGCGATGTTTGCATTTTTGTAGTGTGTATTTCTCCTCCTCAAATATCTCAATTCATGCAATTAGCCCAAAGATTTTCCAATGTGAAAGTCAATATATTTGACTACTGCATGTTTCTGCATTAAAATATAGAAGAATTTGAAGATGGTGATCAAACTAAAAAACAAACAAACAAACAAACAAAAAACCCCGCAAATAAAAATTCAACAAAAAACAGGAAGTGTATTTAAAACAGAGAACATAATTCACAGGATTTTTTAAGACTTTTCTTTTTCCTTGAAGAACTAAGGGCAAATCCATACTTTTCAGAATTGTAGCTAGTACAGCTTTTTCCAAAGATCATTCAGAATTCAATTCAAACACAAATACAGATTATTAAAATTGTGTAGAGATGTCAGCATTTATACTGTATAAAACATGTAGCCATGTAAATAACCCAACCAGACTGTTGCAATTTCTTCTTTTGTTTTTGCTGTTCTTTAAATTTGTAAGACTTTTTTACTATTTTTAAACAAATGTTTTATTTGTGGAACCTATTTTCTCATTTTTACCACATTTATTAAGGAGCAGATAGTTTTATTAGACCAATATAAGACAAGCTCATGAACTTTTTTTTTCAGAAAAATATTGGGTAAACTTGATATAACCTTATAAAAAAAGGAGAGAGAAAACAGTTCCTATGAACAACATCTTCTAGGATACATTTGCCAATCTGTAATCCTTGGTATTTTTACTCTAAATGTTTATTTATATAAAATTGTATGTATGGCTTGCTATCATTAACCCGTTTTCCTACAATGAACCCATAAATACTTAGTTGAATGGCTCATGGAGGCAAATAGATTGTCTGTAGGTTAAAGCTTGAAATAAAATAATTTATTCTAATCACATTTGAAAGATTGTTAGTTTTGCTAGGAAAGAAAGATCTCATCCTACCTAATCCTGAATTATTATACTAATTTCTCTGTCTTTTCTCAGCACCATATCAGACTTCCCCTGGCTTTGAAATAACTTCAGGATTTGTTTATGTCTTCCTGACAGGACCCTCATCTTTCTTTAGATGCCCAGTACATGGACTTTGTTGAGTTAAGCTGATGACATGACCTCACTGGCCAGAAATTCATCACTAAAGAAAAGGAAATGTTTTCACCTGGAAATGTTCTCACCTAGCGAAGAGCAAGGTCCAGTCTCAGAAAATTCAGTATTATTATTTATAGTGGAAAAAGAATTGTCAAAGTAGAACTCTCTTTTAAAAATGTTATTGTAGCTACCCATCAACGGAACCTTTTTACACATATTGTTATTATTGAATAGTTAACTTCTAGTTCCAAACCTATTCTCACTTACAAAAAAAAAAAAAAA
>VWZP01002783.1:223377-245761 GCA_013396995.1 Dicaeum eximium
AATCATGTTTTAACTCCACTTCCTATTTCTCTTGACCTTGTATGAATTGTCAGCCCATTAGCTTTCCAGTGAATTGACACTTTTAATTCAAAAATGTAAGTTTAGAGGATGGTTTTCCAAATGGTAAGGACAAAAATTAAATACCTCTCTGTATTTGTAAGATATGGCTTTTTGCAGATGAAACTTACTTTTAAATTAACTAAAATGGTCACTGGAATGTTACTTTCATATAAGGAAGTGAACATTTCCTTGTTTTCTTCATATATTTAAGACACAGTTTTTAACCTTTTTCTTAGCTTGATAAAATTACACCAATGATGAATGTTCCCACTGCATTTTTGCAGGAACTGATTTCTGTCATTGGTTTGTCACTGGCTCTCAATTCCTGAAAACCAATGGGTGAATCTTTTCCAGTCTCACAGAGACAAAGATTATTAATTTAGTCACCAAAGCTGATCAGAATTGTATTCCACCCAGACTGAATATTAGACCTTATCTGTGAGAAGTATTGAAACACGAAGGCTTGTAGCTTTAAATGGTCTACTTATAGAGGTATTTCTGCTAATATTTGGGTAATTCAGTCCAAGCTACTTATCCAAGACACTTTATACCTTTATGGGGTCTTGATACAAGTGAAGGTATAGATTTTTTCCTTGTCAGCAGACAGGTAAAGTTTTCTGAACCCCAAGGCTACAAGTCTTTTCTTACACTTTTTTTTTTTTTTTTTTTTTTTATGTAGTTTTTAATTTTTTTTTTTTTTTTTTTTTGAAAGTCAATTAGAATTTTCTTTTATTTTTCACTTTTTATTGTCTAAAAGGTGTTTTGGACCAGGGCATGCTGGTCCATTATGATGCCACTAAAAAGGTGCCTAAGAGTCTGTACAATGACATTTAATAATGTTTCTATTAGAGTTTACACTATGAGAAGGGAATAGATTTATGTTTGTCACTAACTCCTTGATGCACAGTGGAATTATGGTCAAGCTTACAGCACAAGGTACATACCGATTCCAGGGAAAAAGAAGACACTGGATTCTCCTCACATTGAGTAAGATACTGATTATCTTGGTCATTTATCTGAATTAAATGTACAGACCATGAAAAATAAATCAGGAAAATATCCCAAATGAACTGAGATAGCATGGGAAAAAACTCCCAAGTAAGAGTTAAATTGCTATGAAAGAAGAGAGAAATCCTGGGAAGGTGTGGAAAATACTTTTATAATTCTAATCCTCTGTGACCTTAAGTGTGTTTTTCAACAGGGATTGTAGTATTGAGGGCAAGACAAGATGACAGAGGATCAGATGAGAGCTTATCTCAGATTTTTTAAAAAATAACTAAGACTGGTAAATTCAAAGTTGCAAGCAAACTGGAAACACTTGAGACCCTGGATGCAGATACTACAGTTGTTCATTCTAAATTAATTTGGGCTTTTGAGAGGTGACAGTGATGCTAGCTAAGGAGTAATAGGAGACATATTTATATTTATTAATTTTTCATGAACTGCTTTGCCTAAAGCAAAAACAGAGGGTGGATGCAGACATGCAGCACTGGGGTTTTTTTATGTCTGTGCAGTATTTGGAAGCATCACTGATACATGTAAGTTAGATAATTAGGCTATGATCTTAGTATGTCACAAAATTTTTGCTGTTACTTAATGCTTTCTGTAGACTTCCTTTCTTATCAAAAAAAGGTGGGAAAAAAGCCTTTACTTAAAATAAATTAATATGGTGGACTGGAATACACAGCATTTTCTTGCCTATTTTTCATGTTATTTTTTATTTCTTAGAAATAACTGTGCTCATTAAGGTTTTGAATTCCCATTTGAATGCTGTCATTGCATTAATGATTGTGAGTTGTATCCTATGACTCTGTGTATACACTGCCCACGCTGTCAACTTCCCAAACAGGTCCTTGTCTTGGTCAAGAAGCCACCTTTCTCCTGAACAGAGTCCTTCTCCCTTTAATTACCTTTACAGGAGGAATGTCAGAAACATATTTTTCTGGGATGGCAAATTAGTCTGCTAAGGTGCAGGAAGAGTGGAGGTAAAATAGAAGGATATGTCCTTAATGTCTATTGCCCTTAGATGAGTATGTATCACATTGGATCACTTTTGTCTTTGGAAAGAAGATTATCTTCTCAGCACGCTTCAGCTGGTAGCTTCAGCTAGTAGGCTGTCTCAGTCAGAGATGAAAGTGACAGTGTATGATTAAATGGGCTCGGATAAAATTGCACTCTTAGTCACAAGTAAATTTAATGTTAATGATTCACGCAACCTCCCTGCTCCATGGCCAGTGTGACACAGCCAAGGAGAGAAGCTCGGGAACAAACATGGTGGCCCCAGCTGGTGGCAGCAGGCTGCAGGGCTTCCCCAACCCACCACTGAGCCATGAACAAGCCAAAATCCCTGGTACTTCTGGGATTGGGTGGGGAATACCCAGCTCTGGTTTAAATCACACAGCATGCACAGCTTGGCTTTCTGTAAGGTTGGCCATGTTAGGTGTTCCTCGAGGGCATCTGCACCATATTGCATGCATATTTGCTGCAGACATTAAGTGGAAAACACCCTTCTGTCTTTCAATCCCAGCCTGGGATCACTAACAGGACATGATTATAGCTCCAGACATCTGTAGCCTCCATGGAAAAACCCAACTGTGTAGTAACTGTGGTGGATGTTGCTCGTAGTGATTTACTACAGCTTGCATGCAAAGTCCCGCTCAGAATGCTACAGCTAGCAAGGAAATTAAACCACAGTCAATAGTGAAAACATCAATGCTGTAACTTACAGTACAGCTGTAAAATATTATTGAGGAGCCTACCGAGAATTGTGAATTTTAATCATGGGAAACAATGTTCAAGGTTGATGACAAGACAATGATTAGTTGCTTCTTCTGTAATATCATTATGAGCATCATTGTTTTATTGATTAGTCAAAACTCTGTAATCTGCCAGCACTGCAATTAAAGTATTAATTAGAAAGGTGTTCTAAAAAATAACCACAGCTGATAAATTTATCTTTTCTTTTTATAAAGCAGCAACACTAAGAAAAAGGAACAGTTTCCTTCATGTTTTTTGCATGTTTTTCAGCTTTCTTTTTTTTGTGTAATCAAAAGGAGAAAACAGTAGCAAAAATGCTTGATTTGATGTCTGACCAAATTTGGAGCAAATATTGCTCTAATACATGTTGCAAGATATTCTACAGTTTTAGGTATGCAACTGAAATCCCTACCTTTTTTTATCGATGGCAATGGTAACTGAAGCTTTGCAGTGAAGGTGCACCAGTCACTTTATCACAGGAGGTCAAATTTACCTAAACAACATAATTATTATCACCTTGTGATATGCATAGAAATGAACATTGTGGTCTGAATGGAAGCTGCCTGTAGTGGGTTTTTTTTGGTCCTTTCCATGAAGAAATGGAAAAATTTGGAAAAAACAGCAGCAGACATACTAAGATAAGACAGTATAATTCACAGGAGGAAGAATGGGGGACATAGATTCAATTTCAGATTGTACTCTATCATACTGGATTTCTCAATTTCAGTTGCTTTATTTATTGTGTCCCATCTTTCTTTATGGGGTTTAAATAGTCAAGTAGTGTAAATGCTGACTGAGAAGGTTTCTGGCACAATACCTACCCCCTAGGTATATTGCATGCAATGAAAAGTAATAGGAGAAAAGAAAAAAATTTCAAAGTATGAACAACTCTTGCTGTGCAAGAAATAATGATGTGTTTGAGGGTTTATAACTGAAAATAAAGCTCAAGGTAGCATCAAAGGAAGTACTGAGCAGTTACCATTATGGATAAGACTTCATATTCCCTTTGAAACACTTGTTCTGTGTGGGACTCAGTTCTCACCTACATTTAGCTGCCCTTGTGTATATAGTATTATATGTGAGCAAGCCATTTAACTCCTCTTACAGTCAGGGAGTCCTGACTAGTCAATAGACTTCAGTAGGGTCAAAAAGACCAAAATGGAAGTAGTGTGCTGAGCTTCACAGAGCAAATAAACCTCTTGAACTGAATAGTACTTGAGACCACAGATTATTTCCTTGCTGTAGCCAATAGATTGTTGCCAATCTTGAAATTTCTCGAGGTTCATGCTTACTCTGCCTTATGTTACATATAGTAATAAACAAGCTTCTCAGGACTATTTTTGGCACAGCTTTTCTTCATAACAACATTTTACAAAATGTCAAAAAATGAATGGAAAATAGAACCATATATTTGGAGCTCCTATAATGCTCAATCAAGTAACTTTTCTTTTAGAGATACTTCTTACCTATTTTAAAGTAACCACTGGGAAATAAATACTAATGAGTATTGTTTCAGTAAAGCTAAAAACTTGAAGCTATGAGTCAGAAACTAAGTTCAGACTGCGTTTTATCATGAATATTAAATGCATTTTTCTCCCTTCTGGATACCTTCACAATAATACCAAAATATAAACAATAACAACAGCAATTTTTGACAGTATTTTATTAGGAAATAAAAGTCTAAAGACAATACCTTTCCTTTCATTTTAACTATTGACCTCCTCAATTATTTTCCCAATATTGTGGGTTTTGTTCAAGCTATGCATGTAACATTGGACTACTCAGAGGGACAACTGCCAGTGTTTGTTTCGAGATCTGAAAAAAAATTTATGCTTTATAAGTCTTGGGAATTTATCAGAAATCATCCTTTACTTCTTGTTTTCATAGGTCTTGAAGTTCTGTGCTTGAGAATTACAGATCTCATTTTCAAAGACCCAAAAGAGTAAAATAATCAGACTTAAGACATGTTTGTGAACAAATCTTGAAAACAACAAGTTCCAAGCACTAGGAGGAAGAAAAAAAAAAAAACAAACAGAAAAATGATTAAAAGAAAATGAAAAATGTAATTTTAGAATATGAATTAGGATACATGTAATCAATTATTGTGAATTTGTAGCCAGATGCATAGTATGTATAACATGAGTTTAGCCATATCTTGTATACTCTCCATTCATGTTTGAGAAAGTTTGATAGGCTAGCTCTATTTTTCTAAGTTGCTTGAATTTTATATATATATATATATATTCATAGCTGTTATTATCCAGACAGAATTTAAATGCTTGTTCCAAGACTAAAATTCATTCTGTGACTCTGGATGAATTGTTTGATATTCATGTACCCCAGTAGGCTGAAAACCAGCTGAAAACTCTGCAAATAACTCTGCAATAGCAGAACCAAATGAATTAATATATTTGACCATAAAAATAATAATAATAAGAACTAGTCTAAGTGGAAAGGGTTTTGGACAGCATCACTTTGGGAAAAAAAAAGGATTTGTTTGAGGTTTTAAACTTTCATGGCCTAAACTGTCAGAAAATGATTGTTACGCATAATAGAAAAAAATCCCAGTGTATTCAAGTTGGGCAGTGCATTACTGTGATTTTTAAAGGATATTTATCCATTACAACTTCGTCATCAAATATTGCCTGTGGCCTATGGTTATCATCACTGTGCATTTTCATTTCAATTGTAAAAAAAGCCACTTTCTTTTTGTCTTCCCTGATTAACATTTTGAAGCTCTGTAATTTTCTTGCTGCTCAGAGAAACAAAGCACCCAGGCTCACAGAGAAAACCCATTCAGCAAGATGTAAATATTTGCTATTCAGAAAATCTCAATGACGGTTTAGTTATTTTAAACTAAAAAAAGAAAATTACTAATAATGATTGGTTTCAGCTAATGAAATGCTTTTATGCAAATGTGTGAACCCTAAATATGACCTGGAAACAAAAGACTGCTTAACAGTTACTATTAAGCAATACATTAGGAGATCAATTAAACAGAACTCTTTCTAATGAATAAGCTCTACAAGAGTTGCTATGGAAACCTGGAAGGAGAAAGCCCTAGAATACCAATTTGCAATTTTAAGAACATAAAATATTAGAGGTCTGCTAGTGGCTGGCTGGCAAGTCATATACCAAAGCTGAAAAGTGTCTCCAAAAACTCTTTCAAAAAAAAAAAGAGAAGGAAAGCAAAGGAATGGAGCCATACTATTCATATCCAAGAATGACTTATGAACAAATTTAAATGGAATATTGTAACTGAAGGGGGAGTTATGAATACATCCTTCCAAAGTGGACCATCAGAGGGAGCCAGAAATTTCAGTTTCTTGGTGGAAGTCCATTCATGGTAGTCTAGGTGGGAGAGTAGAGACCTACTCAAGACAAACACGATTTTTGAAGGATTATCGATACTCTTGGTTTTTTCAACATGCTTATGGCATTTTTCTCTTAAAAAAAATATTATGGACAATTACAAGATATGAGACCCAGAAGTTGTATTGGAGTAAATCTGGGAGAACCTGAGGGCCACATAATTTCATTCAGAGAGTTGATTGCATTTATTTTTCAACATAAATTCTTTGTATTTTAACATATGGAGGAAAAATTCCAAGTTTCAGAGACATAGGATTTTTTTAAAAATTGCATCAGATACTACTGTTTTCTTTAATATATGTGAAGACTATATTTTTTAACTTCTGCTTCAAGATAATGCAACAGCAAAAAAATTGTTTAATTTTTCACACTAACTTCGGTGGCAAGACAGTGAAACCTTTCCATACTGAGCTTATATTTGAAAAGTAAAATTCTTCTGTTAGGGGCATACAGTTCTAAATGTGTAATCAGAAGACGGAAGCTTACTGTTTCTAATCTTGACTTTAAGGCTATCTCTACATTGAATTTTAAGAGGTTGAAGCAGCCCACTTTGATCAAGCTGCTGTGTCCACTCATTGAGTGGAGGGAGACAGCAGCATGATCAAAATGTGGCTTAATGAAATCTAAAACTCCAGGGTTGAAACACAGCTCTTGGTTGCCCCTGCTGTTTAACTCAAAGGCCAATTGCTTAGTGAATGGAAAGGCTGTGCCACCTCAGACTCCAAAATTTCCATTTACCCACAAAGTGACTGCCAGGTCATTCAACATTGCCATCTGCAAAAGTAGCTACAACTTATGGATGGTAGTAATGCTAGAAGACACAAATATGCTCTTCACCATGATATGGATCTCTTGCTCCTCACAACAGAATAAACAGTGTGATTTTATCTCTCTTATGACCCTGTTTTTTCACTGAAAAACTGAAATATATCCACAAGCACATAATTGCAGAGCTGAGGGGAAAACTCAACCTCCACTTCATTTTTCAGTACCAGGAAATGGGAGATGGTATATTTCACAGACATTTTGTGAAATGTAAAAAGTTTGTCTTACTACCAAGTTAAGTGAAAACTTTTCTAAACTAATCTATAAACAATCTCAAGAGATGCATTTTCAATCCTACTGGTCAATGACTGCCTTTTTACAGTTCAGAATTATGTGATAACTTTAAAAGACATAGATTTCTTAAATACTGCCTCTACCAGTTTACAACTGTTACCTAAGGTAATGTAATGGTATGTTAGAAGTGACAAATACATTGCTGTTAAATATTTCCTTTATAAAATAATGACATATATTTTTTGTTTGGAATCCAGAAGCATAACATAAGTATACCAGCCCTAAGAAATAGTGCACTGAGCTATGGAAAATTTCATGTAGAACAAAGACTTCAGATTCAGATTATATCCTCCTACATTCTATTTAGCTTTATGTAATTCAGGGAAATGACATTAGGTTTCTATCTAAACAATGTTTGTCAGTGATACTTAATATAAAAGTATATATAATGGAAGAGAAAAATATTGTTACCAAAATTTCTAAGGACTGGATGATTAATGCAAAACTTTTAGGAGAGATATGTTATTCAGTAGTTTATATTGATTGCATTTATTCCTGTCTTTTCACATGTCTGAAGGAGATCACACAATACATAATCTTGAAAGTGGTGTTTATAGTGACACATTTCTTCCCGAACTCCTTTTATACTGTACTCACAATTTCTCCTTTCAACAGAACAGATTTGTTCATACCTGCAGCCCCCAGAATTACTCTGTGATGCAATGATAAATGTTACATTTATTATAGTTGACTGTACACTAGCACAAACAGTCCTATGCACAGGTGGAAAGATTATTAGACAGTACGTGGAAAAGAGACACAGGCTGGTCTCTTTCAATGCAGTTGCCCCCAGACTTAGGAGGCTGATAACTTAACCCTGTGAATCTGTAAAATTTGTCTAAATATCTCAGTAAATTTCAGAGCAAGTTTATATCTTGAATATCCCCTACATTCTATCTCAATAGAAATATGAGTTTCTTCTTTTTTTATATTTATGAGAGTTACCTATTAAGGGGCACAACTCAATTTATTTTTCATTAAGTATTGCATGACCCACAATATTGACAAGAAACAGGGAATGCAAGTGCTAATGTACATTGACTATGAAAAAAGGATAAATTGATGCTCAAGATGAACTCCTGGTAGAGCTTAGCTACAACTAAAACAGCATTATGGTAAATAAGAGAAGTGCTGGAAGTGCAGGATCTTGATTGCCTGTGAATAGTTCTTGCTTGGTAATATTGTGTTTCTGCAGTGACACTGCAAAGAAGCCCTGGAGCATGTGAAAATGTATGTCACTAGATCTGCCAGGTAGTGACAGCCAGGACTCTGGAACAGGTGAAAGGGTCCACGTAAGTGTGGGTACAGTATGGATACTTCTTACAGCTCTGTGCAGGCACCAGGAGCAGAGGGAGGGGATTGGGCCATCACTCCAGCACCTCACCAAGGTGCTGCCTGGTGGAGCAACTTGTGCTCCCCTCAAAGATCCCAGTGGGAAGCTTTTCCTAAGTGACAGAATCTAGTCTTTAGCTGCAGTGTCAGCTGTGGAGATGAGGAGGAATTTTCCAGGCAATCATGTTTAAAAAAAACTCACCAAATCATCAAAATAGAAACTTCCCTGTGAAAAAAACCCTGCTCTTTGACAGTTTTCTGATGTAAAAATGAAAGGGAAAAAATCCATCCTTGATACTGAATTGCATTTTCTAAGCAATGTATGTTATTATTATATCAAAATGGGTTTTTCTTTGAAAATGTTTGATATAATTTTAAAATATTTGGTCTCTTCCAAATATTGACAAAACTTACTGCTTTTTTTTAAAAAATGCAACTCTTTATAACTGCTCTATACATATGACCCTGGCTTTCAAAAATCAAGATTTCAAATGGTAGAGAAAAACCTTTCCATTACAATTTTCATGAACTGACAATTCCTTGCTATCTCTTCTTAAGGGACTTGACAATCTAAACCAGTTTATTCAAATTCTACTGTTAAACAAAAAGGTTCTACATTGGCAATATTCACTTATGTGGGACTTTTTTTACTTTAGCAGTGAACTTGACCCATAATTCTTTCATTGTTACCAAAGGAAGACCAGCTCTCACATTTAAAGGTGCTAGTCTGAAGAATACCTTGCTCCCTAGATTTACCAGGGATTTATTGACTGAAAGAAGATATCTGAACCTGGAAAATCAAGGCTTAAATCTTGATCAACCATTAGAACAATTATTTTTACTGGTATTTACCTCAGAGTTGTTTTTCCTCCTGCTTATTAACAAATAACAGAAGAATCCCAAATGTGTCATGAATAAATGTCTTACAGGAAGAGTTGTAGTGGCTGTGAACTATAAGCAGTGACTGTAGTAAACTATCTTCTTTTCTAAAATTTCTCAGCTATCACACTCTTAACCTGCCCACTGATTCTGTACTCAAAAATAATACTATTAACAAATAGTCTAAGAACAGACAAGTGGTTAATACAATACTTTATTTAGTAAATAAGACAGCTTTTTTACTTGAGCCAAACCGTGGTAATTTTGTAGTTTTATCTTTTTTTTCTGTGACTATACTGTGAGATGCAAGGTTAAAAAATAACTGGGGGGGGAAAAAAGGCATAAGTTGAGTAACAGAGACAGGATTAACAATACATGAAGCAGAAACAAATGGAAAAAAAATTGTTTCACTTACTTTTTTTTTCCAAATATTTTAAAGCCAATAATGAACGCTATGTATTTCCTATTTACTGAAAATTATTCCTTCTGGGACTCAAGCTGCCAATCATGATTTCTATTTAGTAGAGGCGGTACAATGCAGTTGGTGTTATAGCTTGACGTTTTTTCCAAATGTAGAAATGTCATATTTAATGACACAACAAAGTGAGAAGTGGTGAATGAGTTGAAGTAAAAAATGATGCAGTCAGTTGATTAATTAAAGGGTAGACTAAATGTGTCTCTATAAAATCATACCTTTTAATGGTTCTGTCTTTGACATTCTGAACACAAGCTTGTGAGTCTACTTTGTCTGAGGAGAGAAACTGGGAGGGGTGTATTATTTACCATCATAGTAAACCCAAAGTATTCCATTGTCCATTTCTCCTACTGGCTTCCCCCTTACCACCATTTTCAGCAGGTCAGGGTGCCAATTCAATAATCACTGGTATTTTGAATTAGTGTCCTGATGACATTTGTATAAAGACTAGGCAATATTTTCCCTCATTGCCTGCTCTTCTCTCAATTTATTTCTCAGCCATAGCATCCTCCAAGGAGTGGAAAAAGCTGAAATGTGTGATATTTGTAGAAATCAGAAAAGAATTTGCCAAGGAGATGCTGTGTGTGCTTGCTGGAACTTTTAGTGGCTTTGGAAGGAAAGAGTGTAACCTGATCCACGGTAAACACAATAATGGTAACAGTTTTGCCGTGGCTACTGGCGCTAAGGTATTGATTCTTTTCTACCAGGACTGTTTGAAGTGGGCTATGAGCATTCAGGAAGGAAAAAACCCCAGCAATTATTGACAGCTTTCACCAGCCATACAACGTGTGGTGGCAAAGACATGAAGAAGTAGCCTCCCTCTGTTATTTGGGTGTCAGACAGTAACCTGACACAGGAGCCAGTACTGCTGCCTTCATTTAATGTCCTTCACTTCTCATGAAATGTGATAAATAATTAAGAATCTGTGTTAGCCCAAAAAATTAACTCTTTCCCTACATATTTCCATTGTCTTTTTCTTACATAACTACAATGAAATTCAGTCTTTTCCATAGCTGCATTCCATGAGGAGAAGTGGCACAAACCCTTTTAATGCCTTTTGGAAGTATTGTTCGAAAAGATGCTGTCAAGGGTCTCTTCCAAGACTAAATTATATGCAAGATAACTCTCTTTTCCACAGTTCATCTTATAGAGAAGCATAGGAGTTCTGAGAGGGATTAGGATACTTGACTTGTTTATGTTAATAAAGTTCTTTTTACTGCTTCTAGTATAAATTTTACTGTCAAGAATACACCTATAATTTTACTTTTCTTAGAAAATGTTTTGTCAGGAGATCTTGAGATTTTATTTATGAACTACTTTCCACAGAGGAGTTAAATCTAACTGATATGCCCTGCCTCTCAGGATGCCATTAACTCTGTGACACTTCACAGCCTTTGTTAATCAAAATTGCTTTAGCTTACTTTTAGTAAAACAGAGGCAAATACAGCCTTCCTTGTCAGTACAAGCTCAAGGCACACAGATTTATAGTCTTGTGATGAAGCTGGTCTGGAAACTTCACATATTTAGAAATTTTATATCTTTAAATCTCTCCTCTACTTTTTCCAGTATATTCCAGGTAGAGTTTGTCCCTTAGTCAGACTTGGAAGTTTTTCTTTGTATCTATTAATTTCAAAATGCAATTACTGAAACATAAAGCTTACACTCAATTTTATTTTCACTATCTTCTACTCTCTTTTCAAAATAGTAGCACTTTTAAATAGCGAATCTCCATTAAATATGAAATTGTAGGAGTTAATTTAAACTTGTTACTCTGGAAGCAAAATCTGGCTACTGTGGAAAATATTGCATTGCCTCCATGCTCTCCAGACTGTCAGCTAGCTGTGCTCTGACAGCATGTTTGCCAATGTCCAGACACCTAAATTGCATTCTGGCAACACTCACATCTCTGTTCTAATCCAGACAAAGTCCCCAGAGAAAATATCTTTTACTAGGCAACTGTATCTTATAAATAAAACGTGCAATACTTTGATAATTTATATAAGTTAAGTAAAATTAGATGGTTCCCCAAATTAAATATCTCCATTTCTTCAATCATATGTAGATACTCATTAACCAAGAAAGGTAGATGTCTTTGGTTAAAGACTACTTTCTGCATCGAGCTCGTACCTGGCTACAGTGGATGCTAATATAGGAGAATGAGGTAGAAACAAGCCAAATAAGTACCTTGCTTAAATAAACACTCTTCATTGTTTACAGACCTGTAAGAAATGGAATTTCATTGACCCCAACAAGCTTTGGGCATTTGCAAAGCTAGGTCTGACTTCTACATTCAAATATTGAGGCTTTGTTTCAGATTGTATTCAGTCTATGCTCTTGGGCTATATAGCTTATTACAGCAGTAAAGCTCACAAATTAGATTTACAGACATACAGAGTCTACGCTGCAGACACCAACTATACAGGATTGTAAGGTTATGAAATAGGCTTGTAGCTACTAAGAGAACTCCTTCTTTAATAAACATAAACAAATTGCACAAAATGCTGTTACTAATGGTCAATTTAAATGAGGGCAAAGCCAGCATCGGGGGAAGGGAAAGACGAACCTTTTACTTTTTCCCTCTGTCGGAAGCCAATTACATGCTTTTAGATCCTGCTGAAATCTGTCTTGTTATCTGTCATCTCACCTGCATCATTTTTTGTTTCCCTTTTATCCCAATGTTCAGCAATTCCAGCATTCAGGCTCTCCTCCTGCCAACTTTCTTTAGCTGATGCTGCTGCTTCCTCCCAGTGGAACCTCACCAGCCTCCTGACTCTGGTCTCAGTCTGCTGTTTAGATAGTCTCCTTTCCAAAGCAGTACCCAGAAAGGCTTTCCTTGTCTTTCACAAAATGCAGCATTGGAAAATAAGACTATTTTCTTCTCTGCTTAAAGGAGAAAAATGTACTTTTTGTTTTTACTAGTTAAGATGAGGAGTCACAGACAAGATAAATGTACATTTTAAGTAAGCATTAGTAAATTACTGCTATTTTTTCCAATGCAAACAATCTTCTACTAATCAGAGAACAAATGCCATTTTCAGTAGTTCCTGTGCCTACAGTGCCAAATGCTGCCAGCCCCAGGGTGGCTCCTGTCAGCTCCAGGGTGTGCTCACTGTCCCCAAGGGTCACAGGGCTTTTTTTGCAGGGATGCTGCTCAGGCAGGCCACGTCCAGACTGCCCCTCTGCCTGAGGCTTTGATTTCCCAGAAGCAGGGCTTGGCATTTCTCCATGCTGAAGTACACAAGGTCCATTCCAGCAGCATGACCCAGTTCCTCTGGGTGGCAACCCCGCTCTCCAGCAGTGACCAGCTTTCCAGATTTTGTGTCACCAGCCAGCATGAGAAGCAAATGTTCCTTCCCCTCCCCCTGGCCATTGGGGAAGATGTTAAACAAGACATGTCACCGTGAGGGCACTATGTCTTACCAGGTTCTAGGCAGCATACAACCCACTTGCTCCCTGAGACTCTCTGAGATCAGCCATGCAGTCAGGTTTTTGTCTAACTGCTGGCCTTCCATTCCCACTGTGGCATTCTAACTTATATAAAACGTTGTGGAAACTCAAGTGTCAAAAGCCTGATTGCAGTAAATCCAAAAATCTAGTCATTTATTATAGAAAGCAATCAGGTCAGCAAGACATGATTTAGCCTTGCTAAATTCATGGTTACATCCAAACCACCTCTTCCCTGAATATTCAGAAATGTTACTCTGACCTTCATCCTCCATAAGTCTTATAGACAGTCTCTTGCAGTAGATGCTGGGACCATCAAGACAATGTCTCCAAGCCAACACGACTGCATAAACTCAGAAATCTTCTTTTCAAATAAGGAACAGTTTCGAAAAGATTGATGACAGCCTTTCAATGGACCTTAAAGGTTCTCAACACCTCCTGAAAAACTGCGTTATCAGAGGCTTTTCTGTGTCAGTACACACTTTCTCCAGACAAGCTGGGAATGAAACTGAGATCTCTTTGGGACTCATCTTCACCAGTACAGGGCAGACATTTCTTTCTGTGCCACAGTGCATGGATTTAGGTCTTGGAACAAGTTGCTAAAATGCTAATACATCCAGATGTAACAAAAAGAGGTGTGAAACAAAAGCACCTGGTCAGTGTCACAAATTAAACAGAAAATAATCTGTCAGTAAACATAAATTGGAGGGCATCTCAATTAATAAAAGGCAAGTCTAGCCAGAGCTAGCTCTCTTGAGAGGCTAATTTTTCAAGGGCTGGCTGTGCTGAACAGGCTACACAAAGACTCTCCTGAGTATTCTCTGTCTCCTACTGTATGTCAGAACTGATATCCTCTAGATCATGGTTTCATCACAGGCCGTGGCTCTCCACACCAGCAGCCAGGCACCAGCAGCTGTTATGTGCTGTTGCCTGTATGAGAGCCAGAAGTGCATTTTCAGCTTTCTGTAATATGGCCAGCTATGAACATTTGATACCTGCTACTACTTACAGTTGAAAGAATATCTGTGAGATATTTATTAACAATGAATTGTTGACATCTCTTCATTCCTTTTGCTGTGAACTCCATATTCTGTGGCATTTTTTGTGAGCATCAGCTGTCAAGAACTGATAAAACTCAATTTTCATGTAAGATTTTAGTATTTACAGTAGCAGAAAAAATTACTAGATGAGAGTATTTTTTACAAGCGATTTAAAAATAATTTACATGTCTTTATTATGTTAAAATGGCAGTTTAAAACTATTATTCTAATAGTTAGGCATTACAATTTCCATGTCGGTTTCTATTAAATGAAATAATGATCTATGTTTGTTTTTTGAGGAAACATCTGGAATCTGATTGCAAATTATGGTACTATTCCTCCCGTTTTGACTTTAATGGTTTTGTTCAAGTCTGGATTTGAAATCTGTGCTTGTAGGTACAAAAGTCAGATCTGAGACTCTACTCAACCTTTTCCTGGATAGTGAGGGAATTGAGCCATTCCAGATTCATGGCATAGGTTGAAGGGCTGGTACCAAAAATCAGTGTCAAAGTACATGTCAAAGAAACAACCACACATTCAGAAGGATTTGATATACATTAGGTAGTCTAAAAATGTAGTAGATACTCCAGAAGATAACAGAAAATCAACTTAGCTGTTTTACAAAACAATTGTGTATGACATTTTCACAGAACCACAGAATCGATTAGGCTGGAAAAACCTCGGAAGTTATTGAGTCCAACCTGTGACAAAACACCACCATGTCAACAAGACCATGACAACAAGGTGCCACATCTAGCCTTTTCTTAAACACCTCTATGGATAGAGCCTCCACCAACCTCCCTGGACAGTCCATCCCAATTTCTAATCACTCTTTCTGTGAAGAAATTCTTCCTAATGTCCAACCTAAACCTTCTCTGGTGACTCTCTTAAGACTCCGTCCTCTCCTCCTGTCACTGCTTGCCTTTTTTCAATATAAAATTACATTCTCAGAATCCCAAAGGTTTCATTTTGGTAAGACAGTAAAATGAGGTCACAGGGAAGCAGAGTGATAAAGAAATTAGACCTTGACCTGTAAAAGGAGACATTCTGTGAAATTTAGCCCAAACTTTAAAAGACAGACAACCTTTTTTTCATTTAATTCTAAAGTCAGCCTCCAAACTGCCAGATTCTAGAAACATATCTAATTAAAAAATAAACCACAGAAATAAGTCTTGGAGAATATTGCTTGTATCAATACCATACACTCACTAGACATAAATGCCTGTAAAAAGCCTTTCTTTAAAATATGTCTGAAAGCTCCACTACTAGCCAATATCAAAAATCTGACATTATCTTATTAAATTAATATATGCAGTGACAGTTACTAATTACTGTAGGAGCTCAACATGCTGGCAAGTTGAACTGAGCATGGACATGCCAACTGATGTTGGTATTTGTGAAATAGTATATTAGAATAGGATACAGAATAGAATATAGAGTAGCATTTGGCAAACAGTATCTCAGATTAAGAGAGAAAGACAGCAACTGCATGCTTTGAGATAGAAAGCAGTTGCCTTACCTACTGTATTCCTATGGTTGCACAGTCACTTATTAGTAAAAGCTGTGAAGGTGAAATCACTGAGGCATGAACATGGCTGTGCAGCAAAAAATAGGCCTGCATGGTAGCAATCAGTGCTGCACACAGAGTGCAGGGCAGGAGAGGCAGCTCAGCAGCAGCAGAGCTGTTTAACACAGCACCGAGCCAGGCTGTGTGAGGCAGGGTCCGGAGACACGGGAGGCAAAACGCGACACGGCAAGCAGGGGAGGCTGTGGAAAGGACAGCTGCTGAGCATCTGCACAAAGGTCTAAGAACCAAGGTACTTTAAAGAAAATCAGATATAAAGAGTACAATCCGAAACTGTTCCAAATTGAACATTGTGATTATGAAAGGGACAATTAAAATATACAAAGCAGCCCTAAACTATAAACTGGCCATGTTGTAAAATGCAATAGAAAATGGTATATCAAGTTCAGCTCTAAAAAATGAGCTGTAGACAAGTCCCCTCTGAATTGACCTGTGATGTTTTGGTAAGTTTTCTTTTGGTGGTGGGTGTGAAGATAGGTGCGGGGTTTAGGGATATTTTAGTTGCAGTGTTTTGAAGAAAATATTCTTTTAACTCTGTAGCTCTGGCCTCTACACTGTAATAGTCTACAGCAACAGCAAAGTCAATTACTTTGGTGAATTTAGGGCAAATTTATCCATAATGGTTGCACAGTTGCCTTCAAGCAGGACAGATGAATAAGAAAAATGAAGGTGTTAAGACAACAGAGGAATTACCAAGTAAAATGTTCACACATAATTTAGTTATGGATAATTTTCATATTTAGGTTGTTTCGGTGCAGCGCCTCCCAAATTAACTACTTTCTTTAAATTTTTTCTTTGCTCTCTGAAGCTAAGATTTCAATGCCTACAACTGCACATATTATTTGCAACAAAAGTTTACTATATGAATATTAAAATGTAATTTTTTTTCCCAAGACAAACAGGATTTTATGTTCCATGAATCCTATAAGTTTTTATAGTAGCATCTGCAAGTAATAGCAAAGTATTTAATGATTTATATTGATTTTACCAATAACCAGGGTAAACTTCTCCTAGTCATGATTCATTTCTTAGAAGGTGCCCAACTTCCAGCAACTCTCTTTGTGCATGAAAAGTCTATTGAAGGCGTCGTGTTGACATGAAAATGAACAATTTACATATTTATTGCCTGTGATTTGTGTGCTAGCTGAACCATCAGCAATGTTCATAGAATGCTATGTGAACTGGAAGGGAAGTGATTCATGTGGCTCTGAATGAGACCAAAAGGGCAAAGAACAAGTAGATGTATAAAGAGATTAGCAACTGAATATTGTTCTGAAGAGGAAAGAATGAGTATGCATGCTGAAACAACATCAGTGAAACATTGTATTGCAAAGTCTATCTATCATATTTCTAAGGTTCTTATCACAATGTCACCTAATTACCATATATATAAAATAATTCATCTCCCCAGATTTCATCTCTTTGTAATTCTGCCATTTCTCTTCATCTAGAGTTCCTGAATAGAACAGAAGTAAAGATATGGATAATATCAACATTCCTCTTTCATCAGGAAATGGTGTTTTAACTGTGTTAGTTACACAATGGTATACAGTCCCAAATAAATAGAAAAAAGTAGCAATTACATCATATGCTGATGTACATACACCATCTCACTTATGTTATCATATTTACTGATTTATTCTCATTGAAGGAAGTCACAGAGATTTCTACACATATGTAGAATTCAATTCACAGGTACAATAGGCCATCAGATTTTTGCATGTAGAGTCTTTGAATGTAGAGAAATGAAAATAGGAGAGTTCAGTTAATGAACTTCAGTACACAACCTAAAGTTGCGCCTATCCCTTGTTTATAACATAGTCAAGTTGCAGTAAGACATACTGATAATTTGCTTTTGAGTGGATAAGAGAATGTGACAAATATTAATTGTAGCTGTTGGCATTTTTTCTTGTGTTGTATATATTTTCTTAAAGTTGCTGACCCATAGACATGGGGTTTTTAATCAGTGGCTGAATTCTTTAATTTCCTCTAAAATGCTTTCACTGGTCCCTGCTGGGGTCAGAAGCCTGAACCAGGTAGATTTCAAATTTTATATCATACTCTAGTGTTGTTTTAAAGAAAAAGAACTACTTTTTCACAGGAAATGCAATGGCATTATTTAAGTTATTGCTGCTAGATGTTGTAGCATATATCAAGAATTTGTAGAAATGTTTTGGTTTAGATATACTAGATACGTCTGTCGTTATGCTGATTTTCCTGCATCAGAATGCTGGGTGTGATTTTTGTAAGGACTTCAATTCTGACTTTTTTCTACTTTTGTTGTCCTTACAAGCAAACTTGTGACATCAAAGCTAGTGCAGATTTGAGATTTTTTCCATGAAGGGAGACTGAGTTTTGTTCTAATCAAAAGCAAGCATTTAATGCAATGATCCAAGCCTTGCACCCAGCGAGAAAAAGAAAGTGGAAATTTCATTAGGAAAGCAAAAAAAGTCTTCCTCATGTACAGGTAGAAGATGGGAGCTGTCTCAGCATGAAGTTTTCTCAAACTGCCCTGCCTGCTGGTGCACACGTGGACAATAAACACTTACCCATACGAAATTAATTTGTCCTGTATATTACACACAATACAATCGACACATCATAAATTTTATCACCCTGTGTGATAACTGCTTTATATATTTACTGATTCCTATTCCTCCTTCACAGGAGGGATTTGTTTCAGATAACTCCCCTTTGTGCCTTGTGCAGCACTGACAAAGTGCATACACAATACGCACCGTCAATTCTTGTTGAAAGTTCATTCATTTTACCAGATTGATAATGATTGTACTTTATCATTTGGCACAAAAGGCTTGTATTTAAAAAGTATATTAGCTTACTGGGCACCCATTTATAAAAATTGCATTGTTGAGGTCCTGCTGGTGACTTCACCATGGCAGACTCCTTTGAAGTGCAGAGTTTCTTTTAACATGTTTGCACTTTCAAATGGACATATCACCAGCCTCTGCTTACATTTTGCTTCACATATCTCTTGGGGTTGGTAGTCATGGTGGTAAATATTAGCACTAATAAGCTGGCAGGCTGCAGATGTGTGTATGTGAGGGGGTTGGTGATGGTGGTGATGGTGGTGGAGTATGCTGGATAGTTTTTTTACAGTCTGCTCTTAACAAAGGGGCTAAATTCTGCAATCTTTGCTGCTACAGTTTATAATCAAGCAGCACTGTAAAATTATTGAAAAATTTCACAAACAAGTAAAATGTTCATTTGGAGCGAAACTGGAAACCTCATGTTTGCCTCAGGTATTTTCTTTTGCCCTAAAAAACATTTCAGTCTTGTTGTGGAATATCAGGTGGAGATGAATTTGTGCTAAATTCTTTAAATTTGTTATATCCTGTCATAAATGTGACAGTTATGCTAACTATTTACTGCCTTTCTTCAGCAGTGTCTGAGAACATTTAAGGCATTTCTGGAAGTGCTTTTTAACTTCTTTCAGAAATGAGAGATTGGAATAACTAGAGGTTAATCTCTGTTTTTAAAAATATTTGGAGTATGACTTCAGATGCAGAGGTATATCAGATTCAGATGTCACAGTGCAGATTTCCTAAACAAATTCAACAGAAAAGGAAATTTCATAGGAACTGTGCAATCCCCTATTTCCAAATCTGGAAGAAAAAAATTATTGAAAATTTCATCTGAAATCATATTTATGTTGTGCTTGAGCAAATATTCTTGAGGAACAGGATTTTTTACACTGAATAGAGGATTTCTTAAGCATGGCTTTGTTGCTTCTAGACCTGATGTATTCAGGGGCAGCTTCTGACTGCAGCACTATAAATTCCTCAGCTGAAAATTTTGCATGCAGTGTAAATATTTGTCCTTCAGATTTTAAAGATGTAAGAAGACTCCCACCTCTTAATTTTCTCTAAGTTTAACTCCATATATTCAAAAATTTCATTTTAAGTCACTTGCTCAAGATCAAATAAGAGGTGAAACAGGAAAATAAATGCAAGTCTCTTAAGGTAACTTACTAGGATGTTAACTGCCACAATTCTGTGTAGACTTCATAACATAGTGAGAAAAAAAGATATTCAGATGTTAGACAGAAATTATTTTGATTCATCTATATAGTTTCTGGGTTGTATTCTTATTCTGAAGAGTCTTGTCTGTATGATGCTATGAGGTTAATTCTCCAGCCTAGAATTCTCAAATGAAATGATTGTATTGGAATCAGTATTACCCAAGGTTATATAAAAGACCTCTATAATCTTGGCTTGGCATTATATTGTAACCTTTAATAAAAACATTTTTTCTCCAGTCATAACTGTGTCTAATACTAATGGTTTCACAAATTCTTAATTTTCCTAGCCAGTGGGGTTGATTATAACAAAAAATAAAATCACAAAAATTTATTCCAAATGAAAAATTTATATTAAATCAGTGAAAAAAAAATATTCTGAGAAGGCATTTTAAGGAAAAAATATAATTAGTTATTCTTGGAGCGTGGAATGCTCCCCATTTTTCTGTAAATCCCCAATTAATCTGTAAATTCTATTTTACAGTAAGATGTTTCAAAACCCTTTGATCTTGATTTTGCTTATCACTTTATGCTGCATGTCTGTAATGTGCCAATGTATTTATAGGGCTGTTCAGTAATATTTATCCAAGCTGTCTCCTTTTTGGCTGCTGTTGCCAGTGTTCCATTCTCATTAGTTTAATTTCTGTTTCTTTTTCTTCCCCTTTATAACTGGCAGGCATATATTTCAATTACATAATTTTGCCTGGTCACATGGCAATCAGTGCATTTGTTTTTGTCTTTGAAGACCTCTGCTCAGGTAAACCACACAATTTCACTTTACTATTGTCTATGCAATAAAAAACCCCAAATATATCACTGTATTTCCTAATTAAGACAATTATTATATTTTCTACACTTTGCAGACGTGATAAGTACTTTTCAATTTATTACAACTTCATTTCACAAAGCCCAATAAGTTAGTAAGAAAATAATTATTTATATGTTTTTATTCCATAGACAGCTGTTACATGTTCCTCCTGAGCTAAGAAAGTGTTATTTTTCCTATTTTACAATTAAGAAAACCAAAACAGGAAGCAGACATGTAACGTCCAAGAAATTCCAAGGAAAAGGCACAGATCACAGGCCCTTGTGGCCTCTCATTATATATTTGTTTTCCTACACAGTTGTGAAGACAAAATGTTGGAGATGTAGTATGATACTTTAGCATCTTTAAATTCATAATCTTGAGCTTGGTAAAGAGCAAAGCCAGGACCCTGAACTTTAGAGTCGTAAACTTCCACGACGGATGAGATTCCCTGAGAAACTATTCTTAAAGACATTGGGGCTGTCCAGAGCTGTCATCTTTTTTAAATCATTTTTTCTTGGAGTACAAGAGGGTTTTCTTAGAGTACAAAGGTGGGGCAACAGAGTCCATCTCATTGTAAGGGAAGTGCAAGTTCAGAACTACCTGAAGAAACTCAGTAGCCACATTTGTTGTTATGGGTTCTCTCAAGGTGGATTTCAGGGGCTTGAAGGAACTGGCTGATTTTATTGCCAAGTCTCTGTTGTATTTGAAAATTCATGGTGCTCAAGTGAGGATCCCAATGACTGGGAAAAAGGATCCTGTTTTTTAAAAAAGGGGGAGAAAGGAAGACCTGGGTGACTACACACCTGTCACAATCACCTCTGTGCCTGGGAAGCTCATGGAGCAGATCCTTATGGAAACAATGGGCAGGCACATGCAAGACCAGGAGGCTATCTGAGGTAACCAGCAGGTTTCACCAAGGGCAAATTGTGCCTGACCAATCTGGAGGCCTTCTAGAGATGGAGTGACTGCAGTGACAGACAAGGGATGGTCACCTGATGTCATCTCCCTAAACTGCTACAGAAGGTTTTCAACAGGGTCCCACGTGACACCATTATTACGAAATTGGAGACACATGGATTTGAAGGATGGACTGTTTGGTGGAGAAGGAATTGTCTGGATGGACACAGGCAGAGAATTGTGGTCAGTGGCTGTATGTCCAGGTGGGGCTTGTGATGAGTGGTGTCCCTCAGGGCTCTGTCTGGGGCCTGGTGCCTTTTATTATCTTTATCAGTGACACAGGCAGTGGGATCAAGGGCACCTCAGCAGGTTTGCAGAAGACACGTAGGTGAGTGGTGCAGCTGATGCAAGAGAAGGATGGGATGCCCACTCACAGCCCTGAAGGTCAGCTGCACCTTGGGCTGCATCAAAGGAGGATTGGCCTGTAGGTCAAGGAAGCTGAACACATCTTCAAGGTTCCTTGCCATTTAAACTTATCTTCATTTATTATAGTAGCATAATAAACCGTGTAGGACAAAAA
>VWZP01002783.1:245767-347071 GCA_013396995.1 Dicaeum eximium
AGAAAAAAAAAAAAAAAAAAAAAAAAAAGAAAAAGAAAAGGTACTTCCCAATTGTCACTCAGTGTGCAAAAAAATCATAGCACTTGTCTAGCAATGATGAGTAGGAAGAGAATAAAAGAACTTCCCTCTAAAAGGATGCTTCTCCTGAGAGCACTTTTTAACTCAGGCCTCAGGCAAAAAGTAGAACATTTTGGATGGATACACAGAGGATCAAAGTAGCAACAGTTGCCTGTAAAAGCCCAGGCCAAATTCTGAACAGATCAGATGACAAATCTAGAACAACAGATCTCAAAGTACTGAGGAAGAAAATTAATTGCTGGTGCTCATAAATAATAAAATAAAACATTTGCATTGTACCCTTATCTTTCACGATTCATGGATATTGAAATGGCTAGGGTATTTGCAAATGCTAGAAACAAATGAGGAAAATATGCCCCCAGACAAATGCAAATCCATCCTATACATCTTGATAAACCATTAGCAAAAAATGGAGATAGTCTAGTCCTATGTTTTTATTACTTTTTACACCTAACATCATCCATCAACTAAATAATTTGAGCATGGAAAGTCAAATCAATACATGAGTGATCTCAGCTTTTTTTGATTCACATTCTTCTATTACATCATCTATAAAACCTCTCTTACTGCAGCTTGTAGTACAGATGTCTGAATCAGAAGAAATTGGGGAGAATATCTGTCAAAGTGATAAACAGCTAGTGGTTCGTATATCTACATTAAGTGATTTTGATAAGTGAGCTTTCCATGTGGACTAGTACAATCATTCAGGACCATGGAGCATATGCATTACCTCATCAAATATTTTGGCTTGTCACAATATCATGTTAATTCAGCTTCAAGACCCTTCTGCATTCCATTTCTGATTCTCCTTTCATGCCTCCTTCACCACTCTTTTTTAGGAGTGCATAGACCTATATAGCTACTTAGAAAAAGAAGTTAATGTCAGCCTAATTTCACAGTTGCATTGCATATAAGTAAATAATAAAAAGTTTCATTACATGGGTTTGTGTTCTATTGAGCCAAAGTAAAGAAAGAAAGACTGAAAATTAGGGGGGAAAATAGGCAACATAGCAGTGGAAAATGAAATAACAAATATATTATTTTTCTAGATTTTTTTGCTATACCTTTCCACACTATATTATAGTCCTCTAACACAATATAAACTTTAAGCCACAGAAAGAGACATCATAATATAGATAATGTCTGATATACATATCTAGTGTACTGTGAAGCTTAAAATGTTTGTTTAGAAGACGGCAATGCTTTTGCAAGATCAGTTGCAAAGTTTGATTGTTATGTGATTGTTATGTGATAAAGAACAAAGAAGATCAGCATTGTCACAGTATTCTCTTCAAATTCATTCATGAAATGCTTTCAAAAGCTTTTCAAAGTGAGAGTATACACTGGAGCACATATTACATGCAGAATTGAAGTTCCCTAACTGCCCTGGGACAGGATTCATAGCAAACAGGTTTCTGTCTGGTCAAAAGGTAGAGAATGGTAAAGGTAAACTGCATTATAAATAACAGGCCTTATGCTCAAATTCATGACTCATCTCAGGGAGCTTCCAAGCAGCCACTCTAAAATGGTAATAATTGTTTACTGTGCATACCATAGTTTTTTGATTTTTTTTTTGTTTGTTTTGTTTTGTTTTGTTTTGTTTTTTCCTAAGGCAAGGTTAAAGAGCAGGAACTGAGAGGGTAGGAAAAAGGTACCCTCAAAGTTCTTTATCCCACCTTAATATGTGTGTGGATCCTAACTTTATTAAACTCAGACTATTCATTGCTGTGAATCTCAATAACCTCTAAATATTCTTAAGCAATACATTTATATCTAAATTTTGTTTATCTTTGACATGTGAAAGAGCTAAGAACACAGGCATCTTCTAGACTCAATAGAGACTTTAGTAGTCACAACAGTTCCAAACCATCATAAAATAGTAGTACCCTGACTCATGCAGAGAGTATGTGTAAAATTGTATGATAAAGAATAGATTTATTTGGCTAGGAACAGAGAAGCAAAGTCAGTGGAACATCCTGTTTGTGGTATTTTTTATATATACTCAGTATGTACTGTTTGTCTGGACTTTAATGTACACACTAACACACATTTTTTATAGTGATCACTCTCCTGCAATGCAAATAACACATTCTGCTAAGTCTTTCAATAGGCTGCTGATTGTGTCGTTATTTCACTCTTGGGGGAAAAAAAGTTAATAAAAGATAAGGTGCTTTTGAAGAAGGTGAGATTACATTATTTAAAAATTATACATTTTATAAGATAAGGTTTAAACACATGTCAGGAGAAGTCAACATTGTGTTATGAATGGTAGTGATTGTGTTATCTGTAAACTTTGAAGCTTTACGTACTGATGTGAACAATTGGCTTCGTTGTTTTGTCATTACCATCAGCATTCCTCTTTCAGAGCTGCAGAACTGACTGCTGTTTGCAAAGCAAGAAGTAAGGAAAGTTTGTTTACCCACTAATATTTCTTTGGCTGTTTAGCCTGAGTTGATAGCAATTTTTCATCTTCCTGCCTGCTGGATCTCTTTTTTGCCTGTATGGTAAAATTGACTGGATAGCTAACTCCTTCACCTGAATCATTCATTTAAAATAAAATCTTACTTAAATTGTCAAGAGCAGTTCCTAAAATAACACAATTTGCTAAAGCTTATAGACATTGCAACTACCATTTTTATCTCATTTCTTTATTCTATTATGTCAGCCAGAGGCATATAGTGAATATTTGGCCATCAGATCAATGTCTAGTAGCTAGAACAGAAGAAGAAATATATATTTTTTATTTGCTGTACATATTTTGAGTGAAAGTGATATGTTATATATATACAAACTGCAGTGTTTTAAGGAGATGAACAAAATAAAGACTTCACCGTATTCTCTGTGTGTTTGATAAAGGATATTAGAAAACATGTGAAAATTATTTCCCTCCTTCCTTTTTCTCTTCTCTAGGCTTAATCTTCAGGCAATGAATGGAAAGAAAAATTAATCTTAGTCTATTCAATCCCATTTCAAATCAAAGTTTAGATAATAAAAGCAGAAGTGGCAAAATCTTTGGTTAAAATGGAGCCAAACCAATAGCAAGAGATCTTATGACCCGGAGCTACGTTGCATGTTCCTTCCAAAATAATCAGATTTACTTTGTGCACTGTGACTATCAATAGATATTTTTGATTTTTTTTTTTGTTTGTCTGTTTGTTTTAATCTTGCTTTTTCAACTTCAAATTGTTACAATGTAGATGGCAAAGAATTGTTTTTCTGGAGATGTCTAAATGTATACATGTGTAAACATTTAACTGCAGATTTTACGTTCTTAGCGCTCAGCTTTCAAGATTTAAACTAGATTTTATTGTTAACAGTAAAGAATATTGGGAAAAACATGCTGACAAATGTTCCTTTATAAAAATCCAGTATATACACTGTATTCATTGCCAGAAAAATACAGATTGCTGGCATTTCTGTAATGAGAACACTGAGACTTAATAAGCCAAGTAAGGCCTCTACATGAAATGCACTACTATGTTATTTTGTTGTCCGTAGGTTGTAATAACAGAATGCATTGTTCACTGTAGTGTCACAAGCCCTTTTTTTTCTGGTCAAAATCAAAGTACAACAGTAAAAAAAGGTAGAAGCTTTCCCTTCCTGCCGCAGGACTAGTTCAACATTTTTCCCTTCATGAGCACTGAATTTAAATTGTACAGCAACAACATAAATTCAAGTTCACTAAAGAGAAATGGCATGCAAATAATTTCAGTATTTTCACATAAACAAACTCGTGAATGGACTAAAATGATGAAAAAATGTCATCAGCATTCTAACCTTACTTGTTTGATATTAATTGTATGATCTATTGCTGTTAATTTAAAGTCAAAGAATTTATAGGAACAGATAATTTTTACTTTTAAGAAAATCAAGAAAATTGTCTCCCTTCCTCTGGAAGGTATAAGAATATTACACTATTCTGAAAAATACATATTGTATGAAATAAATAGTTTCTGTAGTCACAAGTATTTTAAGTTTTTTTTTTTTATTTGGTAAAAATGTGGCACTTATCAAAAGTCTCATAGGTTCTCTTTAAAAGAAGAAGAAAAACCCAAGTAAAAAAGTCATAAGAGGTCATGAAAGGAACCTGAATGTGCATTAAGGTTAGAATACATTTACAGGTGTGAAGCATGCCAGTGAGTTCAGGATTACCAGCCATTTTTATTTAAAGGAAGTGTTTGTTTCTGCAGGAATAGTGCCTATCTCTGTTGCTACTGTATTTGTTTTGTCCTGTTTTTCTTTGATAGGAAATTTATGATTATATGTACCAGAAGGAAAAGTGGGTAGATTTGATATTACATGTAACCCCCATGTCAAAGTGTACAACTTGAAGAGCAGGAACTTAGGAAAGCAGGAAGACTTCTGCCAACTTCAGTTTTGTGGCATTCTGCAAGAAAGGATTTTTAAAGTGTGATTTTTTATAGTAAGAACATAAAGACTTGGCTTTCGTGGCAGTTCTGATAATCTTGGCATACTGTGGAGTCAAGGTGAAGTAAGGCAATTCTGTTCTTTAGAATTAAATGCTGATTTAATTGACAAGTTGGATTGGATAACAAGGACAATCAGGAAAAAGCAAAAGGCAGCAGTGAGTGTTAATCAGGATTAATTAAAACAGCTGTGAGAGAATGTAGCTGGTTTTGTGTTTGTTTTCTGATAATGGATTTTGTAGTAAAATTTACAGCCAACTCAGCTACTTTGTATCAGTGCCTTACCAATACAACCCTTGTCTCCACTCTCCTCTCTGAACAGGTGACATTTTTTGTTTCCAAATGCTTCTTTATTGTGTTTTGTACTATTGAATTTAACTCTCTGTTCCTCATGTTTGTCCTGTAAGATTCCCTTCCTCTCTTCAGTGCTGGCTCCCTGTTCTGTCTGTCATTGGCATGCACCCAGCTTTTGTGAAACTGACATTATTAAGGATATAAAGACAACAGCCATTCAAAGATCATTCCATGAGGGAATCCTCTAGCAGACCAGTAACGGCTTCATGAACACATGTTGTCCCCTTTCATTATAATTTGATCTTTCCCCTCAAAGGAATTTACTAACTTACCTTATAATTCCTGGACTAATCCTTTACTTCCCCGTGTGACCTCAAATCTCCCACACAACAAACACTATGTCAAATATTTTACTGAAGTCCAGATTAAAATTATTGTATTTCCTCTGTTTAGAGGAATTTATCTTATCAAATAAGTATACTTAGCTATTTTGGCACAACTGACCCTCAGTAAATCATTTTCCATTTACAGATGTAGCTTTAAATCTTTTTATATTCAGAATCCATTCAACAGCTTTGGTATTATACTTGGTGAGTCAGTTTCTCCACTTTTGAAATGGTGGACAAAAATACATGACTTTCAGATATTACATAGTAATGCATTGGCATTACTAAAATGCTTTGTGGTCCTTAGCAGAAAATTATCTGAAATACTAAGTACTCTTATCGTATTTTTCATATGCTACATTCAGAGAGGTACCTCTAAGAGGTGTATTATGTCTATTGTTCAAAGAGTTCTTCTTTGAGTGGATGCTTTCATTTCTGAATGCTCTTTTTTTAAATAAAAATATTGTTTTCTTATTTGTCAGATCATATCACTTTTATAAGCTGTCAATCAAGATTAATGTTGTATAATGTTATAATGTTATATTGTGTTATATAAGATATATATATAAGATATCATGATTTGATCAAAACTATGTATATGTCAAACACTGTCGTTACTATTAATCACTTCAGACCCTTATGAATCTGATATTTGATATTTTCTGACTAAATTGTGAATATTTGATTATTTTTCATTTTAAAGCTTTCTAATTAATTAAAATATCTATTCACATATAACTAGAGAACAGCAAAATAAATTTTATCACTGGTATGTTTAATTAGTCTAGAATATGGTTAGGAAAAAATGAATGTAATTAACATGGAAAATTTTTAGTAAATTCACATGATATTGATTTTATTACTACCTTTTTGGGAAAGAAAAAATCAAGTCATAGCAATCATTACACCTTAAGCAATTACTTGTACTCCTTTTTCTAGAGTTCTAGAGAAATCTAAATGGTATGTGTGCTTTCCCTCTCTTTATGTAAAGGAGAGAGAAGGGAAACTACTGAAAAGAAAAAAAAAAAACTAAAATGCAGAAATGAATATTTTCTTGAACTGCTAGGTATTCAGTGGAATCATCTTTGCATTTTTCACGATAAATTCTGTAGATCTTAAGAAAAGAGCCATTAAATTTTTTTGGCAGGAACTATTATAAAAATTCAGTGAACTTAAGAAGATCAAATTGTTTTCTAAGATTTGAACTCTCTTTAATAATTTTAAAATACTTTGTATTTTTCTTGTCATTATTTTTTATAATTTTATTATTCAAAATATACAGAATACGATTGCATTTTTTGGTAAACTATCATCCATAATTTTAAATATTGAATATGAAAAGTTGAAAAAATAAAGTGTAGTTGAAGCATATTTATTTCAATTGTTTAATGAAAGTCCACAGAAATTTTCTGAGCTGGCACCGTTCCTGGCACCAAGAGCTCATTTCAAGTTCACTACATCTATATCAATGAATATGGCTCTGAGATTGCATTACAGGAATGCACAAGACCACAGAAAATCAAAGATATCTTAAGATCACTTTTACTGTATTACCTGAATTGTTTATTTGGTTAATTCCATAAAACACTGCTGTTTCAAAGTACTATTTTTTTAAAAACACTCTAACAGACTTAATATTGATCAGAAATGTTATAGATTCATACCTTCCTTTGATAGTCACATGACATTATTTTAATATGAGAATAACTTTTCGTACTTTGATTGTCAGTGTTCTTTACAGAAGAACCAAAGTTATTTATTAAGCCTGTCATAGGTTTTCAGGTGATGAGCAGTGGATGGCAGTTTAAAATTCTAACTGTAGTTGACAATCCCAATATTCAAAGTCCTATGTGCAGTTAGACTACAATTTTAAAGGACTGTAGCAGGTATACTCTCAATCAAAAATTGTTAATAATAGTAGATGCCAGGCTTTCTAACATGTCTTATTTCTCAGTTTGGGTTTGTCTACAGCAATTTTATTGTAGAGAAATCCAAAGGAGTTTTCTGCAAAAAATGCCTGGATGTGGTTTCTAACTCCTATAAATTTGAAAATATTTCTGTGAGTAGCACATAACACAGGAAGCATCTGCAAAAGTTCTGTGTATTGGTGGCCCACCCTGAACCTTCTCCAGACCTTACCACCCCAAAACTATCTTTCTTAGATGTGCTTTCTCAGTGAAAGATTGCTAGGAAACTCAAAATTAGATTATCTAATATTTTTTGCTGGTGTCGTTTAATCTTTGATGGTTTTGACTGAGCTTAACTGACTTTCATTACATGTTTCTTCTATATGCATAAGTTCAGATTCATAAATGTTCCTGATGTTATGTTGTCGCCCCATAACTTTCATTGTGAATGGAGTTCTCACTTGACTGCCCTTTGAGACGATTTTATTTGTTGCTTACTCTTAGGAGGTATTTGTAAAGAAATTCTTAAAGTATTAATTTTTTAAGGAATTTTCTTTTCAGGCATACTTCTCCTCACTACACTCTTTTGAATTGAGCTTAGTGTGCCTAGTGAACTTGATTCTAAAAGCAGTTAATAATAAAACTGTTGTGAATGAGTACTCATTCCTGTGTCAACAGTATTTTGCAAATTATTTTTGTGGGATAAGAGTCTCATAATTAACTTTTGCCAATACTTGTTGCTCATCACCTTTTACTTCTCAAATACTAATGAATAAGATCAGTTACAAAGGAAGAAAGTTGTTATGAAATTGAAACTTGAGATTACTTTCGACAGTTGCTGCTGAAAAGTGTAAACCCAAATGGACTCTACTTCAGACACTAAAATGCAGCAGACAAAACTATTATTTCATCCCCTGTGGGCCACTGTATCTGTTCACTCTTACTTTTATGTCGTCATGTTAGTTTGACACCTATAATATGTTTAATAGGTTTTTCTCTGATGTTATTATTGGCTAATGATTCTGCTTTTCCCTGGAGATGGCAAAAATGAGAAGTCACACTGTTTTGTTTTATGTAGCTCTACAGGGACAGTCTTAACCATAGTACTCTGTGGGAGTATGTAATCTTAAATCAATGGATAGGAAGTTAGCCTTTAACATTTGGATTGCTTGCATCAGTTTTATAAATCAGGCTAGCAGTTATATGTATCTTGATTCATATATTTTACACTTTTATTATTTAAAGGGAACCAAAGCAATGCTTGATTTATAAAACATTATGAAGATTCTTCATGCAACAATTGGTTTTGTGATAGAACAGTTGTTGCATACTGATACCTGCAGATTCTGTGAGATCTTTTTTCATTGAACAAACTGTTTTATACCTGACTCATCATATTTATCTTTAAAACTTTATCTTCCAGAATCATAGGCGGGAACCATTAAATTACAGCAAGTTTTACATTTCAGAAATAGTCATAGCAAAAATATAAAAACATTAGTGCAAGTTGAATAATTGCCAAGCTTGCTACTAGAAGTCAGCAGCAATATGTGCATGTTCTAATGAGCTCTTCAGCAATCTTAAATTTTAATTCATTTTCAGTTAAAGATCAAGGGATAAAAAGTATAATTATCTTTCCATACTGTGAGCAAAAGAAAAGCTGTTCTAGATTTTCTGAGCATTTTCTCTTCACTGCAAAGCCCTTCCACCTAACTCAAAACAACTACTCATGCTGGAATGCTTAAAAAAAAATTGAAAAATAAGAAGTAATCATATTAAAAATTGAAATCTTAGGAAATATTTTTTTGTGGATCCTATGTGGGGTTACGGTGAGGAATTGAATACTATGGCTGTTTAACTCCTTCCTATTTCCAGCTCTATCTAATAGAGTCAGCTGCTCTCTGAAATGGATGCAAATTGTTATTTAGCTATAATTTTAAAAGTGGAACACTGTCAGGTATTCACCATTATTAAAAAGTGGTTATTGTTTTCAAGTTTATAACTTTGCTTTATCTAAAGCAAGAGTGGCTCAGTAAATAATTAAGGATTTTTTGGTAAAAAATTGAAAGCATTTCACCCTGTATGTTTGCATTATCTGCAAAACATCTGGGAGATGAAAAATTAGTTCCAGAATTATTTTGATTTGATTTCTTGTTAAGGAAATATTTTAGAAAAATACTATCTAGTAAATATTAAAAATTAATAGCAAACACTTGGTTAACCAAAGAAATATTTTTCAATTGAAGAGCATTTTCAATAAAGACAATTATAAATAGATATACATTAAACTTCTATACATAAAAACAAATATAGATTTTCCATTAAAGAGTACTCACACATCATATTATCTGGGAAAGTTCAGATGGGAAGGCATACAAGGAAGGACATATTAGTAAGACTGCCCATCAGAGTTAGTTAGCCTTGTGTAGATTTTATGTAGTCCCAGTATCATCTGAGTGTTTCCATTTCATTGGTGAGGTGGGGGACAATGATGAGAAAGCTGGAGAGATGCAATAGTTGAGTTAACAGAACGGATAAAAAGATAAAACGTATGTATCTTTACCATATATGCCTTTCCACTTTATATATATATATATATACTTATGCTCATATTGTAGCACATATTGTAAGCAGGAATGATCCAGCCTGTAATTGCACTGTCCAAAAAATTATATTTGTTATAGACATGTGGAAACTTTTTCTGCCAGACTGGTATCACCACAGAAACTAGCTAGAAGGAAAAAGAAGCAGAATACAGAGCAGACAAGCAATGCTGAGACTGTATTGTCAAATATTTAAGAAAATGTAGACACTTCTTTATTGCCATTAATATATTATTCACTTGTACAAGGCCTGTATCAGAAAACCACAGCAACTTCGATCAGAGCTTGAGACACTTTCAGTTAAAAGCCTGCTTCTGCCTAAACAATATAGAAGAAAATTAGGTGCATAAATTAGGAATGCCTGGTAAACTAAACTGTAGCTTCTATTTAAGCCTTAGTGTTCCTTTGTGGAAAATATTTTGGGTTTTATTCTTCAGCTCTTCTAAGAAGAGTGAATCCTAAATCAACTTGGAAATGGCAAATCCACACTAATCTGTAATGATTGATCTTGAACTGTTTGGGAAGAAAGTAAAGAGTTGTGAACTGAAGAATTGAACAGAGAATATTAGCTAGGATCAAAAACCAAACCAACCCTCTTCTTTCCCCCTGAGACTTCCATGCTTTTTGGTTCTCAGAGCCTGTAACACAATATAAAATATTTAAGTATTTATGAAAAGGAGTACAGTTGCAAATTGGTTTTTGCAGACAGCATCAATTAGAAACAGAAGAAAACAGACAATAAAAGCAAACTTTCCAAGTCAAATTGTGTGTTTGTGCTTCATTCTTATCCAGGGTTTTACTTATTATGTCCTTAGGGTAAAAGAATGCTTAATGTCCCATTTCTTTCACCCTTTGTGTGTGTAAGAAAGAGGGAAGACATGCCAAAGAAGATCCTTAGTGGCCTTGAGGGAACACTAGTCTCTTAAAACATCATTCTATTGAAGAGAAATAATAACCAAGTTTGAGATTTCCAATAATAGATTAACGGGGAAAAAATGGTGTAAAATATTAAATGAATTTTTTCTGCCTCCAAATATTTTCTGTTCCTAAAGGGTTTTCTAAGGTAAAATGGTGGACAGTAAAAAGACATCAGGTGATGTGCCAGACAATTTGTGGTCCCTTTTAAAATGGACCTTTGATATTTTTATGTCTTTGTACTACATCTTCCTCTGAAGCACCTGGCAATGACTCTGGCTTAGACTGAGTACAGTGCAAGGGTGACAACTTCTGTGCTCCTACGGTCATTTGCAGTTTGGTTGGAGTCCCAGTGGTGCCCATAGAAAGGTTTGCTTCTGGCTTTTTTCAGAAGAGTGTCAATTCTGGACTGAATCAGTGGAATATTTAAGGTCACATTTTCAAGGCTTCACAGAATAAAAGTGAAACAACTGCTCTCAATTTTTGCAGATCTTCATGATGTAGAGTAACAGATGACAAACTTTGAAATTCATGGAGTAGAGAATTTTCCCTGAGCCTACTTATGTCAGGATTTTCTGATTTACTGGTTATAAAGATGGAAGAGAAATGGATATGCCCTTCTCATCTGAAAAATCAAGACAAAAATTATAAATAGATGAAAAAAGAACTAAGAGAATGCTGGCCATAAAATTGATTTTGTGAGTCTAATTCTAAGTCAGGTTTTGTTTTGCCACACTAACCCTGACTAGCACCTCATCCCAAATATAACTTCATTAACCTGTCCTGTAATAAATCCCATACAGAAAATCATTCCAGATTCTTTCCTTGGCAGTGCTAATGTATGTTATTTATTTTCTATTTTTAATGTATATTATCTGAAGAAAGAGTTTCTCCTTGAGTTTATACTTCTCATACTTTGCTCAGTCTTCAACTTCTTTTCTTTATATTCATTCCCATTTAGGTACTTAATTACAAATAGAATTCTGGTGGATTGAATGTAAGCCTACCAACATTTTGCAGGTTCACATCCAATTTTCTTAAAGAAATCAAGAGCAAATTTACTGGCAAATGGGAGCCAAAAGAGACCTAAAAGAGAATTTTTTCAACTACCTCTCTCTTTACTCATGATGAAAATATTTCATATAATTTGACAGAAAGGGTCTAGGTTGCTATACACCTATGAAAGCCAGAAGGATTGAGGAAGAAATGCTAAAGAAGATTCACAGAAGTCTTAAGTAAATGCTATACCCCTAAACTCTTCTCTGGGGGTGGAGAACCAGGAGTGGAAATCCAAATTCTTAAAACCATTAAACCAAGGAGGTTTTTCTGTAATTCCAATACTGTGTATTAATCTCACTCTCTTAAGTATAATTAAAGAAATGAAAGTTCGATACTCATGTTCTTTTTCATGCAAATCCTAGCATGAGATTTCAGATATGCACCTGGAAAGAGAAAAAGCAAAAACTGCTACACAAGTACTGCTTGTTCTCCCCCTGGCTATGTTGCCAGTACCACCATCCATCACTGAAGAGTACTCAGTCATAAATTTGAACTGAATAGGAGAAGTGACTGGACTGCTGTCTCAACTGAAACTAAAAAGCTTCTCTGTAGAATTTTGCTTTTTTTCTGATCACTAATGATATGATGCTTTCTTTAACAGGCACTAGGCTAAAAATAGACAAGAGGAAAAGGCTCTAGCCATTTTAAAGAGCACAAGTGACATGCAGGCTGACCTCTTGACTGCATGTGTTACAGCTATAGGCAACCCAAATGGTGCCAGGTGGAGATAACACAGGGCAGAGCAACATCTGCTTCACTATCACAAGGGTAAATGATAGTTCCTCATGTTATGCCATAAACAGCCTGAGGTAAGAAAGACTGGTAGAGTTACTGTCACAAATTAAACTATTGCCAGCAGGTAGGATTCCACTCCATCTGTCCATGTAAGTAGCTCAAACAGAACAGAAACTAAATAAAATATTATCCAGAGAGATAAAAGGCAAATAATGCAATTTATTTATGGGATGGAGCCAGAAATGAAAGCAAAACTAAATAGAAAGAGAAGATGTTTTTTCCTATGATGAATGGAAAGTGCTGTGCTGTTATATAATTGTTTTCAGAGGTAGTGGATAGAATTTCTGAAATGCCTTTTTCTTTTTTCTTTTTCTTTTTCTTTTCCTTTTTCTTTTCCTTTTCCTTTTCCTTTTCCTTTTCCTTTTCCTTTTCCTTTTCCTTTTCCTTTTCCTTTTCCTTTTCCTTTTCCTTTTCCTTTTTCTTTTTCTTTTCCTTTTCCTTTTTCTTTTTTTCTTTTTCCTTTTTTTTCCTTTTCCTCTTTCTTTTCTTTCATTTTCTTACAGCTTGTTTTGCATAGAAGACAAGACACAGAGACACAAAGTATGTATCTTGAACATACACATCTCATAGCTCCCAAAACTCCCAAAACTTCCAAATGTTTATTTGGCCACTCTCTTTTTTTTTCTTTTTTTCCTACTTGAAGGTGTTAATAAGATGATCAATAATTGTGGTTATTCAGTCCACAGACAACTTTGTGAGGAAAGCAGTGTGAAATACATAATACTCATGCCTCCTTAAGGCTTAAAAAATGCCTAAGAAGTAACTGTAAGTCCCAAGTCCCAGACACTTATATTTTGGATAGTAAACATGACTCTGTCCAGTGGTCTAAATAGCCAAGTACTTGCCAGATGTTTGCTTTTTTCATACATTGACAAGTTTAATGAAATGTTCACACCTATTTGGAGACAGCAGATAAGTTTAAATTTCTCAATGAAAATGCAAGATGCACACAGAACAAATGATTGGGTGGGATAGAACTAAGTTATTCAGTAAAATTTAATTCGGTTTCAAAACACTGAATATTCTCAATTCCAACATTGTTTTCATTTCCATTAATGACCAGTTGTGACACGTGTCCAATATAAGGAAAACCCACAGTTTTGATATCTAGGGAAAATGTATATCAAATATTTCATATGTGTTGTTTTATGGCAAAACACGCAAGAAGAGGTCATAGGATGTATTCTAAAAAGAAAGTTCTTGTCATAAAAACCTGACCTACTTACTAAATTTGAGGAATTAAAATAATTTCTAAATGCAGCAATATTTTTATTGAGTAAAAATTATCAATTATTTTTAAACTGTGTGGGATGTTTTGCAAGTGTCTTAAGCTCTCAGTTTCTTAAGCTCCACTTAAAACAGAAAGAGCTTTAAACAGTGATTAGTAGAAGTCAACTTATAAGAGTGTAAATCAATCCTAGTGGGATTTCCAATATCCCATTGGGATATACTCAAAGTTATATACTATGCCACTAGTTATGTCTAAATAGTTAAAAAAAGAAAATTACCTTTAATGAAGTATTTCCAGAATCAGACAGTAAGTATCTGAATCCCTTAGAACACTTTGGAAAATATATCCTTTTACTTTGTGCAAAAATAAAATGTGTTGTAGACTTTTGTGAGTCTTGTGGTTTCTAAGAATATTTCTAAAAAGTTTTTTTCTGAAATATATAGCTTGTTTATTTGTTTGTTTAGGATCATAACAAATAAACTTCAGCGATATCTCAGAATATTGTTTTTGAAAAATTAACATTGCATCACCATATATTTTAAAATGGCCTTCTGAAACAATAAATTGCATTAGCTTTTAAGGTTATCCTGTTCTCCCTTTAAAACATTACATTGGAAAACCTAACCTAAATATTCTTTATGTGCTTTTAAGCTATAATTAGGAGAGCACATTTTTTGTTTCCTGAATGAGAATGAGAAGTAGATATTCTAATTCCTCAAAGAATACCTCCCTGTGAATTTGGGTTTTTATTAGAATAAGCTGAGCTGGACCTTACATTCTAACACCAGATATATATAAAATGATCACTTTGGTCAATATTGCTGAAATCAAAACACCAAAAATATTGCAGTACTTGTGCATGGAGTCATTATAAGTAAAAGAAGCTTTTAGTGGTAAATTTGCGTATAAATGGTTCTACTCAGGTAGAAGAGGGGTCCAGTGCAACAGCAGGAACAAGAACTTATTAAGAAAACACAGAATTTAGGATCTGATTTTCCTCTGGTAGAAAGGCCACAAGTCAGGAGCTATTCAGGTGGAATTTAAGATTGAGTCAATTGTCTTTTAGAATGTATTAGAAAAGAAAATAAAACATAACACTCATTACACTTTTAATATTCTAACCTACTAGAATACACAACAGCATAAATGAAACTGAATATAGGACTTAATTTTTCTTGGAGCCATTAATGATATTGCTATTAGTGTGAATAGTCAACGAACAAGAAACTTTCATTACTGCTGCCATAGCAGCCTGGTATTGATCCATCACTGCCTTCATAATGAAAAAATAATGGTTATTGTAGGATATATGCTAACACCTCAGATGATGAAAGGCTCTCATATTTTAAAGATATCAAAGAGAATATCTGCACTTATTGCTGGGTTATTGATCCTAAAGTGCAGTGAGAAGAGAAAGAGAGAGAAGTGTTTGATATGAGAACTTTAAAAATAATTTTGAAGTATTGATTGTATCTATACACAAGGAAGAAGAGAAAGTCAAATAAAATTTTCAGAATTATCAGACCAAAGAAGGAAAAGGTATCTAAATGAGCTCAAAATTGCTTTGGAATGTGACAGTTTAAAAAAAGCCTAGGCAGGAGCATCAAGGTAGTAGGTAGAGGCCCTGAGATATTCACTGGCTCCAGAAGTAGTACAATTTGTATTTTTAAACTTTGTGAATGTTATTCAGGTGTTAAAATAGAGAAAAGAGAGATTCTTGATGATGATGACTCATCCAAGCACAGTGAGAGTGACCTAGAAAGTTTTCTTCTAGCATTTTTTCAGATAGAAGGAGTAGGTGTAGGTCACTGAGGATGGGAGAAACAGAAAAGTATTTCACTAATGACCTCAGACCTGTGGGGCAGTGATTATGTTACTCATCAGAATACAGATTCAATTCTGTCTCTGAAGACAATAAATAAGGATCTTTGCTGGTTAAGGTGTTGAGGAATACATTCAGTGCAGGTAGCTATGGGTGCAGCTGCAGTGGAGCTGCAGGTTGAGCTCTGGCTGGCAGAAGCCTGAGGCAAGAGGCCCTGGACTGTTGAACCTTTGCTTTAACAAAGGGCATGGGGACCTGCCCCAGGGGAGCAACGCTCAGAGACCTGGCAGGAGATGAGGACTCCAGACCTTCCTTAGACTGACAGGTCATTAAGTGATAGGGGTGTCCTTTGTTCAGGCTCCCTCCTTGGAAGCACCCAGCTCAAGTTGTTTTTTCATTATTTATATATTAAGCTATTTGAAGTATCTTAATGTGTGAGACTGCTATGGGAAATTTGGGGTTATGTCAGTGAGGAAGCCTTGGCTGATGGTATGAATGGCGTGTGTAGGGAGTCAAGTGGGGCACCCCTCACATCACTGGAGCTGCCAGATGCAAAGGGGTCTCAGTCCTAGTTCAGGTACTGGAGTCTCTTGAATGGTCAGACAGGAAAGTTTCCTCAACAAAGGAAGGCTTTCAGGTCTGTCCTTCATATGGAATAGCCCTGGATGACTCGGTTAAGATGTGTAGCACCAACACAGGAGTAAAGCTAGAGGACGCCCAGCAGGGAAAGACATCTATTTTCAAGCTTGTCAATTTTCAACAAGTTTGCCCTTTTCCTTTGCACGTTCTTCATGCACAAGTTGCATTGTTCCCTCCAGTCTCGTGACTTCATGTGATGATTTTCACGGGGGTTTAACTATTCCCATCAATACAGTGACAATTCTGCCTGCCAAAAACACACATGCCCTCAGTGTGCTGTACTGTGCCATGCACATTCTGTATGACACTTTGAAAACCTCAGTCTCCATGCATCCTCAACACACTGTGATAAACAGTACATTTCTTTCATTAAGACATGTACTGAAAGAGAGGGAACATTGTTACTGGCAGTAAAAACTTTATCCATCAGTAAGCCATTGGTTTTAAGAGTAACTAAATCAAATATATATATTCATTTGAGACCAGATTTGGGAAGAAACAAAATCTACAGAGCAACCTGTAAGCAGATGGACAATATGGTTTCTTTAAATTCAGGTTGTTTTTTTTTAATATAACTATTTACATATGCCCACCTGGGTATACGCTTTGCTAAAGTGACTAATTTTAAATTCCCTGAATATTTCTTCACAATAATTTATATTTCAGACAGTAACAGGGCTCTGCAGCCATAGGTAGGTAGCTGCCAGCAGGGAACCATGCCTCTGCTTTCCATACATCCAGGTCTTCGGGCAGCCCCCAGGCAGCTTGTCTAGGTTGGTTCCCCTGTGGCCTGAAGTCTGCTCCCTCAGCACTCGCTCAGCACTCCTGGACTCTGCTTTCACATTCGCTGTCCATTTGAACAGCAAATCTTGTTGTAAGGATGCCCTTGGGGGCTATTCTCAGAGGACAGTCTAGACATACATTATTGTGTACAGTCCATCTCTTTTGTATACAAGAGAGAAAGAGTTCAATGAAGCTTTTTCCTAATCGCCATGTAGCATACTTCCAGGCACAAAGCAGGATAAGAATGGCATTATGTATCCTATATAGGAGCTAGGAACATGCAGTGATTACTCCTTTATCTCCCCTATCTCACTTGATGATTGACCATTCATGTGCTGCGTACTCAGTTGCTCCTGTTCACTCAAGATGCAGCTTCTTTGAAAATTCAGTATTGCTTTTTTGTTAACAGCATTGTTTATTAGAAAATAAGGTTAACTTTTCTTCACTCCAAACTATTTGCAAACAGAAAGTGCTCTATACTTACCCTAGGAGAAAAATAAAACTAAGAAAGAGACTTCCTATGCTTATAAAGGACAACAAACTCTCTTTTCTAGGACACTATTAATTCTCAGCCACATTTGAGTGTAAAAAGTCCTATTTTGTCTGTCTCTCTAGTCCACTTGTAGGTGTTTATGTTAACAAATAAGGAGGCTGCCACATACTTCTGCAGATTTGTTGCAGAGCTGTGGTGCTTTACAAAGGAATTTCCATGTTTGGTGAATATATGTCTACATTTTCAAGGGGCAGGAAAAGTTGTCTGAAGTGAGTTTCCATGGTGGCTAAGTATTAGAATTTAGTGAACAAAGATTTTCTTATAAATGCATCCTTGAGATCAAAAAAATAATGTAAAACTAAGTCATTGTCACTAGCATGGAAAAGAAAAGATAGTCATATATTATTAGCATATTAACTGAAACACTGGAAGTGTAAGAATTCTAATAATGTAGAACACTGAATAAAAATATACAAATTTTAAAGTGAGAAATTCTATGCATGTTTAGTTTTATCAAAAAACTGTAGACAGCTCCCCAGTAGCAAACTGTCTTCTTTTTTATTCCTAGGAATCTGTGAAACAATGTTTCAATCAAGCTGTATCATCTTTAATTATCCTTTTAAAGACAACTAGATGTCCTTTATGGATATCCTTGTTCAGCTGGAAGATTTTTAGGTGCTTCTTTCATCACTACCTGATACACAAGTGGCCAAGAAAGACAATGGAATTCTGGAGTGCATTAGGCCAGCAGGTCTGGGGCAGGAGATTCTGCCCCTCAGCTCAGAACCTGGCCACTGTGCTCAGTTCTGGGTTCCTCAGTACAAGAGGGAGACATGGAGCTTCGGGAGCAAGTCCAAGAGAGGGCTACAAAGCTGGTTAGGGACCTGGAGCACCTTATTCATATTAAATACTTGTTCTAGGAGTGTGTGCAAGCATCCGAGTTATGATGCTATCAGGCAGCTTGACACTTCAGTTCTGAGAAGATTCCTCAAATAGACACCCACCAATATATTCCCTGTGTTCTCAAACTCAGTCCAGAAATTTTCCTAGAATGAGATTATTGGATTGATCAGAAAGATGGAGGCAGCTTCTATTTTCTTCCAATGCACTACTTCAGCTCCTTCCTCTTCAACTGACTGATTTGCATTTGGATTTTGAAGTCAGTTATTGTTCTTACATCCTCAAAACTGATTTACAAGACATTTTCAGTTGGGGTCTGTTTCTGAAAATATGCTTTCTCTGATACAGATACACATTTTCAGCCAGACCTCTTAATCTCTCCCAGGTCAGATGTTTTATTTTACAGAAAATCCTCAACTATTCAGCTCCTTTTTCTGGCTTTCCCATATATGTGATCAGACACACAGAACAGATGTTCTCCCTATTTCGTTCATTATACTTTGATCCACCAGGGCTTGAACATCTGCTTACTACAAACTGTGATTTATGTTGAAAAAACAAGTAACTTATAAATAATGATGAAAATAGAAGAAACATTATTATTGTTATTGTTATTGTTATTGTTATTATTTCTAATAATGTATAATTATTAATACTAGTACTAATACTGCTAATAATATTCAAGTCATCATACTGCAGGGAAGGAACTATCTTGGAAAATTCAGGGATGTGTTTCATTGGGCTATGAATGTGCATAAACATTTATAACACAAAGCAGGGAAAATATAAAGATCTTGGGAGAATGAAAACCCCTGACTAAAAAATGAACTTGAGTTTAAAGCTCTAACTTTGCTACTGCAGGTAATAAATGGAGGTGTGATAAATGTGAGCTTTGGTGCCATTCTTTTTTCCCTTTACAGATGCAGATGTTGTTTATGAAATGTATTGCAATATAATGCAATTATGTTATTTCAGGCTACCTGCAAGATATTGTTTACAGACCTGGTTACAACTGGGTTATAAAATACTCTTAAAAGTCTTAAATTATAGAGTGTGATGATGCAAACCAGAATCTTAGGCAGTGTCTTCATTTAAATTAAGCTGGAATCAACCTCTTTAGCCTAATATTTAAATAAATGTAATTTATTTCTCTGGAGTGATCCTCTGCTTTCAGTGTTTCACTGAAAGCAGATCTGTACTAAAAAACAACAAATGAGATTAAGGTCTATTATGTTTGTGACCATCTTAATACATGAAATGTAGTTTTTTATTATGTTTGATAAAGAAAAAAATTAAATAATTTCTAATTCTGCCCCAAACTCTTGTAGAAATTTTTTTTTACTCCTGTTTGCATAAATTAAACATGCATAAAGCTCTGCCATTTGGTTGTTAGGTGGCAACTGCCCACTTTTGGTTCAACTTGATTTCATTGCTCTTGTAGTCATTTCATGAACCCTCTAGTGCTCATGTTTCCCAGGCTGAACCAAAGGACAGACAGTGACATTAATATTTTTTATTTTGAATAGACAAAAAATATATTTCTTAAATTAAGGGATCGCTTTCAATCCTGAGGGAGTTTTGTTTTGAAACTTATATGAGAAGGAGAAAAAAATGTTAATTGAATCTTCTCATTTACACCTTCCATCTGTTTTTGTTCCAGCTGCATCTGCTTAGACACTTGAGAAGCAGGTCAAACTAACACTTAATGAGTCTCAGCTGATTATTGTAGTAATATAATAAAATTGCTGCAAGTATTAAGGGAAGGAGGGTTTATGTTTCTATATTATATGGAGAAAGTTAAAAGTAATTTTCTTGGCTTTAAAGGTTATCAAAATAAGTTGGGGGAAAAATGCATAATTCTCCTCCATAGGGAATTTACTCTTTTTCTTTTTTTTTTGAGCTTTGTAGAACTTTGTTCTTTGTTTTCAAATAGTGCTCCTTATTGAGAAATTGCTATTTTGCCTATTTTTTTAACAAGTACTATGCTTAAGTTATTTTTTTTCTTCTGAATCTGACTCTTCTGTCTAGTATTTCGTCTTTTCTTTGTCTTCTCTAATTCTGTGTGTTTAAATATTTTTCTATTTTGTATGCACTCTCATAGTCTGCATGGTGTGTCTGAAGTATATGATATTATAAGATTTTTTAATGGTATTTAACTTCTATCTTTGAAAAACGAAGCCCTTAACTTCCTCGATTTAATGTTGTAATTGCAGCAGCCAATTATGTAAGTGAACCATATTGTTTAGACATATAAAGGATATTTCTTTTCTTCTAAATATTTCTCTTCTTAAAAAATGTTATGAAGGTAAGATTTCAGGTTTGTATCACCTGCTTTACATTGCTAGAAAAAAATTATAGTTTCTTAAGGAAGAAATATTTACTTTTTTTACTGGTAAGATTTACATTTTTCAACTTCATCTATCTAAGAGTTAGTTTGTTGCTTATTTCTTTAGCAGATTTTGNAATTAATATACCAGCTAAGCCATTCTGAGCATATTAATACTTTTCTATCCCATGAGTAATTTCCCAATTTTATGAAAATAATATTGTGAATATGCTGAAGGGCTTCTACTTATTTCTTACTCACAATGATCTGTGCTGATTAAATGCTTGCAACTCAGTGGAAGGAATTTTGCTCCACAAAACAGTGGGTTGCTCTTACAGAGTGTCCTGTGTGTGAGGAGAAATTATGTCAGATAAAGAAGTCAACAAAGGCTTGGGTGAGGTAAATACTACCAGAGTAAAGTGCATGCAGAGTAAAGAACAATGATGGCTGTTCTGAGCACATTTATCAAACTAGGCACATAGGTGGGCAAGGATGGAAGCATGTGTGTCTCAACAGACTGGTGAAGGTGGACAGGAATATCCTTCTCCTGTTTGGGCTCAGAGACCACAAAGCATACCGAAATTAAGCTAAAAGAAAATTAAGAAAAATAGTTCCTTTATTAGATTTTCTGTGAAAAGTTGGTAATATGAAAAAAAAAGTAGTGCTGAAATCTTAAAGATCAAGGCTGGTGTGAAAATTACAGAGTAGGCTGACGATGCAGGGTTGACAGAATGGCAAATGAGAATGCTTTTCTTGCCCTGATATTGTAGACATTTAGCTGAATGGTTTTGAAGTCAGAGGATCTGCCTAAGATTGAACAAGAGGAACATTGTCGAATTATTAAAAACGTCAAATGAGATGAGTGCTGAGTGCTACTGGAATTGAAGTAGAATCTAAGGTTAGTAGGGTATAGATAAGGTGAGTATAACACACAAGAAGAGCTAAGTGCCAAGGAATTAATGTGTAAAAATGCCATTCCTTTTCCTCCTATCTTTATCTTTAAAACTAAGTTCTCTAGCTTCACCTGGCAGTAATAATTATGCTCTGTGTTTATTCCTGCTCTGAGAACACATCATTTACTTAACTCTACCTAAGCACTCCTAAGTATTCTGGTTTACACTTTCCTAAACAAATGCATTTCTAAATTTCTTTGCATCGGTATAAAGTTTAGTTCATAGTATATAATTGGTTAGAATGTAAAACATACATACTGTAAATCCATTGGAAATAATCTGAGGCTGATTCAATATAAATGGTTGGCATGATGAATGCAGGTATAATTAAATCATGCTTTATGGAGCTGGGAGGGGAAGATATTGAAAAGATTTGGGGTTTTGTTTCAGAAAATTTTCAAATCATAAAACAATGCAAACCTCCAAATTTAAATGAAGATATACTCTGGTCACAGCTCAAATTATGTGTGTTTTAAACATTACTTACGTAAATCAAAATATAATGCCTTCAGAATGTCAAACCTCTATGAAATGGAACCTGTGGCATTCTTTGAATGCTTCTGTTTTGTGACAATGAGCAGACTACCTCCCTGCACAGAGAGTGAGTCAGAAGTGGAAGCTAGACAGAAAGTACATGAGGTCACACTAAAAGAAGGGTATACAGGAAGGCAAGAAAAAGAAACAAATAAAAGGAAAAAAAAAACCCCAAACAACCCCACAAAAAAGTAGAACAAGAAGCCAGGGTTTATTCTTTATGCTTATTAATGATTCCATTTTCTGCCATGTCTCTATTTTGTTTAGATTCCCATAAGGAGGAATACTTCAGAGGGCCTGTCTTTTTTCATATATGATACTTTGGTCCCGTACTCTTTGTCTGACTGACAGAGAAGCAGCAAAGACTCACACGGTTTAGGAGCAGCACTCCTGATATTACTTGTGTTAAGAACACTCTTAGAAGCCTCCACTCTTCTCCTTACCAGGTACATCAGTGCTGAAGGCAGAGAAGCATCTCTTATATCAACTGCCCCTTATAGTTTTTGTCCTTTAGAACCACTTTTATCAAAAGATGCTGCAGAAGAGAGAAAAAATGGAGGCTTAAATGAAGTTCTAGTGCAATTCTCAGGTTCAGAGAGTCATGCCCACAATTAATTTGATGTCTCTTTTACAAATCAATTATTCATCAATATGTACATAGAGTAGAAGTTGCAAAGATAATATTTTGGACTCTAAAAAACATGCTACCAATGAAACACTTCACTAATATCTAGCATAGACCTTGAAATAATTTTCTAATTATTTTCAAATGTTATGATTTGTTCACACATCTGCTTTCAAGTGGTCTTTAATATTCAAAAAAGCTAAATATATATTTTTAATATCTATTGTTAATGATGAAAAAAGTCAGAGCTTTGACATTTTGAGCTGATACAGTGCTGTTTTTTAACCCCATCCAGCCACTCGCTTGCTTCCCCACCAGAGGTATCAGGCAGAGATTTGGAAAAGCTATGAAAATCATGGGTTGAGATAAAGACAGTTTCATAGGGAAATCAAAAGCTGCCCACACAAACATAACATTGCTTTGCACATTCTAAATCAAGGAATTAAGTCATCATTTCCCATTGTGCAGGTAGGGTTCATCCATCTCCAGGACAGCAGGGCCCCATCACGCTGAAAATTACTTGGCAAGATAAACTTCAACACTACAACTGTTCCCTCCTTCTTCTTCTCCATTTACATACTGTGTATGATGTCACATAGTCTGGAATATCCCTTTGGTCAATTGGGGTCACCTGTCCTGGCTGTATTTCCTCACAGAAAAGGCCTTGCCTTTGTGTAAGCCCTGCTAAGCAATAACAAAAACATCTGTATATTATCAGCCCTGTGTTCCACCCCTGTGAAAGAAATTAACTCTACCCCAGCTGAAACCAGCAGATATAGTTATCTTCCTAACAAGGATCAGTCTTTCACACCTTCAAAGCAGATAAAGAATGTGATTATTATCATGATTTTGCATCACGGGCAGAAATTGTTCATAATGGCTTTTATAATCATGATATATCCAGCAGAATTTTGGCATCTAGTTGAAAGAAAAGGGAACTAGGAGTTCTAGAACTGACATTGCACAATCAGTACAGATTATATTTCTATTTATTTATGCATTACATATTTATTGAGAAATATGGCTGATTTCCTTCTCAGACTTCTATGCACATGTACTAGAAAAACATGGAAAAGATATTTGTGTGGTAATACCTGTGAGGAATCAAGCTGGTCTTTACTTCCCTGTTTCTTCTTTTTTATTGATTAAATTTATTGCATTCAGGAGTATGATCTGGCACTTTGATGGTTACAGCACATCAAGAAATTTTAATTAGTACCAGAATTTCAACACAGCTTTTATGCAAAAACTAAGATATATATATATCTGAAATAACCATGAAGGGCTTTAACATTCACTTTTTCTTTTAGCTGCAAGAAGTACAGACTATCAGAACCACTTTTCTGTTTCACTTGTGTCCCACCTGGTGGGGTGACTAATAGTTATTCTCCTTCATTGTACAAATCAGGAATGAGACTTCTGAGAATGTTCTGGGAGGACTCCGGGTTTCCTCCTTCCTTCTTGGCACCTGGTCTTGTTCCCTCTTCAGCCTTTTTGTTTGTTTTTATTTCCCCACTCTTGTATCTCTCTCTTTTCTAACAGTTTTATTTCAAGCCTATCAGTGGGAATTTTCTAAAGGCATCTACTAACTTTGGCTGGCCCAGCTCCAACCCACTTTCTCCTTGGGATATTATATTCCTACTATTTATGCTAATCACATTATTATAGCACTTCACTCTGCTAGGCATTTGAAAACTGTTAAAATAAAAAGCCAAAGATGCCACCTCTCCTTATGTCATTTGTCTGAGCCCATCCGCTTTGTTTTCCTTGGTTTCTCAAATGGTCTCACGCAAGGTCTGCAGAGGCATCTATTGGGAGAGCAGAAGCAAATAGGAATATTGTGAATCTTCTGAAGGTGCAAGTGCTGTCCAGAAATACTGACATAAAAAAAAGGGTTTGAAACAAACCCAGAAATTTCTTTCTCCTTATGATGCACAGCTCAAATTAACTATTTTCACTTGCTTCCTGATTGTTTGGGGTTTTTTCCTAGGATTTCTTCTTTGTTGCTCTTTTTGACAAAAATAAATCAGGAGTTTAAACTCCTAATTTAGGAGTTTAATTTTAGTTTTCTTTTTTTTTTTAATTTAGGACTTTCTTGAATAATTTATCACTTCAGTTTCATTATCATTCTTTGAGTTTGCATTCATTTATAACACATGGCTGCAATTTTAACTTCAAATAGATCTGATAAAAATGTGAGAAGGAAGGAAGTATTTGCAGAGAGATGGTCTTGAAACAAGCCCCAAATAAATACATTCTGAAAACACGTTAGGATCCTGTTCCAAATACACTTGGTTGCTCGCTTCAAGCAAGATAAGCTGCACATCCGGCTTATCCCCTCCAGTGACAGGGAAAAGCTGCCAACAGGATGAGAACATATTTCTGTAATTTGCAGGGCAGGTCAGGCCACAGAAAAATTGCAGTGAAGCTTGCTCTTCAATGTAGGCACTAGTCAGCCAAATATTTATACACATGCTGAACATTATAGGTGTCCTTAAACTTCTTCAATCAAGTTCTTACAGGCTGACTGACAATGGAGCACATGTTTGCCTTCTTTGATGTGAAGCATAGATGCAGTTGGGCTGTGATCCTATTCTTTCATTGTTGGGATTTTTAGGACAGAAGCAGCTAAAAAAAACCCCAAACAACTTTAACTGACCTGAATTACACTCTGATGGAAATCATATAATCATAGAGTACCCTGACCTGAAAATTACCCACAAGGATGTTCAAAGTACAACTCCTGGCTTGGCACAGGACAACACTAGGGAACATATCACGTGCCTGAGAGAATCATCCAAATGCATTTTGAAATCAGACATGCTTGATACCATGGCTGGGGAGCCTGTTCCAGTTCCCAAGCACCCTCTGTGTGAACAACCTTTTCCTAATAGCCAAACTAAACCTTCTTTGACACAGCTTCAGGACATTCTTTTGGGTCTTTCTACTGGTCACCAGAGAGAAGAGATCGGTACTGCCCTTGCACTTTCCCCCATGAGGAAGCTTTAGACTTGATGAGGTTTTGCCTCAGTTTCCTCTCTCCAGGCTGAACAGACCAAGTGACCTCAGCCACTCCTGGCTGCCAGGGCACTGCTGAATTGTGTTCAGCTTGTTCAGAATTCACAAGTCATGTTCTGCAGAGCTGCTCTGCAGCCTCTTGTTCACGAGTCTGCTTGTACATTTCCCATATAAGAGTGTATGGACATGCTTGAAAAGTAATTAAAATGACATGATTTAGAGAAAAGTAAGATCATATTACTAACAGAAAATTTTTAGAGCCACTTCCAAAAGTAGTTGGTTAGATGATAGGAATAACTGTCCATATTTTATGATCTAAATCTGTTGATAAGTGGAAGGATTTTTAAAATCTCTGCTAGTTTTAAGTACTTTTCATGCTATACTCTGCTATTCATAAGGTGTTGGAAACATGTGTGTGCATTACCATTGTTAAGTTTTAAAACATAAAAATAATGTCATGTTAGTTTTCCTCAAATTAATTTCAATTTGTCTGGAATTTTTTGAGCATCTTGTGTCTTTTGAATGTCAAATGCCTGCACCTGGTAAACCAAATGTAGTGATGTGCTCTATTGTTACTGCTTTCCAAAATCAAATGAACTTTGTTTTGAAACCTCCCTGCCACACAATCCCTTCATTTATCTTGGAATAAAATCATATTATTTTATTTCTGTCATATATTCTTACTAATGCTATTATACCCTGACTCCATGCTTGCAAGCCAAGCAGAGATAGATTACATTAGGACCCTAAGCCATTACTGTATGCACTCCCCCAGCACAGAGTCCTGCTGAGTGAGCTTGCCATTTTGTGGGACTGAGCTTCTGCTGACAAAGACCTAATGCCCTTCACACTACACAAGTCCTTCCTTACCCTTTGGCTGTGGGTGGTGCTTCCCACGCTCCAAGAAGGAGATCTAGTAGGTGTCGTCAGAAAATTTTGCCTATTTGATTCTTATTTTGGCATGATGTGCTAACAGTTTGGCTGTCTGTCTTGGATTTAGCATTATTTGAAGAAGAATTGAGCTTTATTTAAGGAAACAGGTTTTGCTGCCCGTTGTTCAGCTATGCAGTTCTAAAGGAAGCACTTCCTACACCTTCCCTATTAACATAAATAAGCAAGAATAAAGCAAAATTCCTTGAGACACAAAGCGAGGCAGATCTGGAATGCTACCAAGGTTCTTTGAAGGCTATTCTGGTATCCAAATATCACAAGTGAAGCAGGTGAGGCAGATGGCTGTTTGTCTGAACAGGAATCTTTTCTTGGAAATAAGGCAGAAAGGGAAGATGTGTGTCCAGTGAAAGCAAGACTGGGGAACATGAGAAGAACACAGAAAAGCTGCTTGTCTTGTAGGGAGAAAATCTGTGCAGCCAAAGCTGGAGCTGGCCTGAAATGTGAGGGACAATAAAAAGACTTTTCTCAAATATAGTAACGTCAATACATAATGTAAAAATAACATCAGCCAATTCAAGGGTAAGGATGGTCAGCTCACAAACAAGGGCACGGACAAGGCAGAGGTGTTTAACACATCCTTTGCCTTTGTCTTCAGCACAGATGATGGAACAAATGGAACAAGGGGCGTCTCAATGCCCTGAGTTGGAGGACCATGACTGGGCTAAAAATGACCAACTCCCAGTTGACCCTAAAAGTGTGCAGTTATCAGCTGCTGCAGCTGGATCCCTTCAAATCTTTGAGCCTGATGGGATTCATCTGAGAATCCTCAAAGAACTGGCCGACGTAATTGGAAAACTTCTCTCAATGATTTTTCAGTGGTCCTGGGAATCTAGAAAGTTCCTAGATGACTGAAAGCTGATGAACATTTTCCTGATTTTCAAGAAGGGCAAAAAAGAGGACCACAGAAACTACAGGCATATCAGTCTTACTTCAGTGACTGGTAAATGTGGAGAAGATTATTGTGTGTGGGGATTGAAAAGTATTTGAAAGAAAAAGCAGTCCTTGGTCACAGCCAGCACAGCTTCATGAGAGGAAAAGTCCTGCTTATCAAATCTTACTCGCTTTTATCACAAGGTAACCCACCTACATGACCAAGGGAAGACAGTTGATGTGATCTTTTTAGATTTCAGTAAAACTTTTGTTACTGTCTCTCACTGTATCCTTCTTTCTATCTTTCCAGCACACAACTGGATAAACACATCCTATGGTGGGTGAGCAACTGGCTCACAGGTCAGGCACAAAGGGTTACTGTGAATGGGGTGGTATCAGACTGGGGACCTGTGACCTGTCACAAGTGGGGTTCTGCAGGGCTCCATCCTCTGCCCTGTGCTCTTTGATTCTGCCCCTGGGATGGAACAGCCCTGATGTACAGACAGACTGGGGAATGAGAGGCTGGGCAGCAGTGCCATGGAAAGGGCCCTGGGCTTCTGCTCCATGGCAAGGTGAACATGAGCCAGCAGTGCCCTGGCAGCCAGGAGGGCCAAGTGTGTCCTGGGAGCATCAGGGACAGCATGGCCAGCTGGGCAAGGGAGGGGATTGTCCTGCTCTGCTCTGTGCTGGGGCGGCCTCACCTCCAGTGCTGGGGGCACTTTTGGGTGCCAGAGTGTAATGAAGTTATTAAACTATTAGAGAGCATCCAAAGCAGGGCAACAGAGATGTGAAGGGCCTTGAGGGGAAGCCAAGAGCAGCTGAGGTCACTTGGTCTGTTCACCTGGAGAACTGAGGGGAGACCTCATTGTATTTAGGATGTCTTTGTGGGGGGAAGAGAAGGGCAGACACTGATCTCTTCTCCCTGTGACCAGTGATAGGACCTGAGGGTGTGGCCAAAAGTTGTGCCAGGGTGGGGGTAGGTTGGCTATTACAAAAGGATTCTTCACCCAGAGATTGGACACTGGAACAGGCTCCCCAGGGAACCTGAGAGAGTTCAAGAGTTTAGACAATATTCTTGGGCACATGTTGTGATTCTTAGAGATGGTCCTGTGCAGGCCCATGAGCTGGACTCAACAATCCCTGTGGCCTCTTCCAACTCAGCAAATACTGTTATTCTGTGATCTTTTTGCATTAAACAAAGACTCAGTCTTGAGGTACATAGAGGTGGCAGCAGTAAGTTCCATAACTGGATGCTGGATCCAGGAGTACAGCTGTGTTCCCAGAGTCAGGGAAACCCAGCAGAAAGCACAGAGCCCTAGCTGAAGCTGGCAGCTCTAGCAAGGGAGGCTGATGCAGCTTGGGCTTGTCAGGAGCAACTGCCCCTGGATAGAGTTGAGACCAGGGAGGGCAAACAGGAATCAAGAGGATGCAGTGGTTTGTGCAGGAGGTCCCTGCACACTGCCTGTAGTGCCACAAATGAGGGAAATGCTCTAGGTAAGGATGGTGAGCACTCACCTCAGAGATAAAACCAGTGTTTCTACAGAGAAAGCCACTGAGAGATCTTACATTTAAATTCAGATGGAGTAGATAAAGAAGGAGACAGTAGAGCCAGTAGGTCATAATAAGTGCACAGACCTTTCTCCTGGAGAAAAGGCGAGTACCTGCAAAAAATGTGCACGCATCTGTTGCATCAGCCATCTGAACTGAATTTGTATCTGTTGATACAAGATACCCCTTGTCTCAACAAGGGGGCACAGAAGAGGATCCAGGAAATTACACGCTCATGTCTTAATTCAGTCCCTGGTAAAGTTATAGAATTAATCCTCCTGGAGACTGTCACAAGTCAGATGAAACATGTGAAAAGCCAGCATGGAATCACTAAGAACAAATCGTGAACAACCAACCTGATTGCCTTCTATGACAGAATAACCTCATAAGCTGACATGGGATGAGCAGTGAACATGGTCTACCTGGGTTTCTCCAAGGGTTTTGATATGCTTTGTCAAAGCCTCCTCCCAGCCAAGCTGGCGTGGTGGTTACTGAAGTGGTCCATGCAGTGGTGGGGAACTGGCTGACAGGCAGCACCCAGGGTGGTGGTGCCTCACTCCTTTTCCATTGGCAACCTGTCACAAATGGGGTCCCCAGGGATCAGCTTTGGGCCCAGCACTGTTTGATTTCTTCATAAGTGGCCTATGGTGGGCTCCTGACAAACCCTGATAAAAGTTGGCTGATGATACCAAACTGAGTGGGGAAGTGGACACTTTGGAAAGGAAATTCACCTTGCAGGAAGACTGTTTCACATGGAGTTGTATAAAAGAGAGCCTAATGGGCACAATCTGCTCCTGGGGAGATTCCAAATGCACACAGGAGGAAAATTTTTCACATTGAGAACAATCAACTGTTGCAGCAATATCCCCAGGGAAGTGGTGGGNAAGGGAGGGGATTGTCCTGCTCTGCTCTGTGCTGGGGCGGCCTCACCTCCAGTGCTGGGGGCACTTTTGGGTGCCAGAGTGTAATGAAGTTATTAAACTATTAGAGAGCATCCAAAGCAGGGCAACAGAGATGTGAAGGGCCTTGAGGGGAAGCCAAGAGCAGCTGAGGTCACTTGGTCTGTTCACCTGGAGAACTGAGGGGAGACCTCATTGTATTTAGGATGTCTTTGTGGGGGGAAGAGAAGGGCAGACACTGATCTCTTCTCCCTGTGACCAGTGGTAGGACCTGAGGGTGTGGCCAAAAGTTGTGCCAGGGTGGGGGTAGGTTGGCTATTACAAAAGGATTCTTCACCCAGAGATTGGACACTGGAACAGGCTCCCCAGGGAACCTGAGAGAGTTCAAGAGTTTAGACAATATTCTTGGGCACATGTTGTGATTCTTAGAGATGGTCCTGTGCAGGCCCATGAGCTGGACTCAACAATCCCTGTGGCCTCTTCCAACTCAGCAAATACTGTTATTCTGTGATCTTTTTGCATTAAACAAAGACTCAGTCTTGAGGTACATAGAGGTGGCAGCAGTAAGTTCCATAACTGGATGCTGGATCCAGGAGTACAGCTGTGTTCCCAGAGTCAGGGAAACCCAGCAGAAAGCACAGAGCCCTAGCTGAAGCTGGCAGCTCTAGCAAGGGAGGCTGATGCAGCTTGGGCTTGTCAGGAGCAACTGCCCCTGGATAGAGTTGAGACCAGGGAGGGCAAACAGGAATCAAGAGGATGCAGTGGTTTGTGCAGGAGGTCCCTGCACACTGCCTGTAGTGCCACAAATGAGGGAAATGCTCTAGGTAAGGATGGTGAGCACTCACCTCAGAGATAAAACCAGTGTTTCTACAGAGAAAGCCACTGAGAGATCTTACATTTAAATTCAGATGGAGTAGATAAAGAAGGAGACAGTAGAGCCAGTAGGTCATAATAAGTGCACAGACCTTTCTCCTGGAGAAAAGGCGAGTACCTGCAAAAAATGTGCACGCATCTGTTGCATCAGCCATCTGAACTGAATTTGTATCTGTTGATACAAGATACCCCTTGTCTCAACAAGGGGGCACAGAAGAGGATCCAGGAAATTACACGCTCATGTCTTAATTCAGTCCCTGGTAAAGTTATAGAATTAATCCTCCTGGAGACTGTCACAAGTCAGATGAAACATGTGAAAAGCCAGCATGGAATCACTAAGAACAAATCGTGAACAACCAACCTGATTGCCTTCTATGACAGAATAACCTCATAAGCTGACATGGGATGAGCAGTGAACATGGTCTACCTGGGTTTCTCCAAGGGTTTTGATATGCTTTGTCAAAGCCTCCTCCCAGCCAAGCTGGCGTGGTGGTTACTGAAGTGGTCCATGCAGTGGTGGGGAACTGGCTGACAGGCAGCACCCAGGGTGGTGGTGCCTCACTCCTTTTCCATTGGCAACCTGTCACAAATGGGGTCCCCAGGGATCAGCTTTGGGCCCAGCACTGTTTGATTTCTTCATAAGTGGCCTATGGTGGGCTCCTGACAAACCCTGATAAAAGTTGGCTGATGATACCAAACTGAGTGGGGAAGTGGACACTTTGGAAAGGAAATTCACCTTGCAGGAAGACTGTTTCACATGGAGTTGTATAAAAGAGAGCCTAATGGGCACAATCTGCTCCTGGGGAGATTCCAAATGCACACAGGAGGAAAATTTTTCACATTGAGAACAATCAACTGTTGCAGCAATATCCCCAGGGAAGTGGTGGGTTCCCCAGTGTTGAACGCTTTAAAGATTAATGTGAACAGGGTGCTGGGCCATCTTGTCTAGATCATGCTTTTGCCAAGATAGGTTGAACCATGTGATCCTTGAGTTCCCCTACCAGCCTGCCGTTCTCAAGGGGAATAATCAGGTAGAGAGCATGTTTTCAATTTCTGCTCATGCTTTTAGAAAAACACATTCAATTATTGAAAATACATTTATATGTAAGTGTATTTATAGATTTATATGTCTTTTTGAAGAGAAAATACATAGTTGAATAGCATAATATGAAAAATACATAGTTGCCTGAAAATCACAGTTGAATCTTTTCTTTTCCTTGTTTTCCTCTCCACAATTTTCCCAAGAATAGCCAGGCAAAATCACATTAAAATATTGACTGTAACTCAAAAATACAGCTTTTTTTTCTGCTTATATTTATGATTAGACAACTACTAATCTCCCTCTTTTATTTTGTTTAAAATATACTGTTTATTAAAAAACCCCGAAACATTCAGAAAGCATGAAAACATATACTTGATTTCTTGCTTCTCCTTGATATATTTAATTTGTTGTATAGATTTAGAATTTTTTCTCTTTTGAAACTTTCCTTGAGTTTTTAACTTCTTGTCTGGCAATTGCTGGCTATTGAAGTGCTGAGCACAGCACTTACTGCGAACCAATAAAAAGTCAAAGACTTGATGTCAGGCTCTCTTAGACTTATTTAATCACTATGAGTGGAAAAGAAGACAGATTTTGATTAAGACCAGCTAAACCGATCAATAAAGTCCTTGAACTTGCATAAGTCACTACTGGTTACTTTCAATAACAGTGATGGCCTGTACCTAGGAAGAAATATCCCTCTGTTAGGATCTTTACATATGAGACATACATGTGGACAACCACTGACTGCTCCTGTAAGAGAGTGCATTTTATTTCTTAACAGTCCATTGCTGTTGCTCTTTGGGGGTATAGCTTCAGCCAATTTCTTTTGCACTGAATCTCTGAGAAAACTGAACTGGAAAATGACAATCAGATTCTATATATAACCACAAAGGGAGACTGAATATATAGTGAGCAACATGACAACCTTGAAATGTGCAATTTTCACTAATTCCATTCTTGATATACTCGTCCAAGTTCTAACAGGGGAGAAGGTCAGGGTGGAGGTGCGGTGCTTCAGGATCCTCTAGATCCGTTGGATATGAGACTTAAACAAACAAGAATTTACTTTCACTGATTAAATGTAGATTGAATTAGTGGGAAAAAATGACAAGCCCTGCTAAGGTTGTGTCCCCTAGTCATTGTTTAACTCAGCGTGACAGATTCAATCTGCTCAGCCCAAAGGAAGGCCAAAGATGTCACTCACATACTCTGCACAATGCTACAGCCATAGAAGAGCAAAATCGAAAAGTTGCACTTTATCAACTCACAGCCTGGAGCCACTGCTCTCATTCGGGTTGTGTTAGCAGAACAATGAGCTACAGCAGGCGCAGGGCCGCTCCACACAATAATTATAGGTATCCCACAGGCAAAGCTCTTGTTGCTTTTAAGACTTGACAGAATGTGTCTTGTAGGCATGACCTAGCAGATGGGGGACTTTTTTCTTTAATCTTTTCCAAAAAGCCACCTAGGAGAAACATAAAAAGAATCCTGATAAGGGATATATTTTCTCCTAAACAGGTAGGTTGATTACTATAAGCTGCTCTTCTTTTCCATTCACGCTTTAAATAATTGGAGATTACCTTAGTGGAAGGAAGTCAAGTATAGCAACAGAAACAGGGATAGACCTTTTGCTCTATCCTGCTAATTTGTGTCACCTACTGCACTGCCTTACGTATTGATGGTAGAAAAAATGAAGCAGAAAATTAAGTCTGAAAGGCATTTTTGTCCTGCTGTCACTTTGTACAACATTTAGTTCAGTTGACATGACACTGTGCCTTTTGTTACATAAAACTGTCACATTGTCCCCTTCTGGTTAGCCACAGTTGCCGACCAAATCAATAATGTCTGTCAAAACCGTCAAATAGTGAAAACAGCTAAAAATATCTGTTATATAGATAATATTTTTATAACCATTAAAAGATACAACAAAATTATGTCACCAACAACATGAGCAAAAAAATAAGATAACCTTAACAATTTGCACAAACTGAAAAAGGATGTTCTCAGATATATTGTGGACATTTATGTGGCCAGAATATATGGACATTTTAATTATTTCATACTAGCTTTTAATATTTTATTGTGCTGCTAATCTTTAAATACAGTTATGATTGCTGAAGGACGCTTAAAACGTGTAAGCGTATACATTTATTTTATTAGAGTTGTTAGGTACTATTTATTCTACTTCAGTTTTTATAGAAAAATTCAGCAGCCTAAATGAGTACAGAAGGAATCCAATGGAAATGCAAAGAGACTGATGATCTTTTTCAGTCTTCCACTCTTGCTTGGACCATGGTGTGATACAGAAATTTAAGGACAAAAACACTAAAATTTGCAAATCGTAGTCAACATCTTATAATCGTGTTTTCTTTTTATCTTCCATCATTTCAGATTGAAATTCTCCAGATGATTTTTTTGTTTATAGCTTTAACCCAGATACTCTGGTAAATATGTAATTCAGAATGTGGAAGAGAAGATTTTTGCCCCAAAAAGACACTGTTTGTCCAAAAGACACCGTACTGATGGCATGTGAGATGGAGTTTCCTGGCTGGATACTGCTGGAACCTACACGGCCAAATTTGCCTACTGTTCCTCCAAACTGCCATAACAAAAAATATCAGTGCCATCCATGTGTTTTTCAAAGCACTGTCCTTTTGTTTAGCATTGTCCTAGGGTGACTTTATGATGCTGGTATCCCCATATCGCCTGTTCTGTTTATGCTGGACATTATATTCTGTGCCTTGAAGACTGGGTCAGAGAGCAAAGGCGGGCAGAAGCAGCAGCACGGAGTTTGTTATCAGAGACTGCTCTCACTCCTCCACACGCTGCCCTGGACTGTGCTGTCCGGGCAGGGACGGAGCAGAACAGGGCACTCCTGCTTTTTAGTTAGTTTAGCCAGCTGAGGCAAAGAAGTTTTCCCTGGACTGTTTTTCTGTCCGTTTTCTTGGAACTGTTCGAACCTGCTCTCCACNCTGAGGAAAATTTTTCCCAAACCGGTTGGGGGGAGGGGCCATGTGGTTTTGTTTTCTGGTTTGTTGTCTCCAAACTTTTTTGAGGTTTTCTCCCAAATTTGCCATAAACCAAGACAAGAAAATATTTTTAAGAGTCTCACTTGAACTTCAGAATTAAAAAACTGTGGGTTGTGTGCTTACTTCAGATTCTTTCAGGAAGCCCCAGTAAGAAATGAAGGACTGGCCTAAGTGGTCTCAATTGTGTCCTGTTTTGTAGAGATAAACACATGGATTTGAAAACCTTTTGTAATTTTTAACCTGGACAAAGAGGCTCCTGAATTTTATGCCTTCAGTGTCTTCACAAATGTAATGTCAGCCCCATCCTACTAGCTAATTATCTTTATCTTGACATTTTTTGTATGTACTTTGACCACATACAGGTTGAAGAGGAAAGGAAAGATTAGGAAAAAAATAGCATCCAACAGATCCAAGAACTCTTTAAAGCAAATTAAAATCCATTTAGGGGTTGTCCTGTGTCAATAGATGCCAGTAACATAGGAATTAAATTTCTGCTTTTCTTCAGCTTGAAAACTTTTCTCTATAGATTTTAAATCACAGAATCATAGAACAGATTAGGTTGGACAGGACTTTTAATTGTCATCTAGTTCCAACCCCCTCTACAATGCACAGGGACATTCAACTAGATCATGTTGTTACAAGTCCTGTCCAACATGACTTTGAACATTTCCTGGGATGGGACACCTATCACCTCTCCAGTGAGCCTGGTAGAATGTTTCACCCACTCTCACTGTAAAATATTTCAGGTTTCCTTTCACTATATTTCAGTGCTGTAAAGGTGGAGGTTTTAATTGTGTACACTCAAAATTTAGATATATGGAAATACCTTTTGTTTATAGCAGTAAAATTATAATAATAGTTTAATTTTTAAAGTATTTTTTACTTTAAAGTTTTGAGGGTATTTACCCCATCATTTAGATGCAATTCTGGTTTCACTAAATTCATTGATTTAATTCATGAGCTGTGGGATTCCTTAATATTGAGTAAATTCATTGGAATTATTCTTAGTCTGAGAATGTCAATGATTATATTTGTAAACTCATAAGGTAGAATAAAGTGTTGAAGTCTTTGTATTCTCTATGTTCTGTTTAAGATCTTCAATATACTGTGGTAAGTCACCTTTCTATCTCACAAAATTAATTAATTAGACTTTTCAAATTACAGATTTGATTCATACATTTTCAAGGTTTAAGTCAGCACAAAGATAGAAATTTAATTATTGTGAACTGATTTCTGTTATTTCCCCATGCAACAGGACAAGAAAATCCTATGACAAGAAAACCCCAACTGATAAGATTTCCTTTCACTTGATTTGATTTAGGATTATATTTTGTAGTGTTCTATCATATTTTCAAACATATTTGAATTATGTAGCTGCAAAAAGTAACATTATATTTTTGCATATATCTTGCAGAAATAAAATTTTGAAAGATTAGTATGCTACTGATACAAATAAAATATGTTCATTAAAGTGGAGCAAATTCTCTTCTAGATGAGACAATCTGTAACATTCTCTATTAGTAGCTTGGAATACTAAACAAGGAAGTGACTCAATTTTTTACCTCATTTTTTTTTTAAATCCCCTGAAAAGAACTTACAATGTTGCCAAATCAGTTTTCCACAATGTCTGAAAAAAGCAAACTTCTGTATTCTCATACAATATAGTTTTTTTGGACCATGTTCTATAGAATGGTCTTTATGAAAATAGGCAGAAATTTTGGCCAGCAAATTTCCCAGTGTTACACATTTTTTTGGAAGTCCATGCTCCACAGTTCCTATGAAGATCTCTGATACTCTTTCCTGTCCCTATATTTCTTTCAGCATAAATTCAAAAGTCAGGTCTAACACCACTTCTAGAAAGAAAAATTCTGTGGGAGAAGCTCCACAGAATATTTGTCTAGTGGAGTTAAGTAGTTATTCTACGTTTTTCTTTAAACTATGAGATGAGCAAATTGAGTTCCCTTTTACCTTCTGTAAGGGTAATTGACTGGAACAACTCTTTGTTTATAAGTTGAATTTCAGCCAAGAAGAAATGAGTAAGTCTTCAACTCTGATTAGTCCTGTGGTGAGAGTTGAGTGAGCTGAGAGCCATCTTTCAGTCCTACTTACTGATGACAACATTAAAATTTTCAATAATATGAGGCACTTTGACTCCTTGATCACTTATGCTGCCTTTTAAAGGCTTCATGAGTCACCCAGGAAGCTTCCATACAGAAAACACACATTCACATTGATTAGATACTTTCTTATTGCCCTTATAAGGAAACCTAAATAGGTTAGGTGGCCAAAAGATCTATGGCTCTTGCACAAGGTGCTGATGAAGAGCTGGATTGACCCTAGGACTGACAGAGCTGTGCTCAGGAATGGGAGGGAATGATGTCCCACTTGCCCATGCCTTAAGAACATTGTGGCTCTGGACACCTGTGGTAAATTAATCAAAGTCCTAATGAACAATATTCTTCCCCCATCAGCAGGTGGATGGGGAACACGTAAATGGCTCTACGTAACAAGCAGGCTCTCCAAGTGAAATTCAAGGAGTAATCTCCAATCTCTGAAAGGGTGTAAACAATCTAAACAATCTTCTCTCTCCTGAATGTCTGCCAGATCTGCAGGGGGATTTGGGGGGAAAAGAAGAACAAAAAAACAAAACCAAAGCCAAATCAAAAAACAAACAACTCCCTCTGTCGCCCCCTTACCCATCCCTGGAAAAAATAGGAGCTTTAAAGATTAAATTGTTTAATTATATTTCTTGCTTAAAATATGACAGTCTTTATCCTTTCTTGTGTTTTCAATAAACACCATAAATGGATGTGGGAAATTTGTTGATAAGTTTTGATTTCCTAGAACTACAGCCTCTTACATTAAGTTCCCCAATAAATCCTTAAGGTGGTATTATTGGCTTAAACTGGCTACTTTTAGGCCTTGAAGTCTGTATGTGTATGTAATAAGAAACACTAAAGACTACACAAACCCTAAGAGCATTAAAGAAACCATTCTGTATTTGTTTAATCCATTGTTTGAATATTTCATATAATTGATGCTATGTTAAAAATTACTGAAATTGTCCAACACAGTGTAAATATTCCAACAAAGAATCTGTTTACTAGAAATGGAGGATTGAAATTTTCTGTATTTGAACTTCCACTGAGAGTTTTGATTTTGGCCAAAATCGGTGAGATTTTATTTTTAAAAACCTGTAATACTTCTTTAGCAAATTTTATTGAATTACCTTTATATTGCAAAGCAAAAGGTCTAGTCTTCTTCACATGATTATATTTCCCATTTCCTACCTTCTAACGTGTCAGAAACTCACCTTCAGAGACTGTTGTCTTATTTCTCAATCAAGATTCATTTGAGTAAACGTCTTTTAAAATTCTGTTGTGCTCTATGCCACCATCTTGGTATTGTTACAGTGGATCCTCAAAGATGGTAAATCTCTATCCCTGTACAGATTAGTAGTTAGTCATGTCTCAAGAAACTTGGCAAAGCAGAAACAGGTTTAACAGAGTAAATTAATGTATTATGAGCTAAGTTAAATGACATAAAACAGATAACAGGGATACAATCACTGAAGGGAAGCAGTGGGGATATCTAGGATGTAAAAGGGGCAAGTGTAGAAAGGAACTTAGATGCTGAGAATGTTCATCTTTTTCTTTATTAAAAATGTGGTGTCCTTGCTGTTTATGAGTACTTGTGGCAGAGATGAAAGCAGTATTTTTTAAAATGTTTGATCTTTTCTTCAGCTTCAGCAATCTTCCTGACCTCTGTAGTGGCAGAGCTCTGGAGCTGTCAGGCTCATTCCGAGCAAGGAGGCAGCTCAAAACATTGAATCACAGCCTGTGTCAAATATTGAGCACCAGCATAAAGCCATTTATGAATCAGTTCAGGCTCAATAATTATGTAGGCATTATTTGGCATATAACTATGAATAACAAACATACCCAAGAAAATGTTGGTTTATTTACAGATTTCACCATTTACAAACAGAACATGAAAGCAACAGTTTTCACACACCTTTTTTTTCATTTTGAACTACACAACGTGCTCAATTTGCAATCAGCACCAACATGGTCTACCTAAAACAAAACTCTTATTAGTTAATCCTGAAATACTCTTTTCTTATCTTTTCTTTTACTTCTTTGTAAGCATTGTTTATGCGTAACTTGGCAACAGTTTTTAAAGAGCTGAGGAAGGAATGGTTGTTTCATTCTGTGGGTTTGAGTGAAGAAATTTACAATTTTTGTACACAAGGAAAATTATACAGCTAAGGTGATATTGAAATCACCCTAGTGATTTCAAAAGTGAGAACTTTTTTTTCCTATTCAAAGTAATTTTCTATTTCAATCTTCTTTTCACAAACAGCCACATATATGTTCAACATGCTTCATCAGTGATTCATCAGTGTACTGAACCTCTGCAGAAAAGGATATGAAACAAAATAATTTTGTAGTAATATTTTTTAAACACAGTTGTAAATTATTGCCCACAGCAACGTGCCATACTGCTCAAAAGAATTTTACATTTTCAAACAAATAATTTTTAGAAGAATGCTTACTTATTATGAGCAAAAAAACACTTGACAAGTAGGCCCATGGAAATCTCATGGGGTTTAACAAGACCAAGAGCAATGTGCTGCACCTACATTAGGGTAACTCCTGACTGGGGGATTAATAGATTGAGAACAGAATCAATCTGTCTGACAGATTGAGTGCAAGACAGACTTGGGGGTGCTGTGGGTGAGAGGCTGCACAAGCCCCAGCCATGGCACTCACAGCCCAGAGAGCCAAAGGTGTCCTGGGCTGCATCCAGAGCCCGTGGGCAGCAGGGGAGGGAGGGGATTCTGCCCCTCTGCTCTGCTCTGCTGAGACCCACCTGGAGCACTGCACCCAGCTCTGGGCTCCCAGCACAGGAGGGACAGGGACCTGCTGGAGACAGTCCAGAGGAGGGCCACCAAATCAATTAGAGGAATGAAATATCTCTCCTGTGAGGAAAGGCTGAGAGTTGTTCAGGCTGAGAAATTGAGGATGACCTATTTGCAGCCTTCCCATACCTGAAGGGAGCCTGCAAGAAAGACAGAGACGGGTTTGTTACAAGTGCGTGTAATGATAGGACAGACCTACTGAAAGAGGTTTAGATAGATGTTAGGAAGAAATTATTTACTGTGAGGGTGGTGAGCACTGGCACACATTGCCCAGAGAAGCTGTGGATGCCCCATCTCTGGAAGTATTGAAGGCCAGGCTGGATGGGGGTCTGAGGAACTTGGTCTGCTGGAAGTTGTGCCTGTCCACGGCAGGGGGATTGTAACTAGATAATCTATAAGGTCCCTTCCAATCCAGGCCATTCTATGATTCTATGATTCCAGTTCTATCCTATTTATTTTTATGCTGGAGATTGGTCAGCCTCTAGAAATATACCTCTCCATGAGATTACCAAGCTTCCAGACCTCAAGGCTCTCATGGGATATACCAATCCTCTCCCAATATGAGGGGGCACTTCTTTAGCAACTGAAAATTTTCTACACCATCATTTTTATGCTTATTGACTCCATTTATTGACAATGTGAAAAAAAAACCCAAAAAAAACCCCAAAAAAACAACAACAACAACAACAACAAAAAAAAAAAAAACAAACCAAAAGACACAGAGGAGGAATTATAAAGACCAGAAGACATTATGAACAGAATAGCCTTTTTCAGATTTAGAACTGACCCTTTCCATCTCCAAAGAGAAACACTTTGAACCTTTTAGTTACTTTCTCTAGTCACTAATAAAGACTTCATAATTTGTATGTCTAGAGCAGTGAACAGATGGCTCATGAATCTAGTCTAAGCTGGTTTAACTAATTTCTGCCAATCAGGAGGGCCCATTTCCTTCAGTTTTGATAAGCAGTAATGATAAGAAGGTAACCCTCTAATTGACTGTGACATACAGACATCCTAATACTTTTATCTCTCTCTGCTCAGAGATTTTGCTCAAGACATATTTCTCCTAGGTTTTATTCAACACTGAAAGAAAAACAAATGTACTTAGTTATTTGTCTTATTAACTATTTACAGCATAACTGAAAGATAACTGATTTTTTTCTGAAATGAAGACTTTTTGCTTCTACAATTACCTTTCCATTTTCAGCTGTGCACAAACTGGAGAGAAGTGGGTGTGTGAGTAAACAGTCTTCCATTGCCTAGTGGTTCTGGCACTCATTTAAACATGGAGATCTCCTGGGGTACACTTCTGCTCCCACTACCATTTATGGTTTTTGTGGGTGGTTGTTTTTCCTCAGTGGCTATGTCACTTAAAATACACAAGAGAATCTGAGGGCAGAGATCAGAGGTAAGGTCTTTCTCTTCCCATACCAAAACACTCCACTTTAAAGGGGAACACTCACTAGTTGACTTTCTGACCTGCAAAATTCTGAATGTTTGTGTGCAGAGTTATAAATAAAGAAGACAGGTGGGGAACAACCTTCCAAACAACTGCTGTTATTTGGTGCTCCAGATATGTTTATGTCACAGAAAAGATGCTGAGCTCTTTGGTCCTATCAAAAGTTAAGTGTTGGAAGAAGAACCAGAACCTCAAATATGGGTCATCAGTTGAACTTGGGCTTGAAGGACCAAATAATGGCTGAGTGGAGGATTTTTGAAAACTGGATCTTGGGGAAAATCAGTCAAGCCCTTTCTTACATCTTGCCCTTACTGGGCTTTAAATAGAATTGAATAATGAAGGAACACATGCCTAATTTGAAAAATTTAGTTATTGACCATTTTCTCAGCTGTAAAACTGCCAATGTCTTAGAGACCCTGAGGTTTTTATGAGGTTTTAAAGGCAAATTGAGCACACTGGCTATGAGTATGATAGTTTTATAATCCCAACTTTTTAATTAAGTCTGCAAGAAAGGAAATCTCAATTAAACGTATTCCTTGGAAACATATATTTTCCTTGTGTATGTTGCTAAATGCACTATTCTTGTCAGCTTTTAATTGCCTTTTACACTGTTCTGATTTGCTGATGAACATCACTTCCTAACCCTAATTTTTTTTTAATCCATTTTCCAAAATTGCATCTGCAAGCTTGTGTATATTTATTCACACTCTTTCCTACCATGATACCTGTACTGTGCTATTTTTTTAATGTATATAAATTAAAAATAAAAGGCTAATTTGAGATAGAGCTTTAGTTATCAATAATGGAATACCTACAGAGCAAAGTTTTAGGCCAGTTTCGTGCATTCTTCCTTTCCAGAATGGATACAGTAAGATGCATCTTATCTATAAATCCATTCATGCAGAGATAGATTTTATTACTTCCTTATGTGGAATTGAGCAATTATGAGCATCCTGATCTTAAAAGATGGTCAATAACCAGAGCTCTCAAGGGATCTAACAGAAAATGCTCAACATCTCTCAGAATCAGTCCCTGCAATGTAAATTGTCATATTGAAGAACTTAATGGCACTATAGGAATTAATTCTAGTCCTCTTCTTTATTTCCTTAACTATAAAATTTTGCTATTTTGTAATCCTTTAAGGCTGTTTCTGTATAAAAATAAATCACCATAATAAATATACTTTGCTTGGTTTAGGTTACTTGTTTCATTTTCCCAAATGCTCTATTCTGACGTTTGAGATTTTTGCTTGTTTATCATTATTCATATAATCTTGAAAGCAGTGCTGTCTTGAGTTTCATTGCACATTTCTTATGCAGCTTTAACTATATTGATCTTAATGTTATTCTAGTCTGCCTCACTTTATCTTATTATCACCTTAGTAAAGCAAGAGTGTTTATAATGCATGCTCCCACAAGAAAGAAAAATTACTAACTAATTTGACAAATTAAGTGGATATTGCTTGTTTCCAGTTCAATACAACTCTATAATATTGGGGAAAAGTAAATATTTTTAATACTGTTACAAAGGATCACTTGCTCTCTCTCTCAGTTTGTAAAAATAGGCATGCATTTCAGGAAATCAGATGTTTGGTGTGCAGTTTAGGCATTCCTTTGTATGTATTTTATATATGTATGTATGTTTGCGTCTCTGTGTGCAAATACATACTTGTATATGGAGATAGATAAATAGATAGATACCTGCATTGCAAAGCACGCAAACACATTTCACCGGGTATTGCTATACTGATATAGAGTACACATACTACATATATACTGCACTGCTTCCAAATAATATTTGTCATGTTCCAGATGCTTGAAATGACAGTCTTTGTGTATAATATGTCTCCAGCACAATTTAGACTACCATACGCTCATTTGCCCTCAAGTGGGCCTATTTAAAGTATAATTGACTGCCCTGGCAATTATTGTGAATAGCAGCTGTCTACTGGTAAAAAAAGAGGCATATATATAATGACAGAGAAAGGATCAAATACAAGCAATAGAAAAAGAACATAAAGAAATATCTATATAAGCTATTTTAAACCAGATTTTATAGTGGAAAGCCACAAGGCCTATTAGCCATTTCCAATTAAGGACTATCAAAAAATAAAAGAAAGTACTCAACTATTTATGAAAGGCAGCTGGGTCTACCCTAAATATAAAACTGGAAAATGTTTATTTGTTCGAAAATTGTTACAGCTACCCCACTTCATTTATTTTCATTAACTGTGTTAGGTTTTGATGAAACCTTTGTTGTATCATGTACCTTCTGTTTCAGACAAAAACACCTTGCTTTGTTTTTCTCCTAAATAGCTACATAATTAGATGGATTATTTCATGTGTCTGTGCGTGTGTTTGCTGAAGAGAACAAGCCAGATAAATTAGCACTTAGCAGAACACACAATAGCACATAATATGTCCTTGTGTTTCATATAAAGCTTTATTTGTCATTCACGGGTGGTTGGCAAAACTGACTTTGCTTTTGAAAATGACAGGTGGTACTCTGGTGCTTTCTGTATGAAAAAGAGAAACAACCTTCACCAAAACAGAGTCTCTCAATAGCTCCTGTGATTTAGTATTCAACCCTGGACTTGTGTTTCCTCTAAACTTTTGTTTCATTTGCATCTCTTAGGTCTGACATCACCAAGCCAGTTTAATAGTTGAGATTCTATGCCACAAGTTACATTGAGTCCCAAAAAGACCTTCTTTCCTCGAGGCCTGATTATAAGACAGGTGAAGTTCAGTATATTTCAATAAGCTCTGCATTCCATGTCAGGAATCAATAGCCCTCCTCCTTTCTTTAGGGGTTATTAAATTGCAGCTGTAACATTAGCCTTCTTTATCTAATTGATTGTCTTTTCACAGGGCTGAGAAAATCAATAGCAGTCAATGGGACTGCCCTGTTTTTCCTTAATAGATGTTTTCTCCTAATTGGCTGCCTGGGTGGCTTCAGTGAGCTCAGTATGTTTTCAGAAGTCCACAATATGTTGCTATTCTTGTAAACTATTTTACCATGTGCAACGGTTATTGATTTTATAATGAAATCTAGAAAATTCAATAGCAATCAGGAATATAGATCAGGATTCCTAGGTACGTTAAAGCAAAGGGCAAACTCAGTTTGCTGCCACTTCAAGCTGTGATCCAATTAAATATGTCATTAAAGTATTATGGTAGCTAAATACTTTCTCAAAAGACAGTTGGTAATCTCTTCAAAATTTCATATAGAAGAAAAAGCATCAGAAGGTTTTAAAGTTTTTTGACCATGATGTCCAAATTACAGTTTAAACAGCTGAAAGTTTAAACAGCTGATAAAAGTAAGACTAGAACATTTTCAAAACTGTGTTGGTCATTGATTTTTGTCTATCTTGACCTCTTGAAATATTCAAATAAGATACCTACTAGAAAATCAAGTTAGAGAGAGAAGGGGTGAGGTAGGTGCAGAGAAACACTCAGCGCTACCCAAATTATGCATTTGACCTTTGTTGAAAAGGTCAGCATGTCAAATGCCTTATTCTCAGAGTCCACTCAACACTCAGAAACTCCTGCTACAGACAAACTTTGGAAGTTCATGAGCACTTATTTAATGCCATTTCTCTGTGTCATATTTCTGCTCAGATTTTCTTGTATACCTTAGTGGGATATCTTTACCTTGCATGACTGTCAGGCAGAACAGCAGCATCAGCAGCACATCAGTCACAGTCTGCAGAGATCAGCAGTCAGTGGTGTAAATAGCAGAACTAAAATGCAGCCTACATTTTATAAATTTGTTACTCACTTAAGACTTGATCTGCTTTAGGGCACTATATTTGCAATAAAACTCTCCAGTTGTATACCATGATAGAGTGAAAGCAGCTCAAATTTCTCTGATAATGACAAGAGCTCAAAATTTCTCCATTGAGGAAAAGCAATTCTGTCATTTAAAGGATAGGAAATTTTTCACATATCTTTGTTTCTTAATCGGCAAAGTGAAAGAAAAGAAAACAAAGGAGAAAGAAAATTCCATGTCACTCAAATGACATATAGAATAATATGTTCTCTGATTTTTTTCCTTTTTATATCTATTGCCATTGTTGGTGTTCTAAGTAAACAAACCAAACCTTTTCCTTGTTTTCCATCTTCAACAAAGGGCTCTTTAGCGAACTAGGCTATCCTAACATGGCAAGATTTTGGATGTGTAAAGAGACAGCTGCTTATATAGAAAGGTACAGTGATGAAAAAAGTTTATATCTATACACAAAAGAGTGGTACTCAGTGCACCGTTAAAAGGAAGTAATATAAATGAACAAATGAACTGTAAACATAAATCACCAGCCTATTCAAAAATCACAAAAAAAAATTTTCCTCTTAGTATATATCTATCACAAACATTATGTAAATCTGTAATTAGAAGTACTGAATTCCCTATAAATGTTCTTGTTTTATATGAAGGTGCCAACATTGTTAAAATGAATGAAAATTTGTATCTATTCTGTAATTTTGATTCGTCTATAATGCAGATAATGCAATGCTTAAATTCACAATTTAAGACATTGCATAATCCTTGAGAAAAGTCAAATCAAATGTATATCCATATTAAATTTGGCAACTGCATAGCCTGTATTATAACAGGAACTTAGGAAAAATCCTTGATATGCAAAGTAGTATCCCTTGGAAATGCTTTAGCGAGAAGAAAAATGTTTGTAAACATGCAATAAAATATCCTTGAGTCTACCCTAGATTTCTTCTATTCTGCACACAGATTAACTAAATAATTTTCAGAGCATCTGTCTATATAAATGGTTTTCTTATACTTGCCACAGTGTTCTCTGCGCTGCTAGTTCCTTTTTACCAAGCCAGCACACACACTTTTGTGGCTGTTAGGAAACTATGTCAGATCTTCATGTGATCTGTCCCTGGGACCTTGCAGAATATTTTGGGTACACAGAACATGTCCATTTGCCCAACTGCAGGAAGTGAAAAATGGCTTAGTGGGGCTATTGTTCCTTTGCACTCCTGTTTTATTTGGGCTACATGTAAGTAAGAAATCAGGAACCTGACCTGCTGAGAGATGTTGGAGGAAGTTAAGTCTTTTCAGCATATTGCAATAACAAGTCCTGAAGTCCTGGCCAGTGGCACACAGAAGCATAAACATTCTAATTGCTTTGTGGCATTATGGCCTTTTGGCCCAGTATGGCAGAAGGGCATGGCAATCCTTAACGTAAATCATTCTGTTATTCTTGGTGGAAATTTAATTCTAAAACCAAACTGAGTTTTTTTGTGGCCTTTGTTAGAATATAGAAATGTGTCAGCACAGGAAGAGAATACCAAGCAATAAGCTTAGAATAAGATATATGTAATTTTTTTTCAAAATCCAGTCCAATTTCTGGGGAAGAGAGTGGGGAAGTCTTCTATTCATTGCAAACTTAAATATGCCTGTAGTTAGTGTGGTCAAGGTAAGAACAACAAATATGAATCAGATTTGTTCTTTGTCCAGCTCGTGATGTAACTGACTGAATTTAGGCCAGACCTCATCTAGATTGCTCCTAGCAGCACTTCCATCCAGTCCGAAATATGCAGGGAAATGGTGCTCCATTCACTTCTAGCTGTATTTAATTATGGATTATTATGTTTTCAATCTCATTAGTTACTTGAAGGATCACAAGTTAAAGACAGTCCATTTCACTTGGATGGGTCTGTATCTTGGATTGCTATATTTGAATATTTCAGGTTTTATAGCCTCATCTGTTTTTGTTATTTCATTATGCTTCACCTCCAAATTCTTGGAATCAGTGTAGGAAGGGATATTTTAGTTAAATGCATATTTCCTGTGATTTAAACATTTGCCTTTAGATTTTTCTAAAACCTGAAATTTCTCATAAGACAGGAAGGAAACATCAGAGAAATTATGAAAGGAAGAAAGGAAAATATAGATACAGATAATAACAAGATGTTTTTTATTGTACCAGCAGAGGGACACAACCAAACTCTTAATCAAATACCAAAAAACTAGGCATTTTGCAAAATATCAGAAAAAAAATCAGTTTTTTAATAAGAATAAAACAAAATAAAAATAAATATCTTTTACATACTTGTTTAAATGTGAAGGACAGAAGTCATGACATTTCATTACCTAAAATTTTCAGGGATTTTTCAGGGATTACAATCATGGAGTAATTTTCCCTTCAGTAAGACCTCCTTGAATTTCATCAGAAGTATCTATTCAGTAACAGCAGTGCTATGAGGAGAGTGGCTCTGCTGATAGCATTCCTGAAATTTCTCAGAATGGAATCATACCATAGAATCATAGAATGGCCTGGATTGGAAGTGACCTTACAGATCATCTAGTTGCAATCCCCTTGCCATGGACAGGAACACCTTTCACTAGACCAGGTTCCTCAGAGCCCCATCCAGCCTGGCCTTGAACACTTCCAGGGATGCAATCTAAACCTACCCTTTTTCAGTAAGTTTGTCCTGTCATGAGTTCTTGTTAATGAGTCCTGCTCTGTCATTCTTGCAGGCTCCCTTCAGGTACAGTAAGGCTGCAATAGGTTGTCCTGAAGCCTTCACTTTTCCAGGCTGAACAATCCCAATACTCTCAGTCTTTTCTCATGGGAGAGGTGCTCCATCTCTCCATCTTGTGGCCTCCTCTGGACTTCTTCCAACAGGTCTCTGTCCCTCCTGTGCTGGGAGCCCAGAGCTGGGTGCAGTGCTCCAGGTGGGTCTCAGCAGAGCAGAGCAGAGGGGCAGAATCCCCTCCCTCCCCTGCTGCCCACGGGCTCTGGATGCAGCCCAAGACACCTGTGGCTCTCTAGGCTGTGAGTGCCATGGCTGGGGCTTGTGCAGCCTCTCACCCACAGCACCCCCAGGTCCTTCTGGGCAGGGTTGCTCTTGTTTTGTTCATCCCCAGCCTGTGCTGACACCAGGGACTGTCCTGCCCTGGGTGCAGCGCCAGCACCTGGCCTTGTTAAACCTCATCAGATTCCCAAGGGCCACTTCTTGAGCTTGTCCAGGTGCCTCTGGATGGCATCCCATCCTTTAGATTTGAAACACAAAGATGTGACTTAGCTGTGTAAAAGAATATAAATTTTCATGTGAGTTTCCTAGAACATTACATGTATTCATTCAGTATTTTAGTTCTGTCACTACTGTGCTTGACTGGAAACCTGTTCTGCCTGCAAAATGGGCAAACATGTAGAAGATGAGTCTTAAAATTAGCATACTATATAATATTACTGTTTATAGAAATATAACCTGGACAGATATAATACCTTTTCAGTGTAGGTCAATGAAAGAGAAACCTGAGTTTAAGAAAAAAAAAAAATTATCTCATGTAGGATCCTGCAATATTTAAAGTGGCAAGAAGGGTTTCTCCTAATCTGAATTGCACCTTCCTGCAGGCTTTTCAGATAGAAAGGCCTATTTCAGCAAGATGCAAGAGTATATAATTCTTAATAAGGTGCCTTCATGTGCACAAATAAACTGCATGATTTTTTTTAGAGTTCTTAAAAGTGCTAATGGAATTTGAACAAGATTTTACTGAAAAGATTTCCTAACTACTCAGTAAAATGACATTTTAAAAGTGTTATAAAGTTGTAAATTACTATTACAGTGAAAATGTATATTGCAAAATAATTTTGAAATTCTTATTATATATACCCTAACCATTTGTTTAAAAAATAATGGCTAAGAATTTACTCACAATTTCTGTTTGTGACAATATTATTTTTCACCATATCATTGTAAGAACTAATTAATATTGATTCATATTGTACTCCAGTATTTTTTCATTTTTCAGATAACACTCTTCCTAAAGTTCTCAATTTCTGTCTCAGAGACATCTCTGCTAAACAACACACTTTCTCACTCATATTCCTAGGATATTCCATATCTGTATTAATCACAGTCATTTGTCTATTCCATTGCTTCTGAGTATATTTATGTTGCAGGCAGATTTTTCTAACATGTAGATAAGAATGCAAATATTGCATAATTCAAACCAGAGACCTTGTTACTTTCAACCACATTTTTCATTTAAATTTTATGATATATTTAAGTCACAGAAGAATATGATTCATTTAATCTTGGTCATTGTATTTCTACAATAGGCTATAGATGAAAATTAAAATCAGGTTTCACATTTAATAAGAAGTGATTGTTCCAGCTAGCTATTTTCATCTGGAGGGAATACTGCTTTAAGTGTCTGCCAATTTGCTATACTTTTGCTACAAAATCATAATGGTCCTTAAGGAAGTGAACACTGCATTAGGGCCAAATATAGTAAAGGATTTAAAGGAAGCAAGACTAGAACAGAAGTTAGATGTTGAAGTTGTAAACTATGGCTCTATTCTGAGTTGCTAGCTGTCTCTGGGAGTGTCTGAATCTCATAAACTACTCTGTGACTTTGAAATTTCTCAGTCACCCAGCTTTCCCTTAGAGAGACTCCATTTGTGTGCACCTTAAGAGAGTGAGCCCAACACTTCCTAACAGGATTTGCATCTCTTTAAAGTATTGTTGTGTCAGACATTTTGATCTAAAGTACAACCAAAGCAAAAGCTGGTTTTGCAGCTCAAGTGCAAGCAGCTCAAGTGCAAGTGGATCAAGTTATTATTTCAAAAAGAACAAAAAGAAAGACTCCCCCTCTATCCCCCACCTCCCAAAACCAGCTAGACACAGATTCAATCTCACTCCCTTGCTGTACTTCACATTTCTACTGAAGCAATCAGAATACAAGCTGCCTGGGCAGACATACCCCTTCTGCTTAAGATGTGCCACAGTGCAGAAGGAATTCAAGATTTATTCAGCCAGAAAGAGCTCACAAGAGTGTGATTCTCTAGCCCTATGAATAGGGCACTCATTTGTGAGGTAAGGGACCACAGCCCTCCTCACAGGATTGCTTCTGTATTTTATCCAATGACTACTTAATGGATGTGCAAGCCCAAGAGAGCAGGTAAGAAAGCAGATCTTCCACTCAGCAGATGAAGGCTGGCTTTTATGTTCTCTATGTAAGGATAATGAAGTGGTTTTTTTACCCCTTACATCCCCATGCGGAATGCTCACAGTCAGAACACAATATGGACAATAATAATTGTACGCAATAACACACTTTTTAGCCTGCACAGGTTCAGACTCAAGTGTGAATCACATTATGAATAACAGAATCTAATAAAGCAAGACAGAGCGAAAGAAAACTGAGCTTCTGTCCTGCAGCAAGATCCTGCAAGCTTTTGTCTTAATAGTGCCTATACACACTACCTGAAATATCTCCCCTGGAAACAGGACCTCTTTAGGGTGATTTCATGAAGCAGAAGCTGAAAACATGTACTGTTTAATGTGATTTGTTATTTCTTTAATATAGAATAAAAAAATCTCAGTCCTTGCTAAGCTAAGAAAAAAAATGTGTTCAGTAAAGTTGATAGAAGATGAGGTAAAAATTACTACTACACTGCTAGGTTGAAACAAAAAGTTTCTTTGGTGGAACATTCAGAGCAGGTTCATTTCATGACTCTGCATTAACTTGTACAGCTATCCATTCTGATTCAAAGAGTGACTCCCTTTCTGTTTTCCCTGGATACTGTGATGAATGCCTGCCTACTGCTTTGAAGTGGAAGAGCAGAGAATGAAAGCTAGCCATACACACAAGCAAATGAGACTACTGAATCACTGAGGTATCATTCTTATCTTTTTTAATTCTTTCTTTCCTTCTCAGTCTCTCTTTGTCTTTTAGAAGATGCATTTATTCTAACATGACTTTTCACTAACTAACAGAATTCATCTAACCATATTGTTGCTGAATTTTGGTGGAAGAAGACAGTGCCTCAATATTTCCAGTTTATTACCAGAGGCAAAAAAGAAATTCCAGCAGCTACTCTGAAGGGGCTATCAAAGGATATGTTGTCCACAAAATCAGCAGTCTTCTCTCATGAAGGGGACAACTGCTCTTACCCCAGGCCTTCCTATGCCTCAAAACTGCACTATTCACACTTTCTCAGAACTATACCACTTATATCAGAAATGTTGATGTGCCAGAGGTCTGTATCCCACCTACATCTCTGTCAGCAGGTGACTTCTCTCATGGTCTGTAGTATACAAAGAGAGTATCTCAGTGCCTGGACCTTCTCGTGGTGTGGTATCCTTGTTAATCTTCTTGTTGGCATGTTCTTTTTAATTCACTGTGTGTCCAGACTCTGCAAAGACACTGCTAAGTCTAGACTTGGTTCAGTGTTATCTGAATTGTGAGTTCATAGATTATAAAATCAAATGGTGCTGTCTACTCCTCTCATTTGAGCCACTGAATATATAAGACAGAAAATCTTCCTGCATTAAATCCTACCTTAAACAGGAATTAGTCCAGTTATTTAAATCGGCAGGTGAGGTCCCATGTTCTGATAAAAGATATGCAGAATAAATAGCCTGAAAGAAAAAATCTCAGGAAGGGATTGACATCAACACAGAGAATTAAATCGAGCTGGGAAGATATGGCCACTTCCTGGAAATTCTCAAGAAAATTTCCACATCAAGTCATAAAGGACTATTTATATATATTGAAAAGAATGACATGATAAAATACCAGTCATGAAATATCAACACATTTGAAATGATGATTGCTTTGAATAATAAAGTAGCCTGATCACAAACAAGGATGGTTGACAGCTGATGATCTTAAGAATCTTTTCCATATTTAAGGATTCTATCATTCTATGAAAGATACAGCATAGCTGTTCATGAGAAAATTTAATGTGCTTGCTTTTCTGCTCAGAGTGAGAAAATAGAAGTCATAAGATTTTAGTGTCAGGCTTTTGCATGATCTCTTTACAACTAGATATAACAGCACTAAATCTATAGAGCAAATTCAGCCCATTAAAAGCTAATTTATTCCCTGACCTCAAACTGAAATTATTTCTTTTGCCTACACATTGGTTTTCCATAATGCTACATGATGCACACCTGCGGTATGTCAGCTGCTGCCATTTCAAAGTGTTAAAAGCAATATGTATTTCAGACACTTGATTTATAACATAGCCAAAGTTTCAGTGAGATGCACTTTCCATTGTTCATGGCAGCTCTGCCTGCAAGCACCTGGCAGAACATAGCCTGTGGGAGGGAGGGAGGATCTGGTATGTGAAGCCTGAACATGGCTATTAGTATAACAATAGAAACTGCAGAAAATTGTTCCTAGTGAGTTTATTTCAATAGCACTGGAAGTTGTGTGCATGTGTGCATGTGCGTGTCTTTACCACTGAAGGAACAGTTGGATTTATTTGAAGAGCAGTTTTAAAGGGCGTGTTGAAGAAAAGAACTTTCAAATAGGAAAAACTGTTGAAGAAAATCTGCCAAAGGAAAATCTATCTCTAAAATTCTTATGAGCTAAAACTAGGCTTGATATGCAGTACTGTCAGAAGAAATGCCTGCACACACACTGTAAGCAAGCATCCTAAAGGAACACCCTAAATGTTCCAAAGTCCTGGCTGGGCACAGGTCTCGGAGCATGGAGGGCAGTTGCAAGCTCTCCTCAGGGTCTGTTCTTCAAGAGGCTGACAAGAGTGTGAGCCCTGGTTTCCCGTTAGCAGATATGCTAATACAACTTTTTCACTGTCTGAGGGAAAATTACAGTATTTGTCACTCTCTGTTTCTCAAGTCCTTCTGACTCCCATCAACAGCTAAGGCCTTGCTATAATGACTGGGGATGGCCAGCAGAAAGCGTGTGACCCTGTACTCCTCTCTGAGCCACAGGGGGTGGAAGAGCAGTGCAGCAAGTTGGGCTCAGGTGTTTAAAGGAGCTCTCCTGCTCCAACACTGCAGACACGCAGACCTGTGAAAGCAGGTTTGTTCCCACACACTGCATGATCTGTGAAGAAACACTGTGATAACCAGCTTAGTAAAACAGAAAATAACATTTATGGATGCCTCAAAATGCAAATCAGAGGCCTTATAGGGATGGTTCTTTCTTTGCTGTTTGGGGATGTACTATAAAACAGGACACAACCTAGCTCCATTACTTCTCAGATTTAATATTCTAGAAAACTGAAGAGTTATTTGTTATATTATGCAGTTTTCATTCATCATAAAGTACAAGATGAAGCAGAGTTCTAAAAATATTAAGGTATATGTATTTAGAAATGAAAAGCATGTACTGAATGATTACCAACATCATTAGGCAACCAGCAATTTCTTTATTGAGAAAGAATGGTAATGAGGCTCTTAGTAGATCTCAAATGCCACCAGAAATACTTGTGGTGTGTATCCTTCATGTTCACATGAGAGGTGGCAGGCTACCTGAACCTACAGCTCCTGCAATATATGCTTCCTGCAATAAGGTCAGTTGCAAGGATGTAATGTATTGCTTATGTGGATGCCAAGTTTTAATTGAAATGTTGTGAAAAATTTCACTGGCTAGGTCGGGCATTATTTTCTGGTTAAGGAGGGTTCAAGTCAGCCCCCTAAAAAAACCCCTCCCAATTTTTTCAGTGTCCAGCATTCTCTTCCTGGAAATTGATTCGCCACAGATATGAACTGCTTACTCTAGGTTGACCTCTTCCAAAATTGTCACGACTCAGGTTCATTTACAGACATTGGCTAAAAATGCATTTTATTTAACTGGGTTCCATTTATTTGTGTGCAAATAGGCAAATTTGGTAGCAAATCAATGAGACAGGAAGTCTTCATGTTATTGCTTTATACTAGAGATTTAAAGATCAAATAATATAAACAATGTTAGGGACATAGCAAAGAGAGCAGTACATGCTCCAAGCCTCAATACAGATAGTCTTGGTGGCCTTTCATGGGAGAAAAAAATCAAAGGCATCTTTGTATCTTCTCGTCAGAAAAAAAAAATGTTCAACAATGTAATATGAGTTTCCATATAGAACATTTACTGTACTAATGTACTTGCATGAACATATAAATTAAAGGGAATATTTTGATTACAATGTTGTTTGAGAGGCAGATTGTAAATTATGAGAGTCCTGAATAAACTGCATGTGTGAGTAGAATCAAAGAAGAATCTGTAACTCTGTAAGATATCTTTGTGAAGTAGCTGTGGCCTTAAGAATCCAGTGCATCAAAGGATTTTCTAATACATGGTTTGAGTTTTTTTTTTATATGTACTTACAATAGACCTGTTAAATATCTATAGTGTTGTATGTGTGCTCAACAACATAATGATTTCAAATTACACGAGTTTCCATGTAACAAAACTACATTTTACTAACTACACAGTATTTGGTAAATTAAGGTTATTTCTAAATGGTGACTTTTTGCAGCCTCAAGAAAGGAAATATGTAATTGAAATCTTTTGATAAAAAATACTAAAGTAGCAAGAAATATACCAGACTAACAATGCAGAATCACTAAGAGTCACACAAAATAAACGGACAAAAAATTATATTTATTATCCAGTGTTCCTGTTTGTTTACTCAAGAACACTTTGGGAAAGCAAACAAGTAGATTTGTAAGAAAAGTCTAATTATATTTTGTAATGTAATATATAATCAATAATGTATATAATATATAATATATAATATATAATATATAATATATAATATATAATATATAATATATAATATATAATATATATTATACATTATATTTCTATAAAATATATTTTTTTATATTGAAACATAAAATTTTATNAGAGACAGAGAGAGAGAGAGAAAAAGAATGTGTCTAATTGAGCAGTTTAATAATTTTGCTTCAAAATTTTACACTTTAATTATATATATTAATATTTTATTATAATTATAAATATATATATTTATATGTATATATCTCTCTGTATATATGATGTAAAGTATAATTGTGGCAGATCCAAATGCTTCTACCTTTCAAAGCAAGATTTGAAAAGCTGTGTTCATCTGAGCTGCATCTATGCCTTTATAGCCTTTCTACTCCATGCATAACTTGTCCAGACTGCGTACATGCCATAATCCTCTGGCATATTGTACCCAAGAAATTACAAGGTCCCAGTAAATCCAAACTGGCCTGGCTGTTTTTGCATTTTACCTGCTGTTGTCAAATCTCCTCTGATTCATCCCCATTTTAATCCCTACCCTGTGAACTAGAAGATGCTCCTGTCTGACGGTTCAGCCTCTTTTCCTGACATATCTCTTGCTGCCCTCAAAGGGCATATCTCAAAGTCCCTTAAAGGACACTGTCAAGCATCAAAGCCATAAGAGGTGGACCTTGGCCCTTGCAGGCTACTAAGGACTGTAAGCTGTGGTGGCTAATGGTCAGGCAGAGGTCTTTGAGCAATTCTCACTGTGTTGTGAATTAGTGTTTTAAGGTCCCTTAAAGATTGCAGGAGATCCCCTGAAGAGGGGAGCTGAACATGGAAGAGCAGCAACATCTATTTATACTGACCCCAAAAATGGCAGCCATCAAGCCTTACCCCATTACTGGATGATAGAAGGACAGGGCTTCTTGTGCAGGTATGATCCTTGCCCTCAAAAGCATTCAAACCTATTGCTTGCTCTAATTCCACAGACAGAGTTTTCTCCATCTGATCTTCTAACACAACCCTCTGGCCCTCTGGCCCATAAAGTAGTTACACAAAAATACCTTCATGGTGTTTGCCTCCAGGAATGTGGCAGAGGTCACCTTCAATGGGATCCTTCCAAGTTTAAACACAGAAGAGGACTGAAGATCAGTGAAGGTATTTTCTTAATGCCTTGACTTTGCTGCAATTTTACCATGAACCATTGGGATCTCTGTGGAAATTGCTGGAACTGTAGTAGGAAGAAAAACTCAGTCCCTCACTTTAGAGCAGGCAATCTCTGAAATCTTATTTTGTCATTGGACAGTTAGACTGTGCAAATTTCTATAAATGCTAACTTCAGTTACAAGGGCTCAGTGGTAAGGTACCTGTTCAGGCACCCATCACTCCTCCTTGCTAGCAAAGTTCAAAGTGTGGTTTTTTATCAAATAACCTTCTGCTCAATAATCATTGAGAACTGGCATAGCAATCAAAAGTATTGTTCTTAGATTGCCACAATTTTTGCACAGACTGCAAAGACATGGTGGCATAGTACAGTACAATGCAGAAGAATCTGATCACCCAGTGAGGACTGGGAGAAAACAGGCCAATACTACATCTCTATCCTAAAGGGAGTTAGCTCAACCTTAAGTCACTATTTCAGTTATATCTGTGTTTTTCTAGATGAAACAGACACAACTCCCAACCACAGTACAAGTGTGGACATGCAGTGCATGCAGTTGGAGAACTGAAGTTTGGGTGCAGATTCATAGCTAAGATAACTGGATCAATTAGATGTACTTGCTGCAACTGTAATTTGATGATACTTTAAAGTCAACTGGACCTTCATCAAAGAACTGCAGCCTCAGGATGCAAAGCACCTGTCTCCTACACTCAAATATGCTGCACTGTCTTTCTGTTAGTCCAGCCTTCCTGCAGGCAGGATTAGTCCAATATGAAAACTTCACACTATTATAAACTTTGACCTGGTTATGTGTCGTTGCTTAAGGCAGATCAAACATGTGATTCTATTTGATCCATTACAGAATAGTCCCTGTATTATCAATCATCAGAATATGGCTTCCCCAAGATCTATATCTGCTTTATGGCAACTCATTAATCTAGGCTTATATGCAAAATAATTGCCTTTGCACAGCTGGATTGATTCCAGCAGGTATTCTGGAAGCAAAATAAAATTCATCAGGAAAAAGGCTGACAGAACCTAAGCCTTGTGGCAACAAACTAAGAGTCTGAAAATTGGTTATTATTAAACATTTTGCTTTTCAAACCAAGCTTCAGCTGACAATTAAAAATACAAACAGGCTTTCTCTTGTGCCTATGGTTCGCATGTAATTTTTTTATACAAGATAGGGCCTTAGCTGTTCTTTTCCAAAGGATTTTTATTGTGGTTGTGAATTGGCACTCTTCAGTTTTCATTTGGCTTTTTTATCTCTGGAATAATAGTTTTAAATGCAAATCAAGTGGGCTCTGCTCCTGTGTGATCCTGAGCAGATGCCAGCTGTTTACAAGCACACGTTGTTTGTTGGAAACACATGTAAACCATTCTTCTGAGTACATTTACTTTAGACCTTTATGGGAGATGAACAGCTTACAAGATGCTAATCAAAGTAGAACTAACTGTCCTTTGATTTGTCAGGTGCTTCACCAGGGTTCTGCCATTGAAAAGTCTTTCCTATTTTATTGGAAAATAAATGGCAGTTTTATCTTACTTGTTGGCCTTGTTTCAGAGGATAAGTTCCTTTCTTTAAACTGTAGGTGGGCTTGAACAGCTAAATACTACCAATGCACTAGCACTTAGGTTGTGATCTTGTTGACATATGCACTTGAAGGTAATTCAAGTATTTAATACTTCTGTGCTTTCTTCTCTCTACTAGGCTGTGAACATGGAGAAGTCTAATTTTATTCTCTCTATGAGAGGAAAACTTACAATGAAATGTTAGATTGACAGGTAAAAATCTTTGGTCTTAAGAAATTCAGATTTTATTCTAAGGCCACATTTCTAGACAAAGTATATTCAAATGAATAATCATCAAGCAGTCAAGCCCTCTAGACATGAAATATTAAGGAACAATTATGTGGTGTTATACAGACAAGTAATTTTTTTCCTCTCTTAGTCCAGTGATTGTTGCTAATTTTACTTCTTACACAAACCTTATACAATCGAACAAAAATACTGCAAGCTTACATCTAAGTGGCAGGATTTTTAGAAGTTCTAGAATTATAGTTCATAGAACATGTTTTCAGCAACTACAAACTAATTTTTGAAATGCCATTTTAGTTATTTTTATTTCAGGGCATATATGGATAAAAATTGCAACATTTAAGATTGTGTGTTGGTGTGTGTGTGTGTGTGTGTGTGTGTGTGTGTGTGTGTGTGTGTATGAACAAATCTGTAAGAAAAGGGTAAGGAAAGGGAAAGAGAGGAAATAAAAGGAGAGAATCATACCTTTAAGCATTAAGTCTGAAAAAATATTAAATCTGAAGCAAAAATATTTTCAGGAACACAGGTATTGTCTTTAAAGTACCACAATAAGGTTGATCATCAATATTAATACCGAATTTGACTTCCAGATATTTATCAGTATAAGTACTTCTTTTAACTAAATATCTTCACACAGGATTCATGCCAGGAGGTATTTCTAGTACTGGTTATCAGCATGTCTTTATGTCTTTTGCTGTGCTGAAGAGAAAAGAGGCTCTCTTCCTCCACATCCAAGGTTTCTGTCCTTAGTATCCTAGCTCCTGAAGTGTGGGTAGAAGTTTCAAAATATAGGTGCTGCAGGAACTAAATTATATTTAGAATAAGAAATATGGAGCGTTTGAACTCAATGTTGAAACCAAAATAAAAAAAAGGAAAGAAAACACACAAATGAGGATTTAAATATTTGGTTGCATGTCTTTCTAGAGGTAGTCAAACACATTAAACACCTTTGTCTGAAGTAGTAAATTCTCTGTGTGGTCATTACTAGCCAATGTGCAATATCTGTAAGTTATCTGCAGAACTGTCTCTATAACACAGCAAAAAAAGTTACAAAGTGTTTTTTTTTGTAGAAGATCTTGCTTTTCCCCAAAAGATGTATTTTAATTTGGAAAACAAACTACAGAAACATTCAAACTTACCAGCTAAGCAGTAATTTTCTCTATAAAATCTTCAAGAATATTTAATAATAGTAAGTACCCTCATAAGAAAGATTTTAAAAATCCTACTTTCAGCTCTATATCATCATGGAAAAGCAAATTCAGATAGCAATGGAACAAATTTTTAAGACTAGAGAATAAATCTATAATTAAGTGAATAAATCTATGTATTTGGAGGGAAATGTTCTCTTTCAAAAACTCGATGTCTGAAATACTAAAATGCAGCTGTCAGGTTTTAGAAGAAAGTAAATGATCTGTAAATGTTTTCTTAAGGGATCTGGGTTGTTTTGTTTTGGTTTGGTTTTGTTTTTGTTTTTAAAGGCAGGAGAGCATGTATTAATATGTTTACCTGTATTCCTGTGGTCAGTACCATTGACATTCACGATGAAATGGTTCACAGAACTGTTCAGTACCTTACAGAAGTGTACTGTGTGAAGTCATTAAGTTAATATGCAGTCTCAAGTACCTTCAACAGGTTAGTGATGACTCATAGCACACACCTTTCTACAGTGTCAGACATCACAAAAATCTCACTTAAACAACTTTGAGGAAAGCAGAGGTACAGCCTGACCGGTAATTAAGATACAAGACACTTGGGTGTCATTAAAAGCACCAGGGGCTGAAGAGCTATTCATGGTACACATTCATCATCAGGAGTGCTGGAAAGTTACCATGACTTTGATAACTGTCTTGGAAAAGGCAGAAGGGAATGAAAGAGATATATGGAGCAATAAAAATTAATTCCAAGTCATTGCTAGTAAGGGACTCCAGCAGCAACTCTTTTTAACTTAAAAAAATCATGCATATCTTCCTAATCTCCAGATGTAATTGCAGTAGGAGATATATTCTTCAGATCTATTCTTCTTGCAAAAATTATTTCATGTTTTTATGAAATAGCTTTAATATGATGAATATGTTGAGAACATACATTCTGACATTTGTAGAGGAAGAATAGAGTACTTCCATCTGAAGCACAGTATTTAACACATTTATACACTTTCATTTTATATTTTTTAATTTAAAAATATATAACGTATCATATACTGTATATATTTTACATATATATTTTTACATTCCGTGTTTAGTATACAAAATATACTAAAAGTATATACTAAATATACTAAAAGTATAAACAAGTGTAATCACACTTACATTAACATAAATTATTATGATTAGCATTATGCAAATCACCTATACCTATAAATACATGAAGATATTGTATATATGTATAGTATTAATTGCTTATTAGAACTTCTATGCACATCCCAATATCTTTACACATATATACTATTTAAATATTGTTGATGTTTACAAATACTGGTGACATAACTAAACATGCAAAGCAGTTGTACTACAATTTTGGGGAGGGGTTGTTTCTCTATCTTGTATTTTCTCACAAATGGATCTCAGCTGCTCCCTTTCTCGATTTTACTCTGAGGCAATAAATAATTCAGTGTGCTAATTTGACAGATGACTCTCCAGGAGCCTCCTACCATTACTAGCACCATTAGGCCATAATATGCATGATGGGCATAGACCATTCAGCAAATGTCCTTCACTTGTTTACCCCTAAAGAGCTGTGCTCTGCGCAATTAACTAATGAAGCATTATGAGTCTTTTTTCCCCCTTCCCTGCTATTTCAATATATCAATGCAGCTCGTCTAAAGGCAAAATATATTTTGTTTTCTTTCAGCAAATGAGTATTTATGTGGAAGCTGTAAACTTGCCTTAAGTTCCACCTCTGTAAATAAAGACAAAATAATAAGATGCTGAAAAGGAAAATCTTTTTTTTTAATGATTTACACAGCACATGTATGAGGAATGCATTATATAGAGATGACAGAAAAATCTGAAGTTAGCTTCAGTATTATGTCAACAGAGAAATAGTGAATATATAGTTCAGGTTTTTGTGCCACCTTTGTGCTGGTTGTATTCTGGTTAGCTGCAATAATCAAAAGGGGATCACATTAAAATTGTGAAAAGCAATCAGGAATAAATAATAGCCATAAAGTGTGCATGTAAGATGAATACCAGTATTGTGAGGAATATTTTAATCCTATCCATACATCACAGCAGTCAAATTGTGTTACATATATTTGTAGTAAGAGAAGAAAGAAGAAAATGTTTAATGCTAATTTAAAAAAAAATTAAAGAGAAATCTACGAGAGTGCCTGTTTTTGTTGGTCATCTTATGGCTTTGTAGTTTTTGTTACTTGGCAGATAGTAGAGCTGCTCTCAGTCCAGCAGAATTGTGGGCAAGCACAAGTAAATCGACAAGAAAATCTTCCAAACTGTTTTGTATTTTTCCATAACATATGTGGTTAAATGCATCATGAAAGATATTTAAAACCAGATTTTTCCCTTAAAGAAAATATTTCCTTAATTTTCTTTTTACTTTAATGTCTCCAGTTCCCCACTTGAATACATCAATTTGCTCTTTACTCTTCTTGCTCAGCTTTTCCATAGCACATGCCATCCTTCATTCCTACACTTCAAAAGAGACTCTACTTTCTACGGAGAGATAATTTTGTGATGTATTCTGAAATTTTGGGAGGTTCTACATTTTTTATAACAAAATGTTATAAATATTGGAAATTAAATGTGAAAATATTGGAAATTAAATGTGACAATATATCTCATATGCTCTGTAAAATAGCTTTCATTTTCTGTTCAAATCTGTTTATTCACTCATGTGCCACTAGCTCTTCTTACCTTGCCTGAAAACATGTAACTTCTTGCTGCCTTAAATAATCTTTGTTACTGGCTCCTATTCCCAAGCCACTTTTTCCATTCTACACAGAGCCGTTATTGGATGAAAAATGTCCTGCCTTGGCTCGTATGCCACCAGCATGGAGAAGGTGATACAACGAGCTACACCAGGAAACTGGAGTGCTGCACAGAAGGATCCAGCCTGAATCACTTGTACAAATTCCTTCTGCTCAGAGTGCAGAGAAACAGGAGGTAAGTCCCATACCCTTGCCTCTACCCAGGTTTATCTGCCTATCACTAGCATAAAAACTATGCTAACAGCTTCTGCAGTATCCTAAGCAGATCTGTTCTTCATTTATGTTGTTCTGCCAATCTGATCAGTGAGAAATAGCACCAAAGGAGAGCAGGTGAGCTGGACTCCAGGGAGTGAGGCATACAGTCCCTTGCAGCAGAAGGAAGAGTGGGCTCATCCTCCTCTGGGAGTCCACAAGTCCTATTTTTCACAGAGCTGTCATTAAGCAGGATTAGTAAATTAAAGTTTTTTATGTGTTCAGGTGCTCTAGTAATGAGAACTATGCAACAGATTGAAATATATTCCAGTTTTTCTTTACATACTCCAACTTTTGAATGTATACCTGCACTGATCCTCCTTAATCTTCAAAAGCTACTAATTTTCAAAGTATTTGTTAATTTAGAGCATTCATAACTACACATAAAACTTCTCCATGTCTGTTTAAGGAGCGTAGCAACAGTCCACCAGAAATTCTTATTCTTGGAAACAATAGAGTTTATAGCTGATGCAAAGTGCTCTTATGGGAGACATACACAAATGCTTGTAAGTGCTAAGTATTAGTCACATAAGTGATTAGAAAATATGCAAATAAGTATGTTCATATAAAATTTCTTATTTCCATACAAATTACTCTCAGTAGCCTGTGGCCTTGAGTAACATTTTAAAACCTTGATTAAGTTAGTAAAATATAATTTTAGAAAAAGTTAGATATTATTCTAATAATTTTTAAAGGAAGTTTAGCTTTAATGAAACTTTCCATCTTAGGTTAAACAAGCTTTAGGCTTGAAATGCAGCATACCTTGGCAGGCAGATAGTAATATACATTGGACACAGGGGATGACAGAAAAAAGCAAACTATTTGCATTGAAAACAAGGGTTATATGGTTGCAGTGTGTGCCCTATTGTGCCAAACAATGGTATTAGCACCCCCTTAGGCCTCATGGTAAAGCACTGGACATGTGGCTGTAGAAAAAAGAAACTTCTCTCATCCCACTTTCTCCCAGTGGTGCTTTGTTGGCTCGCAGCAAGGGTCTGGCTTCGTGTCCTGATCCCACTTTAAGAGGAAGTCCAGCTCAATTCAATTTGCCTTTCCGCCTTTTAGTAATGAGACAACATACATGTGAGCAAACCCCATGATAATGCAGAACAGATGGGCAGATTTTTGTCTAATTAGATTCTGGACAGCTTGTTTGCTTGTAGTAAATGTGCATATATTTAGAGATTTCACACTTATTATAAAGACAACAGATTAGCCAAAGACAAGGACAGAACACTTTCAGGGTTTTTTTTTTCCTGCTTTGCGTAGGTGTAGGTCTACTAAAGAGAGCTATTTGGTAAAATCTACAAGTGTAATTGAATTGCTTGTTGTTGTCACGCTCTTCTTGGATTGAATGGTCTACATTTTGATCCTAGAACACAACACACCATTATGCAAACTTTTCTTTTTGAACAGCCTACTAATAAAATAAAGGCTTCCAAAATCTGTGCCACATATATTGCAATAGTTTGACAAGTCAGTTCAATTACTGTACAAAAACAATGATTCCAAAGAACATTTTGGAACATTTTGTTAGTCACTTATAGCTATTCTCTTAACACATATTTACTAGTGTGCATTTTTGCTCCATTAGCATCCTCAAAGCATTTGGAAAGTTTGCTAACGAAGCATTGAATTGCTTTCAGAGGCAAAATTTCTATAGCTGTGGTGTCATATTGCCTTATGAACAGAAAGCACAGGGTGCAATTTATGCAAAACTATTGCAAGAAGAAAATATAGTTCATCCAAGGAAATATAAGGTATGGCACTCCACTGAACCTAATAACGTTTCTGTACTTGTTAGTTATTCACCTAGAATATATGTTGAAATTATATTAAAATGTATGTTAGAACAAAAAAAAAAAAAAAGGCAATTGCTACTTTTAAGCATGCCATGCTACATATGAGCCTAATTTCCATTCCTTATACATGACTACAGATGACTTTCATCTTCAAGTTGATACGAGAGCAAACATGTCAGCAATTTCCACTATTAATAATACAATTTAAATATAATTCAAAGAATAGTGCTGTATAGCTGCCCATCATCCTCATGAGTCATCTCTTAAGAGCATCACAAATGGGTTCATCCTGTTTTTCCTTCACTTCATGATCTGGATGTGGAGTGTTGATGAGATGAGACATGGATATATGGATGCCATTCATCTGTGTGTCTTGTTTTTTACAGGTGTAACAGCTGGCACAACACCCACCACCTTACTTCTGTTTAGCTCAGAATTAAGCTGTGTGAAACTGAAGTAATGCTGGTCAGAGAGGAAGAGTTGCTTTGAAATACAAACTGTTTTCATTTACCATTTTCTTACTCCTATGAATTACTCAGTCACAATAAGAGACTTGCACATCCCATATGCCAAGTATTTTCTGCATAGGTGTAAGTAAGACTGTTCTGGTTGGTGTTTGGATTATGGCTCTATTCCTTTCTTGGTCCCCAGGGTTTCCTCAGTGAAGGACCTTGACAGGCCAGGTGGGTGGGCTGCAAGTTCCCAATCTCCTGAGGTCTGTGACAGACAGCTGGTGACTCTGTTGAACCAGTCATGAGGGTCATGCATCATTTCCAAAGCACCATAACACAGCTTTTTACCCCATTTCCTAATACCTTCTTTTAAAGAAGAATATTCCACACAATGGAAACATTACTTATCTTATTATTATAAAAAGGTTTATCATTCTAAAGGAGCTAATTTTAGTATAGCACTGAAAGGAAAGACAGTCATATTCAAAATCCAATTTCAAGTGTATCATAGATTAGATCTGGAAGTTGTGCTGAGAGACAAAAGAGAGAGCAAAAAATTATGGATTAGGAAGATATTAGAGAATAAAATAGCAAAAATATTGTCTCCTGTGGTATTATCACTAACCAAAGCAGGGACCTTTAATAAATTGTGAAATTTTATTATCTTCCACATAGGGGTTGCTCTAGATTAATTTGTAAAGCCGTATTTTACTCAAAACAGATATTATTTATGTCCTTCTGTGAATTATTCAGCTTGAACAAATTTACCCCGACTTACAATTAAAGTGTATTTTTAATCACCTTTGTTAATAGGTCACCAAAAAACATTGCTAAGCATTTTCCCCTTCTATATATTTTATTTAGTTTTGCTACTATTTATTTTAGTTACCTCCTTTTCTTGTGCATTTTGCATTTAATATTAGTTGATTGGGATAAATCTCCTGAGAAAACTGTTCTTGTACTTTGTGTACATGCTTATTTTCTGCTTTACCCACATGTGACAAAACAAGTTACACTAACTGGCTTTTCAGAACCTAGAGATTTAATTACATTTGAGCTTTTTTATTCCTTTGGGATGGTGTTATCAATGCTCGAGTGACCTGAACATATTACTGCCCGGCTCTTAAATTTTCCACTATATTTTTGATTTGCTTAGTTTTTATATTATTAAACATTGTTCCCTAATCAGTTGCTATTTCAAGTAGTCAGAACATGTCTCCTTCTTCCCATTGTAACTGGTCTGGGGCTTCACTAGACCAAGCAGGAACATTGTGCTGCTCACACTACCTTTGTGGAAAAAAAGTGTAATTCAGGAACAAACACAGCCTAGCTCTGAGCCTGGGGAAAATAGAAACTGCTTTGAGACACATGCATGAGCTAGAGGAACTCAAAAATGCTGGAGAGGGAAAGAAATAATCAGGAGTTGAATTAAAGAGCTCTTAATTGAGCAGTCTCAGTCACAGCTAGTTTTATGTGAGAGAAGGTGCTGAAACTTTGAATGCTTGGGAAAATGTACAAACACGACAGGTCAGTCAATAAATAATAAACAAAAAACAGGTCCTGATATACTATGAATGAATCCATGTTTTTTTCATCACAGCATTAGTTTGGTTCAGATAGAAATGCTATCACCTCTGGTCTTTGCGTAAGAAAGCCTGAATACACAGAATAAACTCATTTACAACAGGAGGCTCTGGAGTTTCTTTTTAAAATAACCACCCCAATTTTTAACAAAAAACACAGTATTTGTCCTCTGGATCCTATGACAATGGAAGCCTGTAGGAATACTGCAGCTTTAGGGAAGCAGAGACACAAAAGCAAAAGTACAGTATATTTGTTGACTATACCACAAGTGAACATGAAGTCAAATATAGAGGGCTGTAACTTGCTTCTGGATGGTGCAGCTCTATGTAACTGTATCTCACATTAATCTTATTTTATTTTACTGCTCACAATTAGGAAATTTTCAGCCTTAAACATGTGAAATTAAAACCATAGATGATTTCTTAATTGTGCAACTCCTCAGTACTCAATTAGCATCGCTCTTCTTTCCCCTAACAACGATGTAATACTGTACTAATGAAAAACAGGGCTTCTTTATTTGCTATGGCCTTGGGGTCAATTATCAATTTATCATTGTGTCCTGCAGGTTTAAAATAAAATAGTCTGTGCAGTGTAACCATTGTACAAAATTGACATTAAGTAGATTCTGCAAGTATGGACTTAATAAAAAATACAAAGAGTGCTGCCTAAAAGGGTTCTACTCCTATAAATTCTATTAGGTTGCCTTTAATATAGGACAGTAGGAAACTGCAAAACTAATTTAAAGGTTTTTTTTTTTTCTTTTACCATCTTTGTATATTCTGTATGACGATAATCAAGAGAGAGCTAAATTAAAAATAGCTTCAATTGTATTTTGAAGATTTGTTATGATTGCAGACTTTGCTTTGGTAATAAAAATGTTGCTAGTGCTCTTAACAAATGAAGAATTTAGGGTCTTTATCTTATAACTGTCAAATTCTGCTACAAATTAATGAATTCATAAGTCAATGAAAAAATACTTAGCTATGTGAAGCATTAAAAATATCTTCTTTAGTTTAAACAACTGAAAAATAATTAATTGGAAATCAAGTTTATTATTTAAGCATACATCTGGTTAGGTTGTTCATTTTTTCTCACTTACAGCAAAAGCTCCATCCTTCTAAGTTCCAGAATTACCCTTTCTTTGTTCAATTCTGTTATAGGAAGGTGAATGGACATATGAGGGACTTGGAAAAAGCAAATGAAAAATTCAGTATGTTCCTTGTTCCCATCACTTTGGTGTCACTTTCACAAAGACTTTTTCCCAGAAATATTTTTCAGTCATGTTGACCAATGCTGAACATCTGTGGAGTTCCTTCTTAACTGTGACATCAAACCTGAGGTCCCATAATTCAGTATCTAGGTCATTGTTCTGCATATTCATCCAAAATTTTTTTCTCATCTTTGGTTGCTCTGGGCAAAAGCATGTAATTTCCACATTCCTAAATGTTGGGACAATTCCTATTTCTGTCTTATTTCCCAGGAGCCCAGCAGAACGTGATCATCAGCTTGGAGAAGATAAGCACTATGATGTTTATGACAGGACCAAACCTTCAGACCTGACCCCACCAGAAATTGCTCTCTGCCCTTTTATTGACAAACCACTGCCAAACAATCCACCTTTTCTTCACACACTTGCATTAAATACTCAGGTAGTCATGCAAAGACAGGTGTTGTAGTATCACTCCAGCTTTGCCATCAGTGTGGTTGTCATTGTGTCTCCCCCCTGCTCAGAGCCATAGACTGGGGACAGTGGTTTTGTATGAGAGTTGGGGCTGCCCTCCCAACCCTGTCAGAATTGAAGGACAGAAAGTGACAGAATGTTGTCATGTCTTTCTTTTCCTCTTTCCTATTTTTAATCTTGAAGTCAACTTTAATTAATCCTGATTTCCTCCTACTCTCCTGGGACTCTTGTCCTCCATTATGCTATGGCTAACTCTGAATAAACTCAATAGTAGCCACACATGTACAAGGAGGTGATGGAAGACAGACAATGCTGAGAAATAGTTTTTCACACCAGACAGGTTTTCCCACCATACTCTCATAGATCTAGTTCAAGCCTCTTGTGGAAACAAGAGCTTGATGTGTATATCAATATTTTCATTCCTGAAACTAAACCAGCAAATATCACAAGAGGAGAGTAATTTTTCAACTGGCGCCTTCTTCCGTGGCAGCACACAGGGTGGCATGACTGAGACACAGCCTGTTTAATTGATTAGTGCACTTGAGAGAGGGCTGGGTATGGTCCAGTACAGATCATTCTAAACATTGATAAATTACCACCTTTGTGTGAAACGGTTGAGGTGGGACCACTGCCCTTTGACAAACCAGAAAATGAAATGATTACTATTGGATTCTATTGACTTGTCTGGTTAGAACAGTTGTGCTTCTTCCCAAAGGTTAATTGGACTTGAACTCAGGAAATTAAGGGGTCAGCTAAGGTCACAGTGACAGCAGCCAAACTTTTAACTTAGCACTAATAATATTTGTCAGGGAAAGGACATGATGGAGTTCTTTAGCCATGACTGCTCAGGGATTAACTATAAAAAAAATTCTTTGTCTACATTATAATAGAAGCTGTAGGTCTATGTGGTAATAATAATACTCATTAGCATTTTAATTTTCATCAGGTACTGTTGCTCAAAGATCAAGGCTATGACTCTAGGCTCAAGAAAATTGAGCCAATATTGCACAGTTATATCACTGGGGATCACAAAAATAATACTTTTTAAAAAGTTAAGAAATTTATTGCTAAATAGTCTGGAAAAAAATTCTGTGAGTGTAGTATCTGTGACAAAATTCCGAAACTCTTTACTTTGGGAATTCTTAACTTTTTTATTTTCTTGATTTTGTGTGTTTGATTCTTTCTGATTGTATAAGTGCAGATTAAGAATAATTATAGAAATTCACTAAGGTTTGATAGGTAAAAAACCCCAAAACCCAACAACGCATCATTACTTAGGAGAGGACTGACAGAGGTCACTCTATTTTATGTAAGGAGGAAAGAGCCCCAGAATATCTTTATCAAATATCAAAATATCTTTAAAATATTCTTCTAGTTGTTGTAAAGATTGGACCAACCACACGTTCTTTCACATTCTTGAAAGATCTCAACAGGTTGGAGGAATGGGCAAAGAACAACCTGAAATTCAACAGAGGCAAGTGCAGGGTCCTGCACACGGAGAGGAAGGACCCCAGGCACCAGCACGGGCTGGGCACTGACCTGCTGCAGAGAAGGACCTGGGGGTCCTGGTGGACAGCAAGCTGTCTGTGAGCCAGCAGCATATCCTTGGGGCCAAGACACCTTGGGATGCATCAGGAAGGGCATTGCCAACCAGCTCAGGGAGGTGATCCTGCCCCTCTACTCAGCCTTGGTGGGGCACATCTGGAATGCTATGCCCAGTTCAGGGCTCTCCAGTATAAGAACTCCTGGAGCAGGTCCAGTGGAAGGTGACAAACATGATGAAGGGATTGGAGCATCTCTCTTATAAGGAAAGGCTGAGGGAGCTGGGCCTGTTCAGCTTCCAGAAGAGACTGCTGAGAATGGGTGTCATCTATGTCTGTAAGTGTCTGAGGGGATGGAATAAATTCTGTCATTCTGTGACATTTTCAGAGTTTTTAAATAATAATAATATTACTAATATATGATTCCACATTGATATCTCTCAGTCTCTTGTGTATATAAATGGGATATATGCATAAATAGAGAGATACACTTCTTTTTCAAAGGACATTATGCATTTTTTATATTTCAGGATAATTAAGCATTAATACTACTTAGTATTAGTCAGAATTTGACTAATTCAGAATTAGTCAGAATACTATTTAGAAAAGTCAGAATTATACTCTGTGATATGTGCTATATGCTAATGGATAAGGATGTGATATGTGCTTATTTCAGTTTATCAAATTAATAGCCCAGATGATTTACTTGATCAGATTTATCCTTAGTACAAACAGAAGAGACTGTAATTCAGTTTTCCGGTCTTCCCATATTGGAATATGTTAAATCAAATACTTTTAAAACTTTTGTCTAGTGTATGTGCTACACGTAGATCTAGAACATCATTGTAGATTCAGCTAATTTAGAAAGTGGAGGAAAGATTATGATTGCAGCAATAAGTGAGTATGCTTACTTTCAGAAAAAAAAAATCAAATTTTTTGGTGATGTGCTTGATTACAGATATTATTGCTTTTATGTATGTGGTTTTCTTAAGTGACAAGATATGAAACTATATTCTATAGCTTAGATTGAATTTGGACACTGGAGTGGCTTCTCTGGTACTGATTTGAACAACTTTTCTAGAAATGTGAATCCATGAGAAGAATTAGAGCATTAATACCTGTCCCTTACTAACTTACTGTAAAACGTAAGGAAATTTGTTTTCAATTAGTGGTTTTAATGGCTTTGCAACAAATATTTTTCAAATGTGAGAAAACATGCAAAGACAGTCAAGTCCAAGACTTTAGATGAACTTTAGACTAAAATCTAAAGGTTAGAGAGGCAGCTGCAAGCCCCTCCTATACCTGAACGTTAATCGATCAAGTGCAAACCTAAGGATACCAACTGACTTGGTGAGAAGACCTGCATGTCAAAATAAAATGTGTGTATCTACTTCCTTGAGTAGAAAGACGTGCTGCATGCAAGAAATACAAAAGCAGAGATAGATGGAACAAGAGAAAATTTTTACACATTCTGAGACACATTCATTTAGGAGCAATATTCCTAGGAAAAAGAATTAAATAAACAACAAAATCACACTTTAGCTGCTATGCTTATAGAGCACAATAAGATAAGCTTCAGCATGGACAAATGCATCTAACCAAATAATTAATACAGAGAGAATTTTGATATAATTTTTCTATGTTGATACAAAGCTAACAAATTGTCAGAAAATAATCAACATACAAAAAATATTTTTAGTCAGTGGACTTTGATTAATCCTCCAGGTTTTAACCTAAAATTTCATCTGGCATTATTTATGAATTAGAAAACTTGATGTAGAGAATTCAATTTAACAAGTCTTTTTAACTGGGATAACCCTATTGGAGTAGGGAGTAGCTATTGTTATTGACTAGTGTTATATATAATATCTCATCAGAAATCATAAAGAGGAATGTATAATATTGTTTCTGAAGTTTCTATTGTATGACCAGAACCACAAATATATTATCTATGTCTTGAATTTTGCTGTTCATAACTGTGCACTTCTTATTTAATAAGGGCTTTTTGGGCATATGTAATACTGTAAAATTTTCAGCACCTACTATTTGCCTGTTTTGGAAGTTGCAAGGCAAAAATTAATTTCTTTAAAGAAGCATACAAAGCACCTAAACCAGCAGTGGTCTTTGCTGCCCTCAATGAAGCTTTAAAGATATTCTCTCTGCAATATTTATGATGAGATGCCTGTACAGTTCAATTTCGTTACTAATGTAGGAAATAGAAACTTATCTCTTTTTTTTGTTTGTTTTCCAATGAGATTATTAACATAAGAAGGTGCTAAACATCAAGAAAAATAATGGACTATGTACAGCTGTTTGCTATCTCTACACTTCAGTGTTAAATTTGCCAAAAATAAAAGGTTGTTAGTACTTCAGCTCCTGAGTTATAACCTTGGTTTCTCTGTGTTTAGAGAAAAATCAGGTTATGACTACACAGCAGAAAAGTTACAAAAAGTATTCTTATTATATCACATTGCCTCTGGGTCAGCACTTAATGCAATTTACCTTTAGAAAGAAGTAGAGTTCCTTTAACCTAATTTTCTATTTGGGAAGCGCAGTAAAACAACCCTTTTGGAATTGGTGCATTAAAGAGTGGAGGAAAGTAAAGGAGCAGAAGGAGAACAAGTAATATATTTCTTCCAGTCAGACAGATTAGGAAATTTTACTGTATTTGTTGTGTGTATCGTTGGGTCTTAAATAAGGAGAAATTTAGTGTCTTCAATTAAAATAATGACTGAATTAGTTGGTTTTGTATCTCAGGCACTTTTTGAGTCCTGCTATTAACAGATCACATTTTTGTCAAAGTTTCTAAGTCTTAAGACTAGAAAATTCCACTATCTCTCTATCAGAAATGTGTTCCATTTTCTTGAAATAAATCCAAAGTCTTACCTTCATATTTTTCTGAATAATATTTTTTTCCTACACAAATTTGATTAACTTGTCAATGTAAAACAGCATGTTACATCATATAAATGGCAGTTAGTGTCCAAATTATGTCTCTTGATGGCATTTTATGAGGTAAAATTAGTTTGCCTGCACATAGAAAAAAAAAAATCTGTTTATATGTAGTTTAAATAGTTCTCTCTCAATTTGTTGCTGGAAATCTCCCACATCAGCAGCAACAACAAAAAAAAATTGGCTTTAAGCTATGTACAGTCTACTTGTAAAAGCATGATGGAATCAAAAAAGATAAAACAACTATAGCAAATAGTGAATATTGGAATCAAAAAAGATAAAACAATTATAGAAAATAGTGAATATTGTAGTCATATATACAATGTATTTTTCTGACTGAAGCACTATGGCTAGTAATGAATAGTAACAAATTATGTGTGTATGTATTTATTTAATGTGACTTCTGTTACTGTCATTATTTGATTAAAAAATATGGGTCGTCGCTGTGAAAGATTTTTCCTTCAATCTTCATACAGAAGATTTTGAGATTTTTTTATAATAACTTCCTTATCTTTTCACTTCTACCTACCTTGTCGTGTAAATTTCTGTTACCTCAGACTTTCCTGACTGTTGCTCTCGTCTTCAGTCTCAGGTACAGGCACATGAAAACTGTGTTGTTCCACCTAGTTTCAGTTCATCCCTTCAGAATAAACTAAATGAAACTGCTTTATCAAGGATTAAGTAGCCAGAAATAAAAGCTAAATCAAGATTTTAATCCTATTATTTTTGGCATCTCTTTGGACATAATTTTTAATTTTGACTTTGCAATCAAATTACCAAGTCTCATCTTAAGGTTTGCTTTCATAAAGAAATTCTACTAACATTTATAAGACACCAGGATGCAATATTGACACATGGGAAAGAAATTGCTAAAGTTTTTTAAAAATATGTATGTCAATATCTAGCTGTAGCCATGGACAATTTAGAACATAAGTACAGTTGTATGTACCCATTGTATGCAACCTATCAATTTAAAATGCTTCATTAATTATTTTTAAATCTAACATGAAATTAAATGTACTGTTCAGAAAACTAAAATCAGTTGTAGCACTATATCAAAACCACAAGGAAAGACAACCCCTGTGTGCCCTTGGTGGGACAGGTTCTCCCAACATGCTGTTCCCAGCCTAGTCAAAAATTCCATGGATGATCTTGCTTCCTTTCCACTGAGGAGCACAGGACTCATTGAAGCACATGCAGAGGTTAAGCCTGCTACATCCTGGCACACAGGAGACTGCAGCAACCTTTTTGCCTTGGTATGTATAGTAACTATCACTTCAATGATATAATGAATATATGTCAGAAAAATAAGAAGAGAAATAACTAAGTCCATCTAAGTCCATTCTGATAATATTGAAGGGTTATTCTTTCATGTTGGTGAAGAGATTTAATGTTGTTATAATTCCCCATTCAAAAAAAAGTCAAGAAGATGAAAGCAGTAAGGGACTCCTTCTCTCTATGCATATGTAAAAATGCATTGGTTCCCACAGTTTACTCAAGCAAAAAGACAAACTCTTGCTTGAATGATTTGCTGTTGTCAAGATATTAGTGACAATTTATGAGGTAACCTTAACAGGACTAAAAATATTCTTACAGGTGAATTTCAATCAGCCCGCTAAAGCATATGCAATTGCATAATTTTGCATGTCTTCTTTTTAATTTTTTTGCTGGTTTAGTTGGATAGTTCCTCTCTCTACCTACAGCTAAAATTCAGTATTTGGAGCAGTTATTTTTATACAGCACAGTAAATATTTTAGTGCCCTTGCATAACATCCATCTGAATGAGTTATTTCTAATCAGGTTTAAAATGTAAAAGCATTTCAGGCTGAATTTTTTAAAAGTCTCTAGATGCTAGATGTATGTGCCATGCATAATGTTACTGAACTCCAGCCTGAAGTGAGGCTTCTTATGAGCCAGTGAAATGCTAAAATTAAAGGAAAACCCACAAGAACAGCTACATGGATTCAGGCCTTTTGTTTAGAAAGTCTAGAAGGCTCCAATGCTAGGCTGGCAAATCTTGTGTCTATGACACAGCTACCCCAGTGGCTGGGTGAGAAGAAGGATGGGTGGGGTCTTGAGCACTTTGGTGCTTTTCAGTGCTCTGCCAGGGGTGCCTTAGAGTCTGCTTGTCTGCTGGAGCATAATGTGACTGTCTGCTTCATGCCTTCCTAGTTATATCTGGACCTGGCTCCAGAACTCTTTGGGAGGTAGACAGACTAGCAGTCTTTCTTGGTGCTGAATCCATCTTGTCACTCAGCATGAAAATCTCTCAAAGATTATATTCCTCAGTATTTGCTTCTTTTGCCCTGCCAGGAAGGAGAGACAAGAAACATGATTCTGTGTGTATCTTCACATGAGTTCAGTTGAAATTGAAAAATCATTCTTACAAATTTCCAAACAATCTATTGTTATTTTCATATTCCCATTTTCCATAATTGGAACATTTTTTGAAAATTATGAATAGTGAATATTGGTTTTTGAGTTCATTTATATACTTTTGTTGAATGTTTTACTCAGGCTGAACCAAGGTTGATCAATTTTTTGAAGTATGGGTGACGGTACCCACAAACAGATTCCTAATTATCTGAGCAAAATACTGGCATGATTGCTAAATTCAAATAAAAGTTAGATTTTATCAATACTCAAAGTATTTTTCTGGATGGTTTAACATCTAGTAACCCCACAGAAAAATTATTGTGTATTGCTGTACTCAAAATTTTTATGAATATCAGGTAATTTCTTAAAAAGTCAGTGTAAATGTTTGAAATCTTGGCTTAGAATAAAGGAAATACAAAATAAGTTTGCTTACTCAGGGCTAAAGTCTACTCCAGTCTTTTCTTTTTAGTATAAAATATTCTATGGGGTATAAATTTCCCTTCCCTGTTGCAACAAAACAAGTTTCAGTCCTTGTGAAATAGTTATGGACAATTCGCTGGTGCTAAGCCCTATTCTTCTTGAGAAAGGATTTGCAAACTTGGATATCATGTATATTCCTGAGTGGTACCTCCGGAAAAATTAGTGAGTTTTAACCTGTTTTTTACCCTATCCATAGCTTTATTGCCTTTCCTGTTACCAGTGGAGTTTTATTAATATTAAAATTTAAAAACTATAATAATTATTTTTTTCATTTTTTTTCAATGTCATTTCAGCATCCTCATGGCAGAGCATACCTTGCAGTGCCGCCTGTTTCAGTGTCAGCCATACCATTCCCTTCTCAAGCAGGGAGAGGCAGACAGAGCTGGCAGGGGGAACAGGGGATGCTCCTTTTCTGCTCTCTCTTCCTCCAGTGCCATGTGCAATCAGATTTGTGGCATGTCTCTTCAATCTGTCAGCATCCCCTTAGTGCTAGGCAGTCACCCATAAGGAAATACCTTGTGTGTTGGCAGAGGATGTTCTCTCACAACACCCGGCAGCCCAGTCAAGCAGGCTAAAAGGGGCAGCAGACAGCACCTTCACACCAGAGTATGCTAACTGAGCTCTCCGTCGATGTGTCTTGACCTCATAAGAAGACACAGCAAAAAGGCCTGGGTGAAGAGCAGAGAAGGGCTCCTCTTGCCTTGTCTGCTAAAAATGGCAGCTTCCTTTACTCCACTCAGTCAGAAACAAACAAATTTTATACGTGTGTGGGTGTTCACTTGAGTTTTTTTATTTAAAGATATATAGAGATATATATACATAAACAAAACTACACACGCAATTTCCTTTTTGCAGTATGGGAATGTAACCACTAGATGACACCAAGAGATAGTTCCTATAGACCTGATTTTTCATTCTTTATTCATCTGTCAGTTCAAAAGGTGACATTCTTGCTGAGATTGTAATTAAGATTACAGATGTACGCAAATTAAGTCATCTGGCAATTATTAATAGTTACCTTACTTTAATATTATCAATTACTGTCCTAGAGTGCAAAGAGCTTAAAATTTATGATCATTTGGACAGTGGATCTCAAACATTACCTCTCCTTCCCTGCTGTGCATATCTTTAATTGTCTGCTACAGAAGCATCATTTGTATTTTCACAGCCAAGAGTCTGCTGGTGCTCCTGCAGCAAACTTTCCTGTTGCAGTGCTTTACATTTCAAGTCTGAGAATCCACAGAAGGTGAAAACTCATCAAGTCTTGCTTCAAGATTATGTGTTTATTCCAGATGAGAATTAACTGTTTTGCCCTACTCTGCTACTTTTATTATTCTTTTGAAATAAACTAAAGCCATAGGGTTTGATAACAAGAAATAAGAAATGTTTTCCCTTTCTTGAAAGAATGTAAAAATTTATAATTTTATATGAATTTTTGAGATTTAGGTTTTGGCCATGAAAAAGAAGAAGCAGGTTAAAATTGTCCTTTTAGATTATTTATTAATAAACAGTTATACTACCAGATCAACAACAACAACAAAAATGTATAAATGTCCAAGACCAAGAGGTCTGGATGGATGTTACATTACACAAAATGGCTGAAATTTCTAAGTGGTGGACAGAAATTTATTCCCATGTGTCTAAGATCATAAAAGCAACATAGTAAGAGTCATGTCACCAACAAATACCAATTAGACACAGATCCTTCTTGAAAATAGAGAAAAATTAGTTTTGCCATGAAAAAATATGCAAGTCTTAAAGAAACAATGCTCTTCGAAGATTTTTAGCCATTCCTACCTCCTACCACCATGCCTCATCTTCAGGTATCAATGTAATTAAGTGATAACTTTTTACTGAAAGAAATAATTCATAAATATTCTCTGGCTTACACCAACAAAAAAGCCTGGAAGACTGGAGTAGAATAGTTTTTCTTATATGAGTGTATTACAAATATAAGCATGTGTTTCGTATACTTTAATATTACTGCTTAGAAAAACCTCAGCAATTCCACTGTGTCTATTGTGGCTATCATTATAGTGATAGTAAACAGAAGTATTTATGACAAACTTACTGGTGAACTCTACACAAGTAAGCGAAAATGGGGAATACAACACAAAACCTCTACTGAGCCACATCCCCAGTCATTGCATTTTTAAACTGTAATTCATATTTTTAAGCATTTTTCTGATGAGGCAATAAATTTAAATGCCATGGATGAAACATCTCCATCACAGCCTGCCTGAGTGGTTCCAAGTGATTGCCTTCATCCCTGCTCTGTGACACTGTGTGAGCTAGGAGGTGCACGAGTGTCCACCCTGTGCTTTGCCCCTGCTCCACAGACAGCTGCTTAAATTCCTGAATGCTGGAGACAAACCCAACCACCTGGTCCAGATCAGGAGCTACTGGGAGGCACCCACTCTCTGTAGGTTCGTGGCCCTGCAGAAATCACAGTGCCAACCACACCAGGAATGTAAGTGCTGGTGTGAGGTGAGAAGCCTGCCAAGGCTGACTCCTGGCAAAGGGAAAATAATAAATCAGTAGGACTATGTATGAAAAGGAGTCATTGTGTAAAGAAATCATAAAGGTTATAAGGAGGGATCACATGCCTGTTTTATAGGACAGAAGAAACGAAGTCTTATTGTAACCCAAGGAACTTAGGGATGTGATTTCTGAGAACACACAAATTAGCTTTGGTAATACAATTAAGAAAGGCTTTCTTGCTCAATGACTTTATGGAAATGTGGCTTGCACAATGTCTTAAGATTCTTCAGAATAAAGTGATGAATGCCTGTGAAATATAATTTCTATGTAATTGGTATGGTGATTAGTACAGGGGCTCTGCAACTATTAGTTTGCAAGTACTTGAATAGAAAAAAAGACACTTTCATTCCCTTTTTATAGCTAAGACATACTTTACCTGAACTTTGCTTTTTTGAGGGGTTTGGTTAATTTTATTTTTTTTCCAGAAACCACATGGAAGTAGTTCCTGCAAAAAAGTCTTGGAGATTGTATTTTTCAAACAAATAGAGTGCATATCATAATTGTTTGATGTTTGATTTTTATTTCACATCTGAAAAACAGATCCCATTTTTATGTGGAACAATGACAATTGTCAGTGAAAGCACCACATACTCTGTTTGACTCTCTGTTGTTAAAAATCCAACTTGTTTTGCCCTCAGCAGTTTTACAGGCAGTTCAAATTGCCTCATAAAACTCTAATGGTTTTCCTCATACACAATATGTATTGTGTGACAGGCACAGAAAACACATCTTATCACAGTTTATGCTAGGTAAAATATGCATCCAACTGGATCACTGGTCTACCTTTAACAATTTTTAATTGTAAAATAGCTCTGAACAATATATTATCAAGTATCAAGTAATACACATTTTTCATTTAACCCTTTTAAAAGCAAAGCAATGGCATATTAATGTATTAAAACTTTTATGTCTTCTGTTATATCATAGATGAGAAAGTTTTAACAGTCTAAGAAAATATTTAGAAAATATTAACAAAGTATATATAAAAAAATATTTTTGGCAGAGGTCTTATTTTGCTAGAGAAATAAAGGTCTTTATTTTGGGGGAGCTTTACACATAAGGACCAGCATTAACAGACTTATTGACTGTGTTGAGGAGGAATGAATAAACCATAATATTTTCTAACACCTTAAAATTTTTGTAGGAGAGATGTACAGATGAGAATTGCCCCAGATTATCTGATTATTTTTCTTTCTAAATATGTTAAGTAAGTACTTCTATCAATAATTTAAAGTATGCAAAATTTAAAACTTATTTCTCAGACATCAAGATATCTGCTTAGAAGTAATGAAGTTTCCTGTAATGTTGTTTATCATATTTTCCAGATTCTCTTCATCTACTATCTATATTTTCCATTTTAAAAGACAGTGATTTCACAGTTTCAATAGTTTTGCAGAACAGTGAGGTTTAAGCATCTAAATGTTTTTAAATCTTGAGTCTTTATTAAATCTTATCAGTTCAGTAGTTGCAACTATTAAATATAGAATATAAAATACAAAATTCTGACACAAGAGTTGGCTCACTGGAGTGAAATTTTTAGAAGCTGGTATGGGAGCTGCAATATGCAGGGTATGATTAATGAATCTTTGAAGATTAAGGGGATTTTAGTTTAGTTTTGTCTTTTAATTCTGTTAAATTGCCTTGATGTTGTGGAACCATTCAGTGACATCAGCTCCACCCTGCGTGGGGTTGGCTGGTCCCTTTCTCTGTCTGAAAAAAAATTACAAACACAAATGTATGGTAGCTCATACAAGATATGTAGCTCCAAAATGGACACATTGTGGTTGCCCTTAGACTCAAATGTTTAATCAGAACTGACTTCCAAAAACCATGTGGCATATAATATTTGGCAAAATATTATTAGATGTGGTTGTAATATTAATGATGTTAGGCGTTATCATTAATAATTCTTATCATCATTATAGCTGTTGATAATCAAAGAATACAAGCAAGGCAAGATTCATGGAGACAAATAATATTTTTTTATGATCCAGCTAATACACTTTGAAAAAATAAACTAGGACACACAAGCCTTTGACAGACTGAAATAGAAGCAACAAACTTCAAAGGTGACCTGGGTTTATCTTGACCATATTTTGTATTAGCACCTGCAGACAGGCATAGTGGAGATCCATTGTTCAAAGCACTGTGCAAATAGAAAATAAGAGACAGTTCCTGCTCCACTGAGTTCACAAGCCAAACACTGAGCTGGGGAAAAGCAGGAGGGCAAACAGGCATACAAAGGCTAAGCTTTAACAGCTCAGCAACAGAACCAAAAAGGACCTTGCATCTCCTGGTCTGCAATCTAGGTCCAAATTGCCCAGAACACATTTGAAAGGCAAATGGCAATTTGTACCTCCTCCCTCATAACCCTTAACCATAGAAACTTACATGTTAGAAGGTCAAGACGGACCCTATGTGTGCCAGTGCCTGGGGCCTGGTTCTGCAAATCACTAGTCTGAGCTGCAAAATTACTACCCTGCAAACTCATGGAAATTCAGTAGTGGAAATCCACTGGTGGAAAGACAGAGAGCCCCACGGCAAAGAAATAATTGATGGGATGAAGCCCTTTATCTGGAGTTTCATATTTTCACTCATTTTATAAACACATATCATAGTTCTGAAAAGGACACTTAGCCAGCATTTTTACTCGTTGATTATTAACAGCTAATTTAAGATGAGCAATTTGTAGGGACTTGATATATCAGAAAGTAGGTTAAAAATGATGTAATGATCTAATTTACTTTTTCCCCCTTTTTCTGATAGAAATATTTCTTTATTTTTTTCCCCATTTACAGGTGCAGAATTAAAGAACATGTTCACTCACTATATTATTGGTGCACTTAAGTGAAGTGTTCCAAAGCATATAATTACCGTGTAGGTTTATGGCCCTGAAGTAGATTGGGATAGTGGTGCTGCATATCCATGATTTGAAGGACATACAGTGATGATTATAGAGGCAGTACTCTACATCCATTCCAGCCCTTTTGTGTTTAGCTGGTTGCCATGGCAAATAATTGGATAGAATTTAAGCCACTTTCTTCCAAGCGGGAACTTCATAATTTTACCCTTCACATAATTTTGAACATACTTTTAAAGATTCTTAAAGTTTATGCAGGAATGGAATACAGACTTGGAAGAAAAAAAAAAAAAATATTTCTATACATGGAAGGACAGTTGGTTTGGAGGTTTCTTTATTTCACTTTTTTTTTTTTAATCCTGAGGATTCAGTTTTCTTAACAACATGATGTTGCAAAATTTGAGCCTAGTGAAAATGAAAAAAGATTTGCACCCAGAGGGATAGGAAATATGAAAGTGAATGATCAAATACAGCTTACTTTAGCAATTGGTATGAAATAGAAACAAATGGGTAATTTTATGCTCTCAATTTCCCAAACGTATTTAGCTCAAACTTTTTTTAAGCTTTGATAATGTTGGTCATGTTGTGTGTATGGTTCATGGTAAGCATCTTTCATATCCTTATTTTTGAATTTGGTTCATTTTCTGAAGACATAGTTAAACTTTTGAAAAGATCTGCTATGATTTCACATCTGTGACTGACATATGCCACCCTGACTCAGTTTGGGGTTTATTATCCCATAATAAATTGTTGCACTATCAACTGCAAAGCCTCAGCAACGATTTCACAGCACATTGCAATCATGGCAAAGACAGAGCTCCTCTGCTTACAGTGATGTTTTACATCTTCTTTCTGGAGATTCACAGAACACAGGCATGCCTTGTCCTGTTACATTGGTCCTGAACCTGGCAGGACCATTGCTGCCTTCTTGCCTCTACAGGAGGCAGCACTCCAAGGGAGCGACTGTAAAGTACAACTGTTGCCATAACATGTACACATGGGGAAGGCTGTGGCTGCATTCACCCTGTTTCCCTTAGAAAGATAATTTGTACCTGCTGTTTTAGAGAAACATCACTCCTAAAATAAGCAACTTGGACATTAAAGAAGGATATGACTTTGATCCCTGTGGAGAGGGTCATATCTGCTTGCATTTTCTGTGATTAAAATTGGTGGAAAGAGCAACTCCAGAGACCTTCAGAAGGACACCTATATTCCTATTGGTCAGACAGGAAACCTAAGCCCTTTTCTACTTGTTTATGTGTTTAAACCTTAAACATACCCATTTTCTTTAGAGTGACTTGGACTGTGACTGTAGTTGTGATGTGGGGACCAGAGCAGTATGCCTGATCCTCCTAACTTTTATCACCTTTCATCATCATCATCATCATCATCATCATCATCATCATCATCATCATCATCATAATTCTATGCCTTGTGATCACGAAAATTAGGACATTACTTTCATGCTTTGATTTGCACTTCTACATTCCAAACTTCCTAACAAACTAAATTGTGGTTTCACTGCTCCTTTGACAGAAATATCCAATCCAAAATTCAAAAATTAAATACTGACACTGAGTAAGCCTGGTTATTTTAGAAACTAAATTAATAGAAAGATTGACAATTTAAAGGTAGTTCTAATCAGCAGTGTTATTTCTCTAATTTGCGTTTTTACAATCTTCATTCAGTATTGAAACTGAGTAAGAGGGTTTTTGGTTTAGATTTGAAAAGACTGAACACTTACAGCAGGCTATGAAAAGAAGAGGTCTATTTTCCAAATGCATTCACCAGCACTTTTTCAGGGTTTCTTTTTTTACTTTGTTTTGAGTGTCTTTGTTTGTTGGGGGTTTTTTCTTTGTTTGTTTGTTTGTTTGTTCGGTTGTGGTTTTGTTTGGTTTTTTGAAATGTTTTTCTGAAAACTTTATCCTTTACTGAAAGATTCAGCATTCAATCACTGATTATTTTTAACAGTGTTTTACTATATACAAGCTGGCATATTTCTTTCAGAGTGGAACTTAGTAGTAAATTAATTTTTTTAATTATGACCTGCCTACAATCTAAAATAAGGAGAGCTTCTAGCTGACTTGTGAACTAATCAACTTCGGGCATCTTCTTTGAGTCTCTTTTGTATAGTGATGGCAATCCACATTCTGTTTTCTTCTACCTAGCTCCAAGTACCTGGCAACAAATTTGTTGTACGTGCATGTCTTTGGTGAGAACTCTTAACTGTTATGAAATTAGTTATATGGAGAAAACCAAAGATAAAAACCTGGAAATCTTTGGCCTCTCACTAAAATGTTCTTTTTAATGACTTATGAATTTGTATGTTGCTTTCTCTCTGAAGATATATTGCAGTTCAATACAGCATAGGCCATTGTAGCTTCTTTTTGTTGAGCAGAAGAGAGGGAGGTCAGTTGTGTCCATGCCACAAAAAAATAGTCTAAATATTGCCAGTGTTTTCAGTACCATCATAACAAGCAAATGATTGCATTTAGAGTTCATATCAAGGGGAAAAGCTGGGAGTCAAGAGTAGGAGGCTCACCTGGGCAAATATATGAAAGTACATGGAAGAGAAACAGGAAAAAAAAAGAAAGAAAAGAAAGAAAAAGCTACTGATAAGTGGTACCTCAACTCTACATAGTGGGCAGCTTCTATATTGAGCTGGATGTACACTTCAAAAGGAATTGCCAAGGCAAATTACTGAATTTCCCAGCAGCATAAAGCTGTGAGTACAAACATGCTCCTCTGTCAAAGTTTAGGAAAAATGGCAACATATGGTCATAGTAACATCTTAGGCCATTGAAATGTTTTATTCCATATGCCCAAGCAAACAGTGGCTGTATTGATTGGTAAAAGCTCTCTTTTCCCCAACCAGTTCAACAATAGCCACATAACATCTCTTGTTCTGCATCTCTCTGTATTCCTGTTCTACGCCTGGACAGACCTCACCTACATCTTTTGCTATTTGTTGTTTTGGAATTGAAGAATCAGTGTGATATTCCAGCCCCTTCATGCCTACAGCTGACCTCAACTTCCTCTCAGACACCTCTTGCTTAGGTTCTGTTCCACAGGCTGCTGCATTGCAGATTGTGAGGCCCAGAAATACTGGACAATCTATCTATCTTACTATTTAGCAAGTATTACAAAAGACACCTAGGTATATTTGGGTTTAAATTATGAACAACATATGAAAATCCAGTCTCAAGGTCATTTACTCTCTTTCCATTAGAATTTCTTTGAATTTGAGGGTTTATCTAATTTTTGCAGGGTGAATTAGTCCACAAAAATCACTAGGAACTCTTACAAACTCTTTGTTGCCTTCATAATAGGTTATGTTTGTCATGTAATATGGGAGTCCTTAGTAGGATCACTACTATCTAATATGGTTTTTTCAGGATAATAATTTTTAGAAAATTGATTTTTAAATTTTTAAAAATAAAAACTTTATTTACAGTAAAAAGATACTTTATGCTTTACTTTATTGTAAAACAATATTTTATCATATTAACTTTACCAATAAAATCCTATTGTTTAACTAAGCCATCATTTCATATGTAATTTATTTCATATACAATAATTCATAGTAAGTTATTTTTATTTGTTTGGGATTAAATTGAGTTTTCTTGTCATAATCAAAATACCTACAGGCTTCAGTACATGGTTCAAAATATCTGAGCTACCTGTTAGAGTGAGCTTGGAAATGAATGAATTCTCAGCATTGTCTTAAAACACTAAAAAAAACCCTTTTAATCTCACACAATATTTACAGCTTACAGCAATACGCCTCCATTTCTGTTGGCTTTCTCAAAGCAAAACCAACTCAGTCCACAGTGGAAGTAGTTTAATAAACAGTGCATGAGTACCAGTGTAAAGCAGCAAAGTTGTATTCCATATACCTGGTTGGCATATGCACCACAGAAAAAAGAAGTGGATCACACCTACAAGTATTGCATATTTTTGCTCACCTATGTTAGACAGAGTCTGAGAGATGGTGTAAAGACAGAGAAAGTGCTGGCCTCTCATTCTGGAGATTTCATCCAAGTTTTACAGTCACAAAATTACTGATATGAAACATTCTTTGGATAAAAATAATACATATGCTCAAACTCAATAATTTTCCCCAAGTATAATTCAGACTTCTGAAAGAGCCTGGTCCTATTCCATCACAGTATGTCATATTCAGGCCAGACAACCCACGGTCTGAGGTGACTAAACCTCATCTATCAGGGCTCAGTGTAGACAAGTGGGGAAGTTGCTGGGGTGATGGGCCAAAGCCAATGGTGTGAGGTCCAGCAAGGCCTGATCCTGCCAGATCCTACACTTCAGTCACAGCAACCCCATGCTGCACCAAAGACTTGGGGCTGGAAAGCTTCTAATTGGAAAAGCACCTCGGGGTGCCTGGCAACAACAGCTGAACATGAGCCAGGCTGTGCCCAGGTGGCCAAGAAGGCCAATGGCAGCCTGGCCTGGATCAGCAATGGTGTGGCCAGCAGGGCCAGGGCAGGGATTGTCCCCCTGTGCTGGGCACTGCTGAGGCCACAGCTCGAGTGCTGTGCCCAGTTCTGGGCCCTCAGTGCAGGAAAGACACTGAGGGGCTGCAGTGAGTCCAGAGAAGGGCAATGGAGCTGGGGCAGGGCCTGGAGCACAAGTCCTGTGAGGAGCAGCTGAGGGAGCTGGGGGTGTTTATCCTGGAGAAAAGGAGGCTCAGGGGTGACCTTATCATCTCTACAGCTGCCTGAAAGGAGGCTGTGGCCAGGTGGGGTTGGTCTCTTCTCCCAGGCAACCAGTGACAGAATGAGAGGACAAAGCCTCAAGCTACACCAGGGGGCTTGAGTTTAGACATAAGGAGGAATTTCATCATGGTAGTTGGTGTTAAATGTTTGAATGGACTGTCCAGGAAGATGGTGGAATTGCTGTCCCTGGAGATGTCCAACAATTGACTGGCACTTAGTGCTAGGGTTCTGTTGACAAGGTGGTTATTAGTCAATGGTTGGACTGGATGATCTTAAGGGTCTTTTCCAATCTAAATGATTCTGTGATTCTGTGAATTGATGTGTGCGGCTTGGGCTCTATAGACAAAACCTGAACACCCTAACTGAAGCTACTAGCTTTGTTGAAACACAGACTGTGAAACACTGCAGTTTGTGCAGCCTCTAAATGTAAATTAATCTGCATGTTGATCCAAGGAGTATATTTTGCTTCAGAAATGCCATGTTTCTATGGCTTCAGATATTTTTTTTTCTACAATTTTGTGTAGGTTGAAGACTGATATTTATTAAAGACAGACATTTTCATTAGTTTCCAAGAGACACTTTCAGAGTCAATCTCAGGATTATAATCTTTCAAACCTCCTCCTGGGGTAGAGTAACTTGTCCATCATTCCTTAATTCAGCCTTTGGTCATAAACAAACTATCTATAGTAGATTTGTGCTCTGCTGCCTGCAACTGAAAGCTAGACAAAAGTTCCCTTCAAAGGATTACATAGGTTTTGAGCTAGTTATGGAATTCTTTTCCACCATTAAATAACCAGAGAGAATTTATTAATTAAAAATTCATCTTTTGTAAGTACTAAAGCACCCTTTAAGTTATTCTGTAACATTCTGGAAGACAGGCACATGAGAAAACAACACTGACAAAACAGGTGTGTATTAAACAGCACTATCCCAGAAAGTATGACCTATTTGTAGTGTTAAAGATCCATGAAGAAGGTTTTTTGGCCATGCCTCTTTTCTTATACAAACATTGTAAATGTAGTAGAAAGAACTTGCCATGCATTTCCCCCATCAGGAGGAAAATACCAAAAGTCTGTAGGAAGAGTGGGCATCTTTGCTGTTCCAGAGGAGAGCAACATCCCATCTACCCATACCTACCACTGCACTAGAGGGGGGCCACGAGGGGCAATACAGGGCAAGCTGATGCTGTATTTGATTATCATCATCTTCATGGAAATTCAGACTGCAGTCTGCTTCAAGCACAGCCTGGTGCCTGCAGAGGGGAAGAACAGGGAGTTGGATATGCATCCCTGGGTAAGTTATCTGTTACATTGTGCTCAGGCACAAAGAAGTAGAGATATGTCTCATTGTGGGCTCTTATCTCTGTTTTCTTTCTTTTCAATCATAAAAAACATTATAAAAATATTTCAGGAATTCTAGCTGCCATCAGACATTCCTTCTTATATAGGCTTCATTTAATTACCTCCTATACTCTTTCCAGGGACCAGTGTGATGAGCATGGATCCAATTTCGAAGCAATCTTCAGGGCAAAACTCTGCCCTGCCTGTCTGAGCTGGAAAAAATCACATGACATTGGGTTCTTGTTTCTAAATCACTGCAAATCTGTATTCTCTATGCCTGAACAGATTAGCAGGCCAAGAAGCAATGTCATAATCAACAGGCAACAAACACATTTTCACATTCATAGAATTTCAAGTTGAAGAGGACCTCAAGGATCCAAACTTTCCTGGTAAAAGCACTGTCTATGCAAGATGGCTTAGCACCCTGTTCAGATGGATCTTTAGTGTCCAGCACTCGGGAACCCACAACTTCTCTGGGGAGACTGTTATTATTGTGAAAAATTTTCCTTGCGTCTAACCAGAATCTCCACAGAAGTGACTTTTACTCTTTAGTCCTCATCTTCTTCATGTGACTCCTTGGATAAAGGGAGCCTCCATCTCCTCTGTAATCAGTCTTCAAATATTGGATATAAATATATAATATGATCTAAGCTTTCCTTTCTCAAGGAAGAAAAATGCAAATGTTATATAAATATATTTAAATTTAAATTAAATATAAATATATCTATATGTATACATACATATTTATTTATTTATAAATATTTATATAAATAACAGAAAGTCAGTTCTTCCCTTACATGGCATATTTCCCAGGCAATGATGATCTTTGTCATCCTTCTCTGGATGGTCTCCAGGTAATCCATATTCTTTTTGTATGGCCGGGGCTAAAACTGAACACATATTTGAGGTTTGGCCCAACAAGAACTGAAAGTGGGATAGTGACTTCACTTCTGCTGGTGAAGCCCTTGATGCAACCCAGCATCCTGTTTCCTTTCTTTGATACAGAATCAACTGTTTACTCACACAGATCTTGTTTTCCTCCAGGAGAGGGACCATACAGTGCTGGTAAAGACAGAATTGGAGAAAGTGTCAGTAACAACTGCTTTTTCAGTGCTGTTAGTGACTGAGTCACCTCTCCTGTTTAATAGCAGGCTGATTTGTTTGTTTGTTTGCTTTTTGTTTTGCTTGTTTCCCTACTTGAAGAAAGAGCCCTTTCATGTAGTTTTCTTTATGTCTGACCAATCTAAATTTGAGCTGCAGTTTTGCTTTTCAAATTGCATCTCTGCATACCCTGGAAATGCCCTTGTAGTTCTCCATGTGTATGTGCTTTCCCTGGAAATGCCCTTGTAGTTCTCCATCAGTATACCATCTCAGGTATACTTTTCTTTCAGTTTTGAACATACTCAAATGCTCTCAATTAAGTCAAGGTGGTCCTCTGCTCTACCTACTTCCCTCCCTTTACCTTTCAGTTCTCCACATTGCTGCCAATGTCCTAAATATACTTGAAATGCCTGTCACCATCCAGAGTGCTGTCGTATTGTTCTTTCGGAGGGAGCAGTGCCTTTAATCCAGAAGCATTGGTTCTTTCTACAGACAGACTCTCTGTCTGTGCACATATTAAACTAAAAGTGTCATTTCTAGGCCTGGATTATTGGGTGGGGCTCTGTCTGGCTTCCGTGGCCTGTGGCAGGGCAGGCAGCTAATTGCACACCTCACCTGCAGCCCAGAAACCATGAGGCTCCCCCTTCATGTGACAACTGACCTTTGCTCAGGTGGCGGCTCCTCCTCAACAACGAAGGCAGGGGCAGGCTTCTTGGCAGGTTGAGGAGCTGAACAGGCACTCTGTACTCCTTCAGGCTGTATGCATTTGGCCTTTCACCCTCCTCACATGCCTGCTCCTGCCTCGCCCTGCTGTGTGGGATGGCAGAACACGACTGCTGTTCCCCTGACTCTGTGGCCATTTGGCTCCCTCCTCACCATGGCAGATTTGAGTACATCATACATCACAGTCATGGAGCCCAGCACTGTTAGCACAGCCTCAATATGAACTTATGTCTTTCGTATCCAAAAACCAATGAAACAACAAGCCCCCCTTAGACACAATTCTTTTATATCAAATGTCAGAGGTGTGATGCAATAGCGAGGCAAGTTCAGTAGAGAAAAAGAAGAATTTGTATTTTTCTTTAAGTAGCAACCCACCAGAGACCATTAGGGCTATCTTCTACATTTGAAGCTGATAATTATCTTATCTACGTTATCTTGTCTTAAGCTGCTCTTCTTAAATGTATCACTTGGAATGAAGTTTGGAGACCCAACATTGACGGCAGGGACATAATTTTAAAAGCTTTTTTCTGCAAATGCTCAAGTATTGTGAGACTTTATATAGGCTGAGAATGGAAAAATGGTATAAATAAAAGTATGAGGATAATAACAGAATAGCATTAGCTTCAGTAGGTTCCGGTCTGAATTCCCTCTCGCCTGGCAAAGAAAATAAATTGCCTGTATATATTAGTTGATGACTTTTGAACACACATGTGCTGGCAAAGCTAGCTAGTTCAATCCCTTTTGCCAATTCACCCAGCCCACTAAGGTCTGGGTTTCATCAAACTTCTGGAGTGGAATTACTGAGTCGTTGTGAGTTGTCTTTCTTTTGCTAGAAATAATGCTGATTTAATTTAGAATTGTAAGAGCTTTCATTTCATATTGTTTCATTAATACCACGAATGAACACTGAGGAGGAACAGAGAATTATAATGTATGGCCTAAATATAATTTCTGTTATGCACTGCTGCGCTACTGTTGTTGATTAATACATATCTAATTGGCTAGGATGTACTTAAAATATTTTAAATTAGTTCTTGCAAGTATGAATAACTCTAAAAGAGAATAAAACAAGCTGTGGAAATGTAATATGCATAATACAGTTCTATCTCATTTCCTATCTAGAACAGTACAACTCTTAAATGTTCTCCACTTGATTTTTTAATCTTGGCTGAAAAGATTTCATTTGCTTTCCTGTTATTTCCTTTAGCACTCCAGTCATCTAGGTAACAATTTAATTTGAGGCTATTTAAGACTTCTCAGGATTTTTTTGTATTTTAATATATACTCTAATGCATTTACCTACCTTAGTGTTTCTCTCCATGTGAAAAGAGAAAAAAGTACATGTCCCTAATTTTTTCTGTTGGCCTTACTAGAATAAATATGAGAATTACGCTTTATGTTAATTTGCCTGCATAAATCCATTAAATGAACAGAAGACCTGGTGAGAGGATATAGTATCATTGGTACAAACCTCAGGTACAGTTGGGGTATAAGGCTGACAGTGTAAGCCTGGAGTGTATTATTGCTTTTGTAAGGTTCACACTTCTTTCTGCGACTTCGGTAATGGACTCCAACCTGTGCAGATGTGGTTGTGTAATTACACATCTGCGGATCCTCATTAACTCATCGGGATTGTCACTGACCAGCAAGTCATGCATGCTGGGCAATTAATCCTATCAAGAATAGGCCTCCTCAGGCAACAAACAGGATCTTCAAAAGAATTATAGATAATTATCAAAATTATTCTAAAACATGCAACCAAGAGAAGAAAAACAAGGAAAATAAAATCAACTCTAACATAAAAAGCATATGACATTTGTTGGTTTGTGCCTTCTTTCTTGTGTATTTTATTGTCTTGGTAGTAACAGATTCTCTCACTGATATCATCAGTGTTCAGGCTCAGTTGACAAATTAGCAACAAGCAGTCTCTCTGAACCTTGTAAAACAAGGACAGAAAAGCTTTGATTCAAATGAATTATAAAGACATTACCTTTTTTGCATCATATTCTGCCCATGTTTGTATTTATCTTCCAAACACAAGCTGTAGTAATATTTTCTTGCCATTTGTATTCCTGCACCAAAGTATTTAATGTTCTAACTGGGGATGGAAAATAATAATAAAATGTGTGGTTAAAGCAGGTGCTGTTTGTAGTGTTTATATAAACACATTAGCACTCTTTTGACACAGCATGACCTGAACAAGTAGTTCATCCTACTAGTAACAGGGAAACAATAGCTGAGCGTGCCAGAGCCGAGTTCATTCAGATACTGCAAAATTAACACCAGATTATGAATACGCTTGCCACTGGTAATTAATCGTGAAAATTGCTGGAGGAGTTCCCCTACTGTGAGGGATATTGGCAGAAGTATTTACTGCTAATAGGCCTTGTTTAAGCTTTTTTTTTTTTTCCCCACCCCCTTAGAGATAAAACTTACAATAGACTGCTCAGGAACTGGTATATTATTGCATATTCCTTTGGCCTTTTTTCTTGTTAGCATTTCTGAATATCACAGTGTTTTCCTTTGTGTTATTAGAAACATACATTGTGTGTTTACATTCAGACCATTAAACTGTCCTTCACAAGGAGGATAATTTCACAATCTGGATACTGTTTTTCTATATTCCACAGTGATCTAACATTACCGCATATTTTGTAGCAGTAATTTAGAGACATCATAGGAAGAATTTTTGTATTTCAAATAACGTACAAGCTTTTATAACCTTAGGTAGTGGTTACATGATCTACAAAATCTTTGATGTGCCTATCATTTTCAGCAATTTTCCGTATATATGCCTTTTATTATGTGCTTTTAAAGTGTAAAAAATGACCAAGATGTTTTCAATCTATGATGTTTTTAAATGCAATAATGGTAAATGAACATGACTATATTAACTAATTAAAAATTTAAAATTAAATAAATTAGCTTGTGGCAGGTCACACACACTCCTCTACGTTATTCTAAAATAGTTTATACAATATAATCATATTACGTATTACATATATTTTTCCTTTAGAAAAGAATGAAAAAAATATACCCATCATGACTGGTTTTTAACAGGTGTGTTTTTGGATAGAAACAAAAGCCAGTTTCACAGTGAAATTAATGAGGGATTTTTCTATTGAGATTAATGAAAGTCGGGTATATATAGTCGATTAATGGGTTGAGGCCCATATCTGTTAAAAATTTTACTATTGTACATTTATTTAAGCCTTTATTGCTGATTTTATGATGAACAGTTACAATTCTTGGCCCATACAGGCCAGTATTTGATTGTCTCCGTATAACATATTCTTTAGACTATTTAGTTGATAATTACAATAATTTGATTTTTATAAGACTTTTTAGATTGATCTTTTCCCAAAAATGTTTAACTATTTCTTTTGAGAACTTGTTAAATGTTTTCCACTGATTTTAATGAGAATGAAACTTTACGTCTTCAATATTCAGCAGGCAAGCACTAGATCTAGTATTTCTTTATTAAAGATTGGTGGTTTTAATCTTTTTAAAACTATGCAGAATCTAGACTTGGTTTCCTTACATACTTACATACTTACTTACTCTTTATCCTTCCCTTTCTGAGTCAGGTCAGTCTAAACAAAATCATAGCCTTATGTTTTTCTGTGGGTTATATGTATATAGGTGTATATAGGTGTATATGTCTATAGATGTATCTTTTATGGCCTATATTTAATCCAGGTGCACATTATGGAGACAATGTAGAGAATAGACACACCACCTCAGAACCACTCATACTGAATTCTTTTTAAATTGAATTTTTAGTTTTCTTTATGGCTTTGATAGTTTCAATTAAATTGAGGTCCCCTCATTAGCACTTTTTAAATATATTTTGTTCATCTAAATAGAGGGACTTACGTGTGGCTGGCATATTTCAGTGGGAAAAATAAAAGTCAAAAGTAAGCCACATTGCTCTAAACAACTACACATTATTTTGAAGATGCCTTGCAAATATTTGTTCATGGCAACACACTGTATAACCTTCCCTCTGTCTTTCCCTCAAATACTCTGAAGCATTTTTTCTGTAGCTGATCCCTCAGGCAGCAAGGAACAACATCTAACAATTAGCAGCTGTCACATTGTTCTGGCAGAGAACAATAAAATATTGCAGAAGGTAAACTGTCTCAGGTTTATTTTCAGAGTAACAATTCTGGTCATTTATGTTTCTAGCATGAAAGTTTTATACAATTGAAAATTTTTATATTAAATTAGTTGTAGTACTAAACCATGTTGTGTTTCATTCATGTAAAAAACCACTAACCTTCATTCAACAAATCAGTTCTAATTTGAGTTAGAGTGCAATTGTAGTTTTAGGTGTATGAAGGCTGGATTCAAAGCAAGGAAAAGGTCTTCAAATAAGAGCTCTTTTCCTAGGTATCACAACAGCTGTCTAGTATTAGTGTTTTTTTCCTCTGAGAAAGGAAATGTTCAAGGCTTTACACACTGCTTTCACAAAGACAGTCATATTATTCATGGTGTCCTTTGTATCTTTCCAACTTCATTATCCATTTAATGTAGCACTTTTGTTTTAATGATTGTTTACAAAATGCATTCCATATTATTCAAATAATAATGAATTTTTAAAAAATTAGGCCTTGTATTGCAAAGGACATCTGAGGTCAGGTACCCTAATTCACAATGAATAATAATTAATCTATGTCACTTTTTGTTCTACATAGCATGAAAAAACATGCCTGACTGCTGGTAATATAAAAACATGTTTGTTGAGGTAATAGATGTTATTAATAATTTATATTCTTATGGGTCTTAACAGCTCCCTTTCTCAAATATCTTTATAAACTGACATTACTAATAATTTTCTTTTGGTTTTTTAGCTTTAAAAATGTCTCTAATTGTATGACAAAGAAGCTCTGTTTTTACTGCACAAATAATGTTGCTGTAATTCAATTTAGTGATAATTTTAATTTTTCCAATCAAACTATTAAATTTTAACATACGTCAAAATTTGCTAATATATTGTGGAAATTGAATACTGTTATGAAAAAAATGAAAAAATAGACATCTCCAGATACTTGTTTATAGGAATCAAAAATATGTTTTATTCATATAATCAGAAAATTCTTGATTTATAAAGAAAAAAAGATAAAAAGTCAAGTGTATTTCCACAGGGCTGTGGCCAAATTCACTATAAGCAGATCCATGTTCACAATGGCAGTATAACAGAAAAAAAGGAAATAAAATCAACAGAATTGTGCACATCCAATCCCAAAACTTTTGCATAGGTGTATGAGCTAGACTGTAGAGGGCTTTCTATTCATCAAAATGAATAATTTCCCTTTTCTGAAGCTCTCCTTTGAAGGGAGAAAACAAAGGGTAATATAGTGTCATATTCTGTATGGACTGCACTGGACCCTGGTGACCTTGAGATGGATCTGCATCTCTCACCTGGATGCTTTTTAACTTCCTGTAAGACAAATAGTCCTGCACATGTAAAATGTTGGTGTGTGCACATACGAGTGAGCTATCTGAGTTAATCGTGCTGGATTGGGTTCTCAGGGCCCTCAAGCAGAACTCTGCACTCACTGCCACCCTTGAAGACAAAGTCAGATTTTAACAGACAGTTTGGAATTTCCTGACAGCCATATCATACTTACTCTAGCACTACTTACACACAGTGTTGTCTATTATGACCTAATCTTTTTGAAATCCAAAGCGGAATTAACATTTCCAGCACCCCAAGCAACAAATAAGTGAAAGTGGCTGAAAAGGATTGATTTATTATCTGAGTACTTTCTTTACATGACTCTGAAGGAACTATTATGAACCATCTTGACAAAAAGCTATTTTTAAAAAGTGTGCCTTTCATGTATACAACAGACTGTGTAATTACAGCATATGGGGTAAATAGTATATTTTTTTTTAAATTATTATACATACCAAAACACATGTTTACCTTAAAGACCGTAGTAGCTTTGAGGCAGTTATTGTAGTCCATCAGGTAAATAGCACAGGTTTCCTAAATGCTGCACAAATGTATGTTATTATGCAGTATGTGTGTCATTATATAATAGACTGCAGTGGCTTTGAAAAACAAACTATTCTGTTGTGTTAATACTCCTAAAAATTCATTACATCATATTTTTGCTTGCCTATGTTAAGAATAAAATAACAATAAGAATAAAATGTAAAACAAATCAATGTACAAAGGGAATGCTGAAGAAATAACTAAATCCCCCCCTTCCAACTCCACAAAAATCAGTAGGGGCTTAATTTTTATCTTTCACTATTTCAGAACCTTTCAGGTGGAATAGAAGAGTCTACTCCATGTAGTAAGAAAGGGAGTAAAAGCTTTAATTTTGAGAGTTACTAATGTCCTATTTCTTTTGCCAGAGTGAAAGAATAGAATTTGCTTAGCCTTGACATCAAGATTTCTTTATCAAGTATTCTCCGCTATGATACATATTCTGTCTTCTTACACTTGTATGGTATGTGCTGGAAGTATCAGAGTTATTGTTCTGGCTATGGGCCATGCAGAACTGAAGTAGCACTTAAGCAGAAAAAACTAAGACAAACAGGAAAGGTTTAAAAAAAAAAACCCACACAAAAAACAAACCCACAAGAAAAAAAAAACAAACCCAAAAGCAATTAAAGGATTGAAAACAAACAACTTATGAAAACAAATAAGAAATTAACATCCCAAAATTTAAAAATGGGTTTGAGTGTATGAGGGCATTCATTAGGTCATAATGGACTAAAAAAGTGAGGGTCAAAAATCCTTTTCCCCTTTTTGCCAGTCATATGCCTTCCAAATAAATCAAGTAGTCCCAGAACCTATGCTTACAAGTCCTAGGGGGAAAAATGGTATAAACTCATGGGTCTATACTGTACAAGAGGAAAAGACAACACAAAAACAAGGCTGAAAATATGAAGCAAAGTCATCCAATCTTAGCATTTGAGACATAATCCACACTTTTTTGCGGATCACCCATTCCTCCTCTTCCCCGCTGTGAAGGCATCACTTTCTTTCTATAATCCCTGTCCCTTGCCAAGCAGCCAGTTTAACCCTCTCCCCTCCATGCAAATGTAGGAGTGAGAGAACCCCTTCATCTTGTGCTCAGTACAAAATATTGTAGCTGTAATCCTAGTGGGCTACCCCAGCTCAGATATGGGAATGAGATCGTGTAGGTTGTGGGCTTGGCTTTACCTTTCCCCTTTGGAATAACTCTCCTAAAATCTTCTTGGATCTCCTTTAGTTCATTCAAGCACCTGGGTGAGCAAAGAAATACAAATGCAATTCAGTATTGATCCAGGTGGGCAGGAGGTGAATTTATACAATTCAGATTATGTTATCACCTGAATAAGTGATACTAGCTACTCTAGTAGAAAGACTATAGTTTAAAAGTCAAAAAAGTCACTAGCTCTTGGGCTGTCCCTCTTAAGGAGAGTGCTGTAGTCATATTGAAGTGATAGTGGACAGATTCTTGTTCACATATACATGATTTTTTCCTTTGCTTAAAGACTATCCCCATGACTGTAGAAGTAAGGAAACAAAATATGATTGCAGAAGCTGAGAGTGAGCTGTGTGTAAACTTGACTCACAAGGATTTCTAGAGCTGATAGAGTAAAAGATGAAATAATCCATCCAACCCTATTAATTTTTGTAAGTCTTTAGTAGGACTAATTTCAGAAGGATCATTGGTGACAATTTCAGCAGAAGTTCCAAGAGTGCACAGAACATGAATTTTGTTTTATCCAAAAGATTAAACCCTTTGGATGGAGTCACAATTTCATTTGCTAGATAAACTGACTTCTACTTTCTAACCTGGAGAAAAATGAAATGAATGAAATGAAATGAATGAATGAAAAATGCCTAATGAAAGAGATCTTTATATTTCCATTTTGAGATGGAGAAACTCAGTCATGAGCGAGTATATTCAGTATATTACTAAAGGGAAATATGCATAAAAATATTTGCATTTTATTGACAAGAAATCGAGGAAAATGGAAATATTTTGTATAGGCACTCAATTTTAAAAATTTAATTACCTAATTGTATTGTTCACAAGTTTCACTATTTGTACTGTTTCACAATTTCCGCTTTCATGACGATGCTAAAGTGCCCCAAATTACCGGAATCAGCCATTTTAACATAGTTAAGAGATGGCAGAAAGCTTAGGATAATTTTCACAATTTCTATATCTTGTACGATTTTAGAATAAAAAATTATATTTGACCAGGAAAACTATTTTGCTGCATTCTTTAGGATATCATTTCAGTATATATTGCTGAATTATGCATACTACTGCCTTCCACCCAGTGGTTTCACTGGATTATGGCTAGACACAAAGTTTTACTTACATCAAAGTGAATTTAAATTCAATCATTAAATTTGTTAGCAAATCTTTTTATGCTGGGGATAAAAATTCTGTGTTTCCCTTTTGTGTGTCTGTAATGTTGGAATTTTGAGAGTGGTCACCAAAAGTGGTTTTCCTGGAGAAGCCCAGTGAAATTAATTACCTGCAATTTTCAGTGGTGAGCAAAGAATTTACCTTCTGAACTGAAAAGCTTTTTTGGCCTTTCCAGCATAGTAGGTCAGAAAAGAAAAGCACAATTTTTTTTTTACATTTATAAATATAAATTATTTTTGTATAATTTCACATTTATTCTTATTTAAAGCAGCATTTATTTTTCCAATATGCACAGAAAGGTTACCCAATCAAAACATGGCACAACTGTGTAGACAGCAATTCCCCTGCTTGAAGGAATCCTTTGGTATTTTAGCCCCAGTGATGGGGGAAAAGCAGTTTGTTATGAGTGCTGAATTGCTTTTTTCTTTTCACATGTAGTAGCACTTAAGTGTCATGTTAAGCCTGAGGCAGGAAGGACTTTAAATGACCTGTTCTGACTGGAATTGTGTTTACTGTACTTTTTTCCAAATGCAGTGCAGGATCCCTTTCCTTATCAGTACCTAAAGTCTAACAGCTTGCAGACTCAAATTTCCCCTTCCAGGCAATGTTGGATTTGTCTGTTGTTTTTCACAGCAAAGAGTTTCATGAATTCTGCAGTCTGGATATCCGCCTTGTATTACCCAGTGCCACCCTCTAGGCTAGGAATCAACGTTTTCCAGCTCCCAGAAATTGCCCAAAAGGCTGCTAGAAGCATTGCACATTGAGATGTGTAGGTACACATCCTTCTAACTGTTTGCATTGGGAATTCTGGCAGAGAAGTCGTAGAAGCACTGTTGGACTAAACCAGTGAACAATTAAGCAGTGTCTGTAGGGAGTGATTGCCCTTGGCATTCGTGACTGCAGGTGTGGCATGCAGACTTTGCTCACTCAAACCTTCACTGAATCCATATGGTAGAAAAGCCTTATAAACATAATGAATGTGGGAATTCCTCTCTGGAGAGAGACTCTTGACATCACTGCTCCCCCCCAGCCACAGTTCTGCTCTGGATTTCCTCCATCCAGTCTTGGAAAGCAGCTTGTGTTTTTCCTAGCCTGCCTTACAACAATAAAAAATAGACAATGTTGCCCCATTCCCACTCCTTCACAAAATATGACTCCAAGAAATTAATTATTCCTTGAAGAAACTGTCCCCTGTTCCTTTTGCTGTGTCCTAGAAACATCTCGTAGATTTATGTTTGTATTGTCCCTTCACTGCCTGTATGTTTTAAATTCCTGTCAAAGAAGGTTTTATTTTGCCTCATTTTGTGCTACCTTCAGTGCTAGGTACACTAGGGTGTTACTGGCATCCTAACAGCATAAAATGCAAGAATTAGAAGTTACTGCATTTTGTTGGTTCATGCTTTGGTTTTTTTGGTTTGTTTGTTTGTTTGTTGTGGTTTTTTTTTATTTTGTTTTGTTTTGTTTTGTTTTTTTCCTAATGGGGGAACTATCTTGGACCAATACACATATAATATGTGCATGCAGTTTGGTTTCTTGTTCAGTATCAGCACTGGCCCCAGCAGCAGCACTCCTGCATGACAAAAGGAAGGAAAATAGGTCCATGGCATCTCTTATCAGCAGTGGGCTGCTGGTGCCACAGTAACTCTGAAATATTCCTGACTCAGTAGCTTCAGAGGAGCTCAAAATCAAATTCCTCAAGTCTACCACCTCCTTGTGCTTTTGCTTCTGTCTTTTACCTAGATGATGTTCATTCTTGAGGAAAGACATGAGGGCTGAATATTTGTGGTGCTAGAATAACACAGAATGTATTATTGTCTGAACTTCAGGCTGGTTTCCATGATTAGGCAAAGGGAACCTATAATGAAAAGAGGGGTTAGCTACATTAATTCTGATTTTTTTTTAACTTCAGTCCTGCTAAACATAATACAAAATAGCTAGAAAATAATGAAGTAAGCATTAAACATGTAAGGCTGACTGATTCACACTACATATAGCACTAGAATTGCTGCTCAGTTGCAATGCTGGTCACTGAATATTTGGTTTCTTATTGAAGAAGAAATATGATTTTCAAATTATTTTATGATTCAAATAGTGTGGCTTTAAAACCAAAATTAAAATCCCCTAAAATCAGAACAAATGACAGTGAAAGGTTTAAAATATTGGATTTTTTTCTATTTTTAAAGAATATTTGAACAGCATGTTGTCAATAATGGAAATTATTTTAATACTAAGATATCAAATGATAAAACTGCAAATTTTGAAGTCAGGGATCATGAGCATTGCTACACAGAAAAGTCAAGATCATTATAAAATAATTCATTGTGCAAGTCCTCCTAAAGAGGTCTAACACATCTATATTATTAAATATAACTCAACCATTATTTTTATTTTGTAAGTCCTAAAATTAAATTAGGTACACAAAAAATATGAAGGTGAACAAGTAACATTAAAGTCAGCTTTAAATTAATTCTTCTTTTTTTCTGTCTGCTTTAATATAGGAAAGGAAACTTTTTCAAATAAATTTCATGGTTTTTAAGGGTGGTGACTAGGAATCTTGTCTTTAAGTTAAATACCTACATTCTTATCAAGGAAAATATCTCCAGAACATCAGAGTCAAGTATAGAATATAATAAATTAAGTTATTGCTCTAAGGAAGAAATAAAATTAACATACCATTTAACTGACTTGACAAGTAATCAGAAGTACAAAAGAAAAGGCCTCCTAAAATAAATTACTTCTGAGGTTCAAAAAAAAAATTTTGAAGAATAGAAATTTACATCCAAAAGTAAAATTAATTCATTATACTTGTTTAGAACCTAATCCTGAAATATTTACCTGTATATTTACCTTAAAATTTTGAAAATAATTCCAGACCTTTATATATAAAGGTGAGCAAACAAACATGTCTTTGAATGATTAATTGCTCAGTTACAGTGGCAAAGATGAATGAACCAAATATAAACTCCAATTTTATCTCTTTGTTTTAGCTGTTGCTTAATACAAAGGCTTTATAAAGTACTAAGTGTTTTTAAGAATACACACCAATTGTGGCAGGTCAATGAGATAAGATTCTGAAAAAGATGAGAATATCACTGCTATTCTGGTATATTTCCCTTATTTCTTACTTTCTACAAAATAAACTAGACATGCCTGGAGAATTTGGGAAGGGGAAGGTGAAGGGGAAGGGGAAGGGNAACCTGTTGTCATTTCAATTCATCTCAACACCAATCCCTTTGTTACAATAACATTTTTCCATTGCTGTCAAAGTTACAAAACTGTAAAGCTAAAGGATGCTAAAGGAATGTGATGATGGTTATTTTTCTGTTATATATCTATCTATATCTATATCATCTATATCTACATCTAATTTTTAAAATCCCAGTATCCAAGTCATATGATTCTCAGCCTGTTTTCTGCACTAGCAATTAGTTTAAGAAGTGTGAAAGGAATTGCAGAATATAAAGGAACTTTCCAATCTGAGTTTTCTCTGTCCTTTTTGTAGGAGATGGTTTATGGGAGCTTTTGATCTCCACTACGAATGTCAATGTTTACTTCTTAGACTTAGGGTTTTTTCCTCTTCCATATGGTTCCAATTCATTGCAGATCATGCTTTGTTTGCAGAAGACTTCTACTCAAGCCTTGCTTTTACAAAGCGAAATAATTCTATATTGTCTTCTTGGTCTTTTTATCAACAGCACAATTGTAACCCCTCTGTAAGACTTTTAGTAACAGAGAAATCCAATCAAAAGATGCTTGCTTCTATATATTGAGTATTCATATTGCCTTCAACACACCTCATCTGAAATGTCTTTTCCTTCAAGTTCAAAAATATGATCTTGATTCATTCAGTCCATTTATGTTAATATACCTAGTTCTTTTTTAGCTAAGCTAGAACTACACAGTTACAATCAGGAAATGAGTTATTGATGAGAAGATGAGAAGAAAAAAAGAGAAAGAACTGCAGTATAATTTCTTTCACAGAACCAGTTTATACGATCTTCAGTTTAAAACCTTATTTCTTGTAGTTTAGGGACACAATCTAGTGACAGATCAGGCAGGATACATTCAGTTTTAATGTCTTAAAACTGAATTGCATGGCCTTGCTGCTAGCTGAATCACCTATAAGGTCATAATTTTTCCAGCAAAAACTAGGAAAAAAAGGGAATTGTGAATCTTTAACATAAAAAGTAAGAAGTAAATGAGTACCATAACATATATCAGACATGAGGAAAAACAGAGCCCCAGATACAAAGGTCTCATCCACTTGAGAATGCCTAAATCAGATTGTATTCTAATATTTTCAAATGCCTTTTTTATTTACAATTAGCCAAAATCCTAATTTCTCCCAGAATTTAAATGCTCAGGAATGAAATTTAATTTCTTCTGTGTAGCATCTTATCATCAATGAAAGCACAGCACCTGAATGTTGTCTTGGTTTGAAAGACTGGTGCCTGATAAGGAAGGCGGGAGCCTCCCTTGGAATAGAAAATGTAAACTCCCTCCCTCTGAATTATTATAATTTTGAAATTAAGGGGCTTTCAGGCAGAGATATGGGAATAGGAATGGCAGTTCCACATACTAGTATGTATAATAAAGCACATATAATATAAACGCACAACAACAGCTGTGGCATTAACCCCGAGCAGAGCAGGGCCCAGGCCCGGCCTCCTCGGCCACGGCGCTTTCCCCTCTGGTGCAGTTCCGGGCACAGCCAGCAGGGGCGCTG
>VWZP01002783.1:347193-357714 GCA_013396995.1 Dicaeum eximium
GCCAGCAGGGGCGCTGCTGGCTCCCGGCAGGCAGGGCAGGTGCGGTGATTCCCCCGCGCCTGCAGGGGCCGCTGTGCCACGAGCTGAGGGGGCACAGGATAATGGCGGCTCGGCCCAGACGGCACGGGGTGGAAGAGAGGCCTCGCTTCACAAAGCCCTGGGGCAGCCGATCCAGGTGCCCCGGCAGTTCTCTGAGGAGCACCAAGCTGGAACAGCAGGAATGAGCAAAACAATCTGGTGGTGGATGAGATGTATAAGAAGCTCCGGAGCTGTGGTGGAACTGCAGGAAGTCTGAGACGGCAGGGGGTGCGGGGCTACAGCATAGCGTAAGCTCAGAGCAGCGCGGAAGAAGCAGCAAGAGCGGGACAGCGGCACCCTAGCTCCCAGCAGGGCAGAGAGGGGCGAGCTCAAGATCCCCACGGCAGAAGAAAAGCAGGATCAAGCTGGGCTCTGGCAGCAGCAGGGAATCCCTTTCCGCAAACAGCGACTCCCAGCGTCCTCCTCGCAAGGCAAGCGAGAGCGCCAGCCCAACCGCTGCCCCCAACCCTTTACCTGCCCAAGTCTCACTGTATCTCCGCCCTTTACCTGCCCAAGTCTCACAGAATCTCCGCCCTTCAGGGAGAAGCCCCACAGATGAGAGAAGTGCAACCAGGTGCCTGAGCTTGGCCACTTCTTTGTTTTCTTAAGTACCCAGTAGTTAGTATTTCTTAGCAACTTGTGGGAAAAATTCTATAGGTAAGAAGGAACAAAAGAAAAGAAACCTAACCCCCAACAAATGTCTATTACCAAAGGGTAATAAAAAGAGGAAAACATCACTTTTTTATTCTTTCCTTGAGCAGCCTCCCCACAGTCCACAGTTTTGTTAAGCAGAAACCAGTTCTGCTGATACAGAAGCTTAGTTCAGTACAGCCTTACACAAGTTTTCTACTTCAAACAATAAAGCAAGGTACTCTTTCCCTTAAAAAATTGCTGTGAAATGCATTCACTGAAAAAAAGATGGACATGTATTTGTTAACTATTTTCTAAAAATGAGAGAATGTCAAAATCCCAGAGGTTGAGGGTGTACCTAAATTTAACTGTGGACTTCGCTACATAGAGGAAAGAAAAATCTGAAAGCCTGATTAGCTGTCATCACCCTATTTTTAGTACAATTTAAGTACAAATAAAATTCTTCATATGGATTTATTAATGATTTCACATTCATTTTTTGGGATTTGACTAACAGGATTTATTCCAGTTGTGATTATTTTCTCTGCAATGTAATTGCCTTCTATTCTTTATCTTTAACGGAAAGTAAATGTCTTGCAAGAGAAAACAAAACACACAATCAAACCAAGCACATCAGATTACTGTCCTCCTGGCTTTTTCAGAATGCACTGATCTTACTTTAGAGAGTGCTACTTTGGATTTAAACCAGTTGCTAATGGACTTTTGTATTACTTATAGAACTGACCATAGGCACAATCCTACGCAGGTATTATATAAAAATATATTTTAAAAGTATGAACACCTATCTCTAGTACTCTGAGCCTTCATAAACTCTTTTCAGAAAGATGATCTTTTGAGTAAGCTGAGAAAACTTCCAGTAACTCTAAGTAAAATTTAATCAAATGTTTAATGTGTTCTTTAAAAAAAAAAAAAAGGAAAACAAAGGTATAAAAGTGGGCTTTTATCAGGTAGAAGAATTCAGAAATTAGTACAAAACATGCCTTCCAAACCAAATTAGTGACCATTTAATATAGGAAGAGTCTTCAAATATCACACTTTGAATGATTAAAAGCAGAATGTGAAGAAGATAATATTTATTAGAGACGTTTTCATTCCCAGACAGGTTATCTCTGGTCATGAAACACTGCTGGAAAGTGAAGTTCTTTGTTTCATGAAGAGTAGTCTGTTTCAAAGCAAAATTAGTGCCTTTTCTGTCCTACTATTGACCTCGACTTTGACCTGGCTGGACCACCCTTACTAGAATGGGAGGTAATAAAGTCCCCAGGCTGGCTCAGCCCTAGGTCTCAGTTAAGCGGAGACTATCAATCATGTGAAATTAAGTGTAGTGGTTTTGTGATGTGGACATTTACTAGGAACTAAACTGAGATCACCAAAGACTATTCATTTATATTTCCAAGGAATGCTTAAATACAAAGACATTAAAGTGAGATTTCTGAATTTTTAAAAAAATTTCAGGTGATACAGCAATCTATCTTAAGAAATGATTGAATTACATTGTTTTGAAATTTGATGTTTTAAAGTTAAATAAAGTGCTTTGCTTTAAAACTAGTTTTATTATCCTGTGTGCAATAAAGAAATATAACAGTTACAAGACAAATTCCGTAATGAATTATTTATATTTTTTATATTTTAATTGGCATAAAAATGAAAAAATTCTAAACATTAATCAAAATTAATTGCTTTAAAATTCAATATTGGAAACTTTTAATGCTTAAGGTTTTAAGTATAATACAGCAAAACACAGTAGACTACTCACATGCCATCTAACATGATCCCATTCAGCTTTTATCCCATTCATCAAAAACTCTCAGAGAACTGACAAGACTTCTAGAAGTCAAAGAGCTGATGAATATTTGTTTATATCATTAGCAGGAATATTTGTTTATATCATTAGGAGTCCCTAGTGATGCAAATGCTGTTACTTTCAATGCTACTTAAATTTTGAGAATTTGCCCATCTCAGAGAGTTTATCTTTCCCCATAGGAAATAAAACTTACAAAGTGAGGGGCTGGCAGGAGGAAATAAGGAAAGCAAAAAGTGGCTGCTAGGCAGAGCCAGCATCCCAAGGCAGCTTGATGCAGCACCCTCACTGTCAGATGGCATTGCCTCCCTTTGAAGAGGTGCCTATGAAATGGTTTGTGGTGAGAGAGTACTGGATAGCTTGTGTATGAAGGAGGCATGATGGCCTGCCTGGACACTGCCTGTGTTTCGTACACTGGCAGGTGAGCACAGGACTGAGAGAGCCTTTCCCCTTCTGAAGGGAAGCCCTGCTTATATGGAATACTTGCTTTTGTTGAAAGATAACTTTTTGCAGGTTTGGTCTGCTGGACAGAGAGTGGAGAAATGCCATTTATTCCACTCTGTCTCAGGATCTAGCCATAGTCTGTTTTCCTATATCCATTAGTCAGGGTAACTGTTCCTGGAGTTTATCTTCACAGTCAGAAAGTCTATAAACAGATTTAAATAAACGCTCAGTTTCTGAAAGAAACTTTTGCACTCCCTAGAAAATAGCCTCGCTATCCACCACGGGGTCATGACCCCCAGGTTGGGAATCAGCAATGCCAAAGATATCCTGTGTCAGTCTCATGTGGCTCAGCACTGCTGAAGGCTTCTGTCTTATTATTCTCACACCTCCAGAAGCGAGATGGTTGAGTCCCCTAATGTTGATTGTCATGTGTCATTTCACTGCCAGGTTTCCTAAATTTTATTTGCAGAGGTTTTACACTGTTGAAGTGCCGATTTTGCTTCATGCAGAAATTCTTCTCAAGGGTGCCATCTGGGAGACATCTTTTTCACCATGCATAATAGAAAGTGTTTTATTAACAGTGGAGATCAGCTCATTCTTGCTGTCCTAAAAACAATTGACTTGATCCCTTGCTGTTCTATGTGATTTTACAAAAAACTGCTTTTATTCAAGATTTGATTCATCTTCAAGTTTAAAAAATAAAACAATCAATCAAAACTTCTCCATTACCTAAAATTTCCCATTTAGCATTTTCTGGTACTCAAGACAAAAGAATAAAATTGCAAAATAGTTCCTTTCTTTCGAAAAAGCAGTATGAGGGAGGTTGCTGTTGAATTTAAGAAAGGAGTGTGTAATTTGGCAGCCGAAAGGTTGATGCCATCAGGAGCTCTTCAAACTTATTTGCTGAGAAATCAAGATGATTGATACCCATTTGTCAGACTGCTTTCCTGACAGAATGACTGCACAACTTGATTTCAGGACTTGGTCAGCTTTGTTGGTCCAGAGCCTTCATTCTGCATTTTATAATGCTTTGTTGAAAAATCATTTTATAAATTCCTATTTTTTTTAAATACTAATCTCTGATAACTCCACTGGCTGTCAATAGTCTAGGATAATTATCCTGCTGGTTTTCCTTATCATTTGGTATTTTGGTTAGTGCTGTTGTGACTAAACTGATATTGAGTCAGTTAAGTGGTGCTATCAAGGGTGAACACTGAATTTTACTAATTTCAGTACCTTTTAATATTTTCTATTAATATTTTCAAATAGTAATTTCACACTCTTGAAAAGCAATTCAAAAGTCTAAACAGATGGATTATACAGCCTTATGCTTCCAGCTCTGTGCTTCTTTAGACTGGGAAACTCTCATCCACAATGCCCATTATGGACTTAGTTTGACTGGATAACTCTCTCCTGGTGAGGCCAGGTTGCAAGACTGTGGAATATTTGTCTCATTGATAAATAATAATGAGAAGAAGGAAAGGAGATTAAAACCCCTCCTATATCCTCTCACCAAAACTGTATCTTATCTACCCTATCCTATCTCAGGCAGCAACTGGAATTCTAAAACTGAGTACTTTGAGGTAGTGTATGAAGATTAATGGTATTTATCACTTATAACTCTTAGTTTTTCCCATGCAACAACCTAAGAAATGTTGAAGGGACCGTATGTTTGATTTTAGGGATGAGAAGGAAGGTATATCAGTTTTTGAATTGTGTCCCTACACCTTTTAACTCTAAATTGAAAAGAGACAAATAATCACTATGTTCCTTAGAAATTCTTTCTACACTTGATATTAAATTATAAGAAATAAAATTGTGTTCATAAAGTTACTAATGTACAATCTGGATTAGAATAGTTTATTCTAGACCCGAGTCATATTCTTTCATTGTTTATATTCTAATTTACAAATCCCAATCCTTCAGCTGTCTCAGAGAAAATGAGCTATTAACAAACTAAAATAGATAGATAGATCTGATTTATGTAGATATGCCTTTACAAGAACATATATTTCATTCACATGACCTCACTACAACTGTAGAGACTCTTGTGGCTCTTCCTCTTTCCCAAGTATTACAAAATTCTAGTTTATTCTGTCCTGTATTCCCTCCTCACATTGCACTTACGTAGTGCCTGTGCATGCATACAATAGAACTGAGAGACAATGTAAACAAAGAATAACTTTTCTTTATTATTTATATTAGGGTATTCAGCATTTTGTAGGTCCAACATCATAAAAGCCTTGACTTTCAGATAGGAAGATAGATTGTTCACCAGAACAGTGTGATTGATAGACATGCAAGTTGTCAGGTGCAATCATCAATCTTGGACAAACTCCAGGACATTAAACTTTAAAAAAAAAAAAATCAAGCAACCTATTTTCAAGCATTTTCTGCTTCACCACTGCTCTGTATATGGGAGTGAAAGTGTCACCTATTGCACATGTCGTTTGCTTTCAGTGTGCTCATCAGGTCTTTCTTCTTAAGGAACAATGGGAAAAATACCACAATAGGAAACCCTCTAAAGTAAAACTACGCTCAATAACATCAAGCTGAGATACAGCACTTTCACTGCTTTTATTTTCCTCCATGCTTAGTAATGTAATAACACTAGGCATTACAGAACTCACACATTATGGAGCATGATTGAAAAGCTCTGAGTATATGAGAATTAATCTTCTTTCATCATGACAGACTAGCATATTAAAAATGGTCCCACTTGTATAACTATTGAAAATTGCTTTTGGAATTCATTCAAGTAAAAGAGGTTCAAAAATTCTTTTTGAAAACTGCATGAGAACAGAAAATCTGGAAAGTATGCAAAGTACCATAAGAAAGGTATTTGAAATGTATTTTGAGTGTCAGAGATAGATTCTGTGGCAAAGAAGATGTGGCAAAGAAATTGTGGTGCTGCACTGCATCTAAATGGGTGGTTACCAACTTATCTAGTAAAATAAATATATGTGGCAAATGACACATACCAATTTAATGACACTTTGAGTTCATGTGAAGTTTGGCAGAGTAATAAAAGTCTTATCTCTTGCCTCCACTGTTATTGCACAGATTTAAACTGCTGTCTCAGAGGCAGTTTTACTATCTTTTTCAATCTCTGCCATAAAAGTGAGACTTGATTTGCTCAGCATGAGAACAGATCAATAAAAGCTGAGTTACACAGTGGATTAGATCACTAACTCAGACATCAAAGATGTTAAATACAAGTTGTATAGGAACAATTAGATCAAAAGTTAAGTTAAAATGTACTGTACGTGTTTGTAAGTCTCAAAATAAATATCAACCTGCTATGAAAAAGACATTGAAAAATTGTCAATTTTGTTTCTTTCGTCTGGGAAAAAGAAAGAACTTAGTTTCTGAATGGCCAAGGACTCAATTACTACTGAGAGAATTGTGTTATTATAGAATTTTATTATCCTAGGTAATTTTTCTCATTAATGTATCAGAAGTCTATCAGCATCTTGTCTTCTAGAAAGGGATTAATATTAAAAGGTAACTGTTCAACAAAGAAGAAAGGTCAATGATTCCTGAAATGTTTTGAGGTACTGACAATATCCTGAACAATGATCTCTAGCCTTTTATATGCTTTAAATATAACTTTTTTTAAAATAATGAGTCTATTTAAAAGAAACGGTTTCCTATTCAACGAGGAGATATTTGTTTACTTATATGGGTAAGGTTCACAAAAACCTAATTATTCAATTAAGATGTGGTTAGGAACTAGAAAATGTACCACTATCCACAGCTTGCACACAGACTGTGTTGTATGCAATAGATTGTATATTATCCATAACATAAATTCATGTCAATGAATACTTTGGATTAAGCAGGTCTATTTATCTATATCACAGAGGTATAAATGTTGTGAAATTACTCACACAAAAACTCTGTCCCACTACTTTAGTATAGAAGTAAATTCTTTTCCTTTGGAACTTATGTAATTTCAATTCATGCTAATATGATTTGTCTAGAGCGAAACAGCTCTTTTTATTTCCAGTGCAGTGTACTGTCATTCCTTATTGAAAAATTAAAAAAAGAAAAATTAGAAGAGACTCGACCAGCTTTCTATGTTTGGAATTCTCTCTTGACTTAAAAAAAAACAAGTAGCTGTGTCAGGTAATTCTCTAAACATTCAGTGTGTATGATTCAAATGCAGATTCTGACTAGTAGTCATAACATAGTCTGACTACTATCATAAAGTCCAGGAAAACAATAATTTTTAAAAATAATGCTGATTTATTAACTAAAAATACAGTGGTCACTAGGTAGCAGGGTCCTGGGGCCTGTACACAGTTTTTGTTGAAACACATCTATACTGTAGATTTTTGAAAAGCAAAACTAGAGCATCATGATTTTTGAGTCTCTAAAATTCTCTGACATGTAGAAAAACCATACTTTATTGGAAACAATAATTTACATTAATAATTTTAAGAGAAAGAATTTATGTATTGGTTACTTACAATTATTGGTAATCAGATAACTGAAGGGCTTATACAAGCATATTTCAGTTGCTGATTTGCTGATTTTAAACATCTAGAAAACAGCATTTTCTGAGGAGGAGCAAATTTCATGATTAGTATTAGTTATTTAATATCACACTAAATATAATGTACACTATTCAGATAGTTATTTAAACCATAAAAAAACATTCCTTGAATTGCTTTTTTGACTCACCTAAATTATTGTTCCCGTTTCCATATGTTTTAGGTATTGCCTACTGTTGTTCACTTCCCAGAATATGTAAAAATTAAGGCAATTAGTGGATAGATTCAAGGAAGAATTTTCAGATGTAAATTAAAAAAAAAAATCTCAGTCTTTCTGGTATACAGAGCAGATGATGCATGCTAGGACATAATTGATACCAAAGTAATTTCTGAATGCCCCACATTTATCTGTTTTTTAGGGACTACATTTATCTAATTCCTGTGTGTTTTCAGTCTGGCGTGAAAAAAATTCCCACCATTAATCCTTTCTCCCCAGGCTGATTAGTGGCAGATGTATTCCTTGAATTCTTTTGTGTGGTATCTGTCCTTTCTACTGCAGCCCACATGGCAAGCCAAAGTCACCAAAGAAATATTGAATGCCTCACATGGGAAGACTGCAACCTCTCTCTTACAAGTGCTAAGCTGCCTGTTATTTTTAGGGAACTAGAGAAGCCATCAGGATGATGAAAATCTTTCAGATACTGACCATCTTTCACTCTTTTTGCATTTTCAGGTAAAGCCACTAGTGATAAAAATAACTTGCTTTCTAGGTGCTAGCTATCCTTTCCCTCATTTTTTACTTTGATCAGGATATGACAGACAGGCATCAAGCTGATAGGTTTACTTGACTTATCCTTGTTTATAAACAAAGATTCAATAAGATCTCTAAGAATGCCTGTAATTCTTAGATATGTCAAAATTTTTCAATACTGTAAATCACACCTTGCTTTCAGTTGGATGCTATAAAAGGATTGGACAATGCATTTTTCTCAATATCTGCACAAAATATTGTAGGACTGAGGTTGTGGTAGATTTTGAGGACGTGCCTTGTGGCATGGTGGAAGTAATTCTACAATGAAATAGAATATTTACCATTCATCATAAAGAATATGGCAGTATCTGAGTCAGTTTTCTATTATGTGTGTCTGTCCCAAAGATTGCTGAATATCCCACTGGAAACTAGTTTTGAAAGTGGACCTTACCAGGTTACTGAAGAAGAGCAAAAAAGGCTCTGTTTGTCCCTGGCAGAGGGATTAGGTGACTGGTCTGCCATTTGAGCAACTAGGATGGTGTTTATAATTATTCCGAGGATTAACAAAACTATACTTCCTTAATGATAAATCATGATAATTCCTTCAACTCTATTTTTAATTAAAATATTTATATTTTAATTTAATTTAGTAGGATTTTACAAGGAAAAAGACCAGGATGCATTAATTATTTCCAAATCATAGTAAATTGAAGCTGAATGTGCACTGGCACACAAACAAAATGAGCAGAATGCAATGACTGAAGTTATGCTATTGCTCCTCCCTGCAGAAGACATTGTTTTCATGGCTTGTGTTTTCATGTTTTCTTAACCTAGGTAAAATATAATTCCATTTCACAGTTTTACTGACCAGATGAAAGTGAGGGAAGGCAGTGGAAGGTATGGTGATGGTGAGAATATTCATTTAAGTTTTAAGTAATGACAAATTGCAAGGAGATTATAGTAACAAAGGAAAGTGCTGGATATACTCCTGTGGGTATCCCACCTTTCTCTTTCAGAATGCTGAATGCTTTTAATTGAACCCAGCATGAAAGTAGCTGAAGAGAAAAAACACTCATGCTAGAAAAAAATTCATGACGTCAGTTTTATCGAAGGCTTATGCAAGAGAAATGTAAATGCAGACTCTCAGTTGCTTTGATAATTAATTGTATAACACATTCCATATGTTTGAATTGAATTGCTGAAAATATATCTTGCATTGGTAAAAGAAACTACAACTGGTGCAGCTTGTGTGAAAAAACAAGAATCAAAATAACAGTTTACAAAACATAAATTAAATCACAAGTGTACACTGATAAGGTCATTGAATATTGAGCTAATTCTCATTAAATAAAAGTTAATACTAAATGTATTTGTTAAATGTAAATAATGCAGTTACATAATTAGAACTAACAGCAAATGACTGAACTAATTGAAGTAGAACTCCATGAGCAATTTACCTCATTAAATTTTTTACAGTTCTCCATCTGCATCAAAGTTATTATGTGTTTAGTTTAAATAATTATAAAGGAGGCAAAATCAAGGTTAATTGGAATTTTAATTTTGAATATCTCAATTAAAATTATCTTACATATAGAAAAGACTTCCCATGTAAATAACTACAATATGGTCTTTTATTTATCCTGTAATTTGAAGAACAGGATGAAAGCAAATACAGATTTCTTCATTGTGAGTTCCATCATGGGTATTGATGGAAGTACACAATCCACATTTGTTATTAACTTCTTATCACCTCAATAATTGTTATTTGGGGGAAGTCCATTCTTGTGCAGTTATTTATAAGGACAGTTGTGTGGTTCTGGATAAATTTTTCACTGGATGGGAGAAAAAGCCACTATCCCTGCATTAGAGCACTAGATGAAAACAGTAAAAGGTTGAGTTACAGATGTGTAAATACCTTTCCAAACCTGCTTAGACCAATGGGTTGACTTTCTTGTGGCTTGCCATGACAATTCTCAAAGATGCTTTTGGTCACATGCAGAACATGCATTTTGATATCTTTATGTCTTCTGTGAAAGACGATGCTTCCTTTCAAGTATCTTAAGGTTGTCAGTGGATTACAGACAGTAATGCAGACAAAAGCCAGATGATCTGCTTTACTATCAGATAGAGAAGAGCCTGGTTCAGCAATTTGACAAGGAGACTTCCATAATTTCATATGGTTAACAGGAAACTGAAAAAAAATCACAATTCACAATTCAAAATTAATACAGATTTCTGTTTTTGTTGTATCTACTACGTGGCTTTTCTCGCTGTAAATAAAGAGACCAGTAAATTGTTCA
>VWZP01002783.1:366651-408558 GCA_013396995.1 Dicaeum eximium
TCCTTCCTTCCTTCCTTCCTTCCTTCCTTCCTTCCTTCCTTCTTTCTTTCTCCCCTCCTTTTCCTTATTTCCTTCATTTTTCATTTATTTATAGAATATCCTGAGTTGGAGGATACCTGCAAGGATACTCTAAGTCCAACTCCTGGCCCAAAACTCCCCTGTGCCTTGGAGTGTTGTCGAAATGTTTCTTGAACTGTGTCAAGCTTGGTGTTGTGACCACTGTTCTGGGGACCCCATTCCACTACCCAGCAACCTTCTGGGTGAAGAAACTTTTACTCATATTTAACCTTGCCATCAGGGAAGAAGACTGGCTGGGTTGATCAGGGAGCTTTTGCACAAAATTAGAAAATAAAAAGGGTTTATTTATGTTCTTTGGAAGAATGGGTTGGCAACTCAGGAAGAGTACAAGGATGTCATTAGGTCATGTAGGGAGAGCCTTAGACAGGCTAAAGCTGAACTAGAACTCAATCTGGCTATTGCTGTGAAAGATAATGAAAAGTGTTTTTATAAATCCATCAACAACAAAAAGTAGGCCAAAGGAAAAAATCTCCATCCTTTATTGGACATGGGGGAAACATTGGCACTGAGGATGAAGAAAAGACTGAGGTACGTGATGCCTTCATTGCCTCAGTCTTTAACAGAAAGATTGGTGATCATCAGGGCAAGTGGCCCCTGAACTGCTTGACAGGGATGGGGAGCAGAACAGACCCCTGCAGTCCAGGAGGAAGTAGTCAGTGACCTTCTGTGCCACTCAGACACCCACAAGTCTGTGGGACCAGATGGGATCCACCCAAGGGTACTGAGGGACCTGCCAGAAGAGAGATCAGTGCCTGCCTCTCTGCTTCCCCCACTGAGGAAGCTTCTGACTGCAGTAGGTCCCCCCAGCCACATATTCACCAAGCTGCACAGATCTCAGAGTCTTCTCAACTGGCTTCCCCTTCATCATCTTCCACATATGAAACATTAACATATTCAGGAAGAGATAGGTAGATTTATCTGGTTGTAATACCAGAATTTGTCTCTAATGAAGAGACTGGTTCCTATTGAATTGTTAATATTGCAATACATGGATTTTCTCTGAGGGAAATGCGTCCAAGTAGTGATAATGATAATCTAATCTTAACTCAGATCATGTGACGAGAACAGAGATAGTATCACTTACCTGTATGTTTGTGTAATAGCCAATTCTGCTTGAGATTTGTGCATTCAGTAAATAAACTGAGAATGTAGCCTCCCTCAAGAAGAGCTTCCATAAAACCATGCTTTAAAAAAATTGTTAATGTTTTTAAGTTGAAGGAGAAAAAAATTCTGGAAGTAGCTATCACTAGCTGGTGTAAATTCTCAAATAATCTTAAACTTTAGGCAGTATTCTCCAGATTAATATTTTATTCTAGACTTAAAATAAAAGATTACTTATGTAATGATCCTTGCCTCCAAATTTCTAAATTAATATCATAATCAATTAATTTATGAATTGTTTCTAGTGACAGAAGTTAGAAGTTGTCATCTGTCCCTCAGCCTACCGTCAGTCTTTCTGGTAGTGAGGAGAGTGTAATAGGTTAATATCTGGCTTTACATGAACAAAAGAAATCCTGTTCCCTATCTCTATATCCCCATGAGTTCATAAGCACAGGAATATTTCAAGGCTTTCTTTTTCCTTTTGCTTTCCTTTTTCTCCCAGGCTAGACAACTTACTATCTGTCCATCAATGGGAGATTCTGCAGCAGGTTTGGGAGACAATTGCTTGTAAAATGAAACAATCAACCTGATCTCCTGCGCTTCCAGGCTGGGTGTGACAGTAGGGCTCAGAGTGGGCATGTGTTTCCCTGGTTATCTGGGGCAGTTGTGCAGCACTGTACCCTCCACCCTTCCCCAGGGCATTACCAGTAGCCCCTGTTTGGGACTGGGCTGAGTAAACTAGCATTATTTAGCCTGATCTCACTAACAAATCTGATCATTAGTGTGTTCTAAAACTCAGTACCATGGGCTCCTGCTCTGAAATGGCTACATGGTGGAAGGGGAGGAGGACCTGGCAGCAAGCAAATGACAGACTCAATTGTAGATCAATGTGGTGATTGTATCAATTTCAGATTCTCTACTAACAATAGGTGTCTGATTGGACACCACTGACTTTATTGGGAAGTAGATGAGATATAATATACCTTCCAGTGCATTAGTTGTTTCTGCTGATTGGATGAAGGATAAATTTCACATAGAGGGCAGTTTGAGTCCCATCATTCTCACAATTACGTTGAACACCAGCTAAAAGTGTCCTGTTGCTGCTGCACTTTACAGCAGCAAATTAGAAGGATTTTCCTAATGCATTTCCTCACCATAGTCTGTGCAGCATCATTCTCCTGTAAACTGAGATCTGGGTCAAAATGTCTCACTGTTCTTAATTTCAATAATTCCATTTAAAGCGTAATCACTTTCTCTAGAAAAGGAAAAGGACAATAGAAAGAATAAACAGAACAGTTGGACTCATGGAAATAGCACAAATAAATTGAATGCTAAGAAGCTTTTATTACAGTAAATCTTGTTTTATTCCAGAAGACAGCAATGTAAACTATGCAGTGAAAATAGCCATTAAACAAATCAACACCCTCTTAATCTCATAACCCTACCTCACCCCCTCCCCCCCATCATGAATTTTAGCAGTGCTACATTATCTGGACCACCTCCCTTTGTTTGAACCACCAACTTAACTATGCAGAAATTAATGTGTGAAACTTTTCATTATTGTTTTGAAGATTCGGCTCTGTAAGATGTTGAAGTCTCTTCTAATGATCTAGTAAAGGGTAGGAGGTAAGGGGAAGGAGGGGGGAAATCCCACAGTTTGCTGAAGAGCATGTTATTTGTCTTCCACAGACTTAAAGGTTTGCACGTTAGCTCTGCTGGCTCAAGGCCAGACTGCATAGTACCTTTTAGAGTCACACCCTGAGACCCCAGTTCATCAAGATACTTATGCATTTGTCTGATGTTCAGTATACGAAGGAATACCAGTTAAATTGGAGTTTAATTATGTGATTAACTCCATTTATTTAACATTTTAAGCAGAGCATATAAACAGACCGTGTAAATAAAGGGTGGAAGAGTTTCTTTCAAGAGTAATTCAATAGCTGTTAAATATTTTCTATATGGTTCATGAATTGTGTGGCCTCATGTATTTACCTTTTAATTGTTCAAGACTATTGGGATTCTAAAAACAAACAACTGAAAACTAATCTGATCTAAGGAGCTTTCCAAGGAACTTTTTTATCATTTATCAAGCCCCCTTTGCTCTGTTAGACTTCACAGAATGACAAGGCTATTTTCAAGCCGTAAACCCCCATGCCCCATGCAGTTATGGCATGCAACCAAAGAAGTCTGGAAGAGAAAATGAAGTCATAATTAACAACAGCTGCTCACGCCTAGTGTTTTCTAAATAACATCCAAAGATTTTTCTTTTCTTTTTTTTNATCAACCCAGACCCTATTGATTTATCTTCAGGTTAAAAAGAGGAAGCCTCATGCCGGTCTCTGGGGGTCTCTTTGTTGTCCAAGCCGTGCAGGAAACTCTCATCACAGGTCATTTGAGAGAGGTTTCACTGTTATTTGCTTGTTACATTCAGTGAACAAAATCAAAGCAAAATGACAGTAATTTCCTTTACTCATGTATTGTTATTAGTGTGGTGCAAGGCTTTGTCATCAAAGCACATGGGAGTGTTCTGTCCTTTAGAGGCTAATATTAAAATATAGAATGGAATGGTCATGTTTTATTGGCTTAGCCTTTCCCTGCACTGCTTATAAAAACAGACAGTGCTTTAAAATGTCTCACTAATGCTCATTTTCCTGAGGGTGGAGTTGACCTCAAGTAGTTTACAACTTGGCTGTTAGTTAAGACTAATTAACTTTGACTTTGTTGTTAGAATAGTCTAATCTGCAGTTTCATCTTAAAGAAGTCAAAAACTAGTATATTCAAGTGAAACAATGGAAATAGTGAGTGTTTATATGTTGGCTGTATAAGGAGGACTTTTCCTCCACGGTTTTCATCTTTATCTTCCTAAAATGTCTGTGGTTTCACACACTTTTACAATTCTTTTCAACCTGGACCAGAGCTCTTTAACAGTGAAAAACACCCTTTGTAGCTTGCATGCGTTATCTGCTTGTTTCCAGGTCCTGTGAGTAAGCAATACAATTACGTTTTTAAGCACCCTGTGTCATCTGAAATAGCGATTTTTCTTGAAATGGTACAGCTTAATGCTTCTAAACAAAGACCATTGTGCTAATGACTAAATTTGTAATGCTTAATTGTATCATTAATCCTTGACGTACTCCCTTTGTGGAGCCTTCCTTATGGCATTATCACTCTGTAAGAGTAAGCCATACTTTATTTGTGGAAAACATTATTTTATTCAAGCAAGAGGAATGGAGAGGCTTGTGGTTTAATTATGTTAAGATTACAAAAATGACCTTATCATACTGCTTTTGCAAAGAACTAATTTGCATTAGACAATAACTTTTGAGTAAATAATTCTCTTCAATAACAAAAGTAACATAGACTTAGTTTATATAATAGCCATGAAAGCTTTAATGTAATGTTTGGCTTTAATATATCAATACATCCAACATTCCTTTAACTTAAGTAAAAGCTCAACAATTCAGTTTTAGAGAAATTGCAGCAATAAAGTTTAAACCACTCACTTCAAAAGTTTGGTTTTCTGAATCTTCACTCTTACAATTAACATAAAATTGAAAACAATTTAGGAACTTATTGCTATAACATTAGTATTTAAAATTGTTTTGTTTTCTTTTGTTGAGGTGAAAGCCCCAAAAAAGAAACTTCTATACCTCTAAAGTTTGCATCCAGACCACACAAAGTATTTTGGGCAAACTGACTACCATTACAGCAGACAAACACTACATTCATAGATCTGAAGATTGATATTCATAATGTCATTTTTTATTAAGATAGGATTAAACAGGACAAAAATAGTATTAAACTAGTTTTGCTAAGGTATTTTATGATGCCTTGAGCTGGACTAAAATATCAAACTGGACAGTCTGTGAATGAAGCTGTACAAATATGGTTTAGGAAACCTCTCTCACTGCATTAATCACATTAGCAAGCCTTACTGCCTGATGGACACCACCACACCACCACCAAAAAGTGCAGGATGAGTCAGCTATCATTTCAGCCTTACAGTAGCCAGATCACTCTCTCGAATACATTTGTGCATAGGCCTTTTATTAGGTGTTTTCTACTTGAGGATTCTGGAGGAAATGAGAGAGTATCCTTCCATAGCAATTGGGAGTTTTGGTAATTAATTCAAGCAGTTCAAAGAGTTAGGAGTTGGATGTTAGGTGGAGCTTCAGCACTTTGTTACACAAGTGAAGACCCAGAAGCTAGACCTCCTTCAGAAATGTGGCATTTTGATCTAATGAGCTTTCATTTTCAGAAGTAGTGATGCCCAAAAAATCCTCCTTTTTCTGCTCAGCTCCTGCAGTTGGTCTCTCTGGTGTCTCTATCTCTACTTTGAGGTTAAGTGCATACTTTAGTGTCTCTGTGAATATTTTTGAAGTAGGAACAATATTTTAAAGAAAGTCTAAAGAAAGGGGGGTGTCACAGCCATTTTATAAGTTTCTTATATGGAAACTTGCTGGACATTTTCCTTCCATGGGAAAGCTGACTTCTCTGCAGATTTCTGTAAAAACAACCAGTGTCTGTGTGTGTGGACTCAAGGATGACAGATGCATTCCTTTGCTCTGTCTCCTGATACAGGAGATGTAGTTTTCTCTTTCTAGCCAATGATGTAGAGGTTGTAATCTCTCTGACTTTGTCAGCACTGGGGAGTCTTGCTCTGACATGGTGGAGGAAACATGTAACTCTGAACGTGGGCACCTTAGCCCTAAAACCTTCTGAATAATGGAGTCATTCTAATAAATCATATAAGCCCTCTGATACTGGCGTCAAGGACCCTCATTCAGCACCCAACACAAGACCCAGAGAAACAAACAGCTTTCCAGGCACCAGAACCATTTTAAAACAACAGGGGGGTAAAGGTAATGTTGGCAGTGGGATGAGAGGTATATATAATTAGGCAAATATGTTCAAGTCATATCAACTACTTCTCTGCTATTAACAAGGGACCAAAAGAGGAGTTCACAGGGACACAGTTCACAGGAGTTCTGAGCTACCAGGGCTCTCAGCCTGACTGTAGGTGCAGGTCTCTCTGAGGCAGGCAGAGCTCAGTGGGCGTCTGTTTGCTGTGCAGACCGAGGTGTGAAAACGCTCTGATTCCGTCTCGCAGGAAAACAGTAGCTCTGCTTCACTATGATTCACCTGATGAATAACTAGCAAATACTAAAACTTTGAACTATGGCTTAAATGGGATTCTGGGGATGGGACAAGGTGCTTGATAATGCTTTTGCATAGATCTGCATCGAACATTTTGTAATAAGACATTCCTTGCAAAGGTTTCGGTTAATGCATCTTATTCCTTAATATCTTTGCCTTCTTAAAGTGTGACATGTAGGTGTGTTTATGCTTTTCTACTTTAAGACTCCTGTGGTTTACTTTTTCATGTTGTCTTATTGTCTGCCTTCATTTGCTCTTGACATTGTGCCCCCAGGAAGTTTTTTCCTGTTATATGCCTTTTGGCATCTCCAGTCATCTGTTAGAGTGACTGTCAGCAGCTTGAACTACTCACATCTTTTTTTTGCCTTCACCCCTGTTCTTCAGGTAGTCTTTTCTGCTTGTAACCCTGTTCTTAGCAAGTATGATCAGGCAAAGAAAGTTTAAAAAAATGCAATGTTTGCTCTCTAAAATCAAATTCTTCCTAGTTGTTAAAATTATATGTAATTTGTTGAATACTGTGGAGCTGGTTTTTTGTTTGGTTTTTTTTTGGGGGGGGTTTTTTTTTCTTTTAACTGGAATGAAGCAGACCTTGCACTGCAGTAGATACAACAGGAAAAGCTATTGCATGCAAAGGTCTCTTTAACTGTGCTCTTTCAGCCTCCCTTTTAAGCACTTTTAACTTTGTTCTACAGAAAGGCACTAAGTATCTTAGTGAGAACACAGTCTTAACAAAGGGTAGATATTTTGGTTGTTTCAGTTGCTCGAAAAACTTTAGTGACAACATGTTTCTCATCCAAATGGTCAGAGAGGAAGACAAGAGAGGAATACCATCGTGGATTTCTCCAATTCCCTTATTGTGAGGTTTAAAAAAAAGGTATTGGGATGTGATTCAAGGAAAATGATTCAGGGAATGTGCCTTTGAAAGCTAAACGTGACTTGTTGCATTTGATATTCCCTTCTTTTCTTTTAAATAACTACTGTTGTTAGATGACTGATGTATGTTCCTACTGGATTTTTAGTTGCTTTGCTCTAGATTACCACTGGAGAATATTCTAGATTTTCATTGAAGAATGAGGCAACTTATACGTGGGCATTCCAGTCATCTAGACAACAAAGTAATCTGTTTACAAACCCAGTTTTAGCTACTGAAGCTGCTTCACCTATATGATATTGTATTAAAAAAAAAAAAAAAAAGAAGGGGGATGTGATCTTCTGAAGTAGTGTCTAGGCTGGAGCTGCATTGCAGAGAGGAAGCAAGAATAGTTTTCATGAGGTTAATGTGCAGGTAGTACAGAGGAAAATTACAGAATCCTATTTGCTAAATATGCCTTCAAGTTTACTGAATAGACTAAAGCTGTTTCTGCAACCATGCTAACTTTCTGCTGAATATGTGAAAAGGGTACCTGCTCCTTAGTCCTGAATCAAAGCCAGAGAAGGGGTTTACTGTCTGCCAGCGGCATAGAATGAAGCTTTTCATATTGCTACTTTAATGTGGCCAACTGTCAATCAACCACCAAATTTTACTGGCTATTTTTAAAACTAACGTTATTTTAACAAAGTACTCAGAAATAATTGTGACATTTGAAAGTGAAAAAACTTTTTGTGGCCATTTGCCAAAATAGTCATGTGTAATAGCAGATTTCAAATTTTCTGTATTTACTGAATGGGGTTTTAATGCTTCACAGTAAAACTTGTTTTACCCTGGTAGCCTCAAAGAATAGCGTAGGAAAAAACTTAATTATGATGAATCATCTGCAACACTTACAAGGAAATAAATATTTCAAAGTTTTGCTAGTTTTCATTGTTTTGAAAGTCACTGTTTGCTGACTGTGAGGTAAGCACTGCCATTTCTTTCTCATATCAGTTCTGAAAAATATTATAAACTAAAGTTGCAAATAGTATTTTCTCTTCACTCATTTAAACATAAAAGGCAGTTCCTACTCTGTAATTTTTAAATGACCATTGACTCCTGTCCTACTAAGAAAAACTAGACAGTAAGCCCACAATGAATTTCATATAACTTAAACTAAACTTAGATAACCCTAAAATTGCAGCCACAGTACATGGAAACTACTCATTATTATTCCTAGAATAAAAATTAAATAATACCATGTTTTTAACTATAAAAGTATTTTGATGACATCTTTTCAAAAAGGATCTTGTGCTCATCTTATTGAAACCCAAAATGGTCTTAAGTTTTTCTTTAGTTGTGGAAGAGAATCACAGCTCACAACTGTACATGAAGGTTATGTACTTGCCCACAGTAGAAGCAGAAACATCAATATGCTCCTGAACATCACCAATTTAAAGTGTTTAGCTCCTTTCTAGAGTAAATTTAACTGAAAGTTGAAAATGGTCTTCAGTCACGCCATGAACATCCTGCATGTATTATTGTGTTATAGTTAAGTGTGCTGGGTACAAATGTGTGGACTACTACCCTATGAGGCCTTTTTGGAGACAAGACCTTTGTCTCTTGAGTATAACCTAGTGAGAAATCGTCTAAAGAAATAAGTATTTGGTTTGCCAAGGGTATTTTGTATAAGTAAGTTCATTGATCCATTCATTGGAGAAAGCCGCTCTGAGGGTGGATGAGAGGAATAAACATAGCCATCCCAGGAACAGAAAAAAGTCCTAAGCCTGTATTTCACTTTGTACATTATCTAGAGATCAGTTAAAATGCTCAGTGAGTGCAGGACTGAGCTCTAGCTAAGAAATATTTGTAAAAGAATGTATTTTGTCCCAAGGCTACACAGTTGTCCCTGTAGCACTTCTACAGACAACCTCTCTCTTTTCTTGTGAAAAAGGGTAAACTTAAACAGGTAGAAAGAAGATACCATTAATGTAGCACAGGAGAAAATCTGACTGATTAAACTGTAATCCTAGTTCACTTAGAAAGGTTTTAAAACCAATCTCAGTAACTTTTATGACTTTTCAGTGTCAAACTCAACAGAGAGAGCATAAGGGCTTTGAGTCTGGTGTCTTTGTGCTGCTCTGTGGTTGCTTGTGGTATGCAAGCATCACAGAGCAGTAATGAAACTGCTAAACTTTAAAAGTAATAAAAATTGGCTATAATTTAGATTTTCATAAACTGGTTTTGCTGTCTGATTTCTCAGGCACAATAAATTCATTAGAAGATATGTAACAAAGTCTCTACCTGGACATAGTAGGTCTTACTGGTAACTCTTCAAGAAGCAGGGACTTCACATTTAAATAATTTTTAATAAGTTAATAGAAAATATATCTATTTGTTTACTCTCAAGATGTACATAATCTTATAATCAAGTTTTTTATGCACACAGGGAGGTAGATGTGGACAGACACACTATCACAAGTGATGCAAAGGTTGCTGTATTATGTTGAGCCTCAAATAAGCTGGAAGCTGTATGAACATCCTTTTAAAGAAACCTTGAAAATTAAAAACAATGATGATGCCACATCTGTAACCTTGTATCACTTCCTCTTCTTTTTAAGATGAGCACTCTGGCACTCATTGTGAGGATTTCACCGGTCAAAGGTAGAATTTCAGTTCTTTAAAGTTTCAGATAAGGATCTGTACAACAGCTTACTTCTGCTGACTGTTTCTGTATCCATTGGAAAAATGCATGTTATTTTTTTCTTAGAAATCTGTGTCAGTTGTATAAACTGGTCAACAAATGAAGAAATAATTTGGAAAATGAAATTTAATATTAATTTTGGTCCATAGAGTTATGAGGCAAATTAAAAGTCAGTATAGGGTTTACTAGCAGTTTTTATGGTAAGATTCAGAGGTTCTTTAATTAACCTAAAAAATAAGAGCTCAGACCAAATTACCACTTTTTTCAGGTTCTCAGTTGTTTAAGTTTTAAGAAGTTACATTGTCAAACCTGTTCACCAAGGCAATACCACTCATGCCAAACTCCTGATTTTACAGTGCAGTGTATTGGAACTCCTTACTAACAGATGTTATGGATGCTAAAAGTCTGTGTAGTTTAATAGGAATGTAGGAGTAATGATGAACAACGGAAGACAAAGCAAAGGTTGTTTCACCTGAACATATTCCATAAGCCACTTACATATGGAAGATACTTAGATGAAATATAATGTGTATGTGGACTCTTACATTTTTCTTAGGTAAACCTAGGCAAAAATTTCTGGCTTAGGTGGTTCCTTGGGCTGAAAGTACACACTATTTTCATGGTTTACAACACCTTCGGTACTATTAGAAAAATGCAGATTTTACTTAGCATGCAGGTGAAGGATAAACAACTAGACATTTTAAATGACAAACCCTGTATCCCTGACAATGCCAAAGATTCCCTCACCACAACCATGTTTAGTAGATATTAAACCATGGGGTTTTTTATATATACTTCTTTCTTATGCCATATAATTTTCTAGAATGAAAATACTATTGTCTAGTTTTAATGCAAGTTTCTTCTTTCTTTGTGGAGAAGAAGGGCTAGGGTTTGGAAGTTTCCTTAAAAGAATTCAATGCTACCTCCCTTATACCTGTTACTTCATAAATTGTGTAATTTTCCTCAAATGCATATGGAGTTGAAATATCTTCAGGGAGTGGAATAATCCACATTAGGTGTTCACCAAGTTCAGAAAAAAAAGCCAACAGGTACAATTAGATGCCAACTATATACTCAGAGCCCAGAACAAGAAGCTTTCTTCTCTGGGTAATGCAAATAACAAGTCTGAGTTCAGAGTGCCCAGCACAAAAGCCTGAAGGTCATGAGCATGAGTGGTACGGTCTCATTTACAGGTTTGACACTGTAACTTCTTAAAACTGAAGAAATTGAGACCCTGAAAAATATTGGCATTTTTATGTTTAAGGTAGCAAAACTCTTGCTCATATAATGTGTTCATTATAATGCTAAACCAAGTCTTACACTTTTGCATGCATGTTTTAGTGGGTTTGTCTCAGAATTTAAATGATTAACCAGCAAAGAGCACTACTGTTGCTTTAAGAATAAAAGCCAAATAGATCTTCATGACACCTTAGCTCTGAAGAAAAGGGAGCCTCAGCAGTAGTCTGATACATCTGACATATCTCAGAGAAAAGATGTGAGAGTTGCACATTGTTCAAGAGCAGCTTCTTGTCCCCATCTCCCAGAAACCTTGGTCCCCTCACACCTTCCTTGTGCAAACTGTTGTGAATTTGTCCTCCTGGCCAGTCCTGGGCCTTTTTGGGGTCCTGCAAAAGACTGGACCAATCTTCCTGCACCTAATCTTTAGCAGGAGGCCATTGCTCTTGAAAGTAATTTCTCTGGTTAATCCTTCCTTCACATAAGATACTTTAACAGAAATAATTCTTTTTTTTCTGTATCTGAATATCTCTGGATACAAAAGAAAAAAACAACAGAAGCTTTGTTGTGCCAAAAAAGCAGAAACTGTGCCACATGCATTTGGTCTTATCCAAGAAATTTTATGTTCTTGGATAAGACCAAATACACATGGCACAGTTTTAAATATGCTTTATCCCAATGAACTCGGCCTTTGTGACACAACTTTCTACAGATGTAGATGCTCATCCTAAAAAACTCTATTGCTCTGAAGGGATTAAACATAAGCTTTTGTAACATGTAAACATAATGGCATCTTCCATGAGGACTTGAATATTTGGTCTTCTGTATTATTTGTTTCTGCTTCTCTGTTTCCATATTTTGAGTTGTAGAAACAGAAAAACCACTCTGAGGCATGGCACATAAAATATTAGCATATTCCTTGATCATACTAGTATGTCTTCCTGATGGCTCTTTTTGTTATTTCTCAGAAAATGTTACTCTTGTTCTGTCCTCCTTTACATTATTTAAAAAATCACCTTGCCCAAATTTCATGTCTTTTCTAAAGACCAGGGGTCTTTTATTTTGTGTTTGTAATTATATTAGTGAATTTTTCTTGTTTGGTAATGTAGTACCATAGATCACTACAGGAATGTCGTGTGTCCCTAAATTCTGGCACAGATCTCTATCGTGAACAAAAAAAAAAAATTAACTGTGAGGAATGGGAGTCACAAAGAATTTAAAGTATTCATAGTCTTCACTATGTCTGCCAGTAGAAAAATATTGTTTGGTAGACTAATATAAATATTGCAAGACAACTAAACCACTCCACACAGAAAATACACTAAAGCACATATATGTTTTATATATATGAGCTTTAAAAAACAATTTTGGAAGGGGCTCCTTTCCAAAAACTTTTTAGTTCTTCAACAGTGAAGAAAAAACTATTAATTGGGAGCACTTTTTTAGAAACACAAGCCTCGATTTATGGAAATCGTGTGATTTAATTTCTTCTCATAAGAATGTGTGGATGCATTATTTTGGAGTTTCTGCCCGAGATGTGTCTGAAGTATATGAATATTTTTCATGTAAAATAGTGACATATTATCAGTATTAAAGTGACAATTGTTCTGCTTCTAAAATGTGTCTACTTTCTGCAGTATACCTCTGTGGGCAGAGTTTTTGAGTTTGATTTCTCATTTAGGAGGGAGGCAGATTTTGCACTGTGACTAAATTTTATTATTTTTTCCAGAACAAGTGCAGAGGGTGCTTGCTCACAAGTCATACTTTATGTGCAAACTGTTAACAAGTGGAGAATCTGTCTCTGTCCTGAGATCTATCCCACTTAATAACATTTTCCACAACCAAAAAGAGGTAAAGTAATGCTTTCTTCTTCTTGGGCTGGCAGGTGGCACCAAATTAAGGGGACCAGCTGATGCTCTGGAGAGCAGGGCTGCAATCCAGAGGAGCTGGTTCATTCTGGAGGAATGGGGCTTGTGCAGCACAGAACGGAGGAATGCCAAGCCCAGCCCTGGGAAGTCAGGGGCCAAGGAAACAGCACAGGCTGCACACAGTCAGCAGCATCCAGCACTGCAGGAGTAGGAGGAGGTGGAGGGATGTGAGGACCCACCTTGACTTGGCACATTTCAGACCACACCTAGATACTGCCTCCTCTGATTGAGGGTCCCCAGTTCAGGAGAGACTTTACCACACTGGTGTGGGACCAGCAGAGACCCACCTGGATGCTCAGGGACTGGAGCACTGCACGATGAGGTGACCCTGAGGAGCAGGGCTGCCACAGGCTGGAGAAGGGAAGGCTTTGAGGCCCCCTCAGAGTCTCCTTCTGCCTATGATCTGACAGGTGCAGGCTGTTGAAACCTGATGGTATCATGAGAAGCAGTAGGTGTACAGTAAAATGTGACAAGTTCAGACTGGAGATAAAAGGAAGACCTTTTCCTCATGGAGACATCCCAAAGTGGAGCAGGTTTCCCAGAGTCGGTGTGCTCTACATTCTCAGAAGTTTTGAATACCAAGCTTGGGAAAACCCTGAGCCACATGGTTCCGTCTTCTCCGTGGTAGCTCTCAGGCAGAACTGCTGGTAGAAGCCTGGATAACACACCTCCTAACATCTTTTCAGTGGGAGTTTCTCCACGTTGGAAGGACAATAGCAAGAGACCTTCCTCCTCCCAGAAGAAGCAGTGATGAAGGGATTGAAGAAGGAACTGTTTCACATTGCAGCTTTTACATTTTGGTTACAGCCAAGACAGAGTTTTCTCATCGACAGTTTTCTGTGAAGGCCCAGATGAGACACAAAACTCCACAATTGCACTTGCTGGTTCAGCCTTGCTCCCTGAGCAGTTTGAAAATTAGATGCATATTCAGAAGGAAAATTTTGCACATAAGAATGTACTTTGATGCTTTGGGCTACATTGGCATTTCTAAACATCATCTTTGTGGATCAATATAGTTGGATTATGAACAGAGGGTTTTTGGACGACTGATGTTTGTATTGAGAATATGCAAATAAGGTAATAAAAAAACCTAAATAGTTAGTGTTAGGAGAAGTTTAATCCATAACAGACTAGTAGGAAAGAAAAACAGATGGGGAAAAGCAAAGTATATAAAATAGAGAATTGATATTCCTTTACTCTTAAAAGTTTATTGGATTACACATAATAAACTGCTTTTAATTTCAATGTAAAAATTACAATACATAAAAATTACGTAAAAATTACAATACATATGTACAATATATTTATGTATATTAAATTATGATACAGCTTCTAATTAAGATACTCCTTGGTCTCCTATTAAGACAATTTGACAAGCATTGAATGAAGTATTTTGTGTTATATCATCTTCTAGAAATTCACTTTAGATTATTCACATAAATCATGCTCTCCTGCATTTAGTACGGTATGCTCAGTGCCCAAAATGTTCATGTATGTGTGTGTGTGTGTATGCAGTAAAAACAATGAACAGTTCTCTCAAGGTGCTGTGTACCTATAGCTTCTACTGATTCTTCATGGTTTTCTCTTCAGGTCATCCTGAGGGGCACACATCTTTGAAACATTATTAAGTCTTAAACCTCATTTACTATGGTTTTTTTTAAGTATTTGAATACAATGTTATTTCTTGAAAAGACATGATTTAAAAAAAAATAAGGAAAAAAAGGGAAAAAAGAAAAGCTGAAGGACTAGATCACTAGGAGAAAAAGACAAATATTTTTGTGTTTCTGTGCTTCCCTATCAGAGAATGACAGTATATTGCAAAGATATATTTGGTGTCTGATGTAAGGACAGAAAAACTCAAAGCACCTGATAAGGTGTTTATCATCTTAACACTTTTCTATTTGACACTAAGAAAGGGTTTTTTTTTTCTTCAAAAGACCAATATTTAAAGGGTGTTGATTTATGTAAATGAATAATTTATCAACTTGTTCTCTTTCTTTGCTGCCAACCAGATGCTTCTAGCTTTGCACTGCCAGACGATGTCAGCTGCAAAGCATAATGGCCTTGTGCTTCATGTAGAAATAAGAACATAAATATTTTAAAAATCTTGCTACAGGAAGTGAGGGGGAGTTAGGTTGAGGGTGAGAGATTTTGCTGGTTTTCTGTGAGAGTACTGCAGGTCTACATATTTTATGGGCTGGTTTTATCAGAAGTGGAGGCAGGGACATTTCAGTCTGATTTTTATCTCCTAACAAGACTGACAGACCCAAGTCTTTTCATGGCAATTTGTTGAAGACATCTGGTGAAGCTTTCTAGGGGATGAACACACAGCAGAGTGTTTCTCTGGTGTCAGTTGGCATGGCAACTAGTAAAAGACTATTCAACATCCATAGGTTTCAAAAAGGTTGAAGCCTAGTTGAAAATCCATTTGGGCTCCTATCTGCAAAATTCTCCTTTTGAAAATGCACTAAACCTAATTTCAGGGAACCAGGCTGAACCAGTAAGTACAATTGTGGAGCCTTCTGCCTCAAATAATTTCCAAAGCACAGTATTAATGATTCCAGGAAGCAGAGACCTGAGATGATAGACAGCATTACTGGCACTGTACAAAACAGAATATTACCAGAAGTCTGGTAAAGACTGCTGAAGCCTGGGGGTAGTGAAGAGAAAGATGAGATGAGACAGAGGGGAGGAAAAAATGCTGTTATCAAAGTTTAATACAGTAATTATCATGAGTCACCACAGGCAAATGACTGATTATGCTTTGTCTTTATATATTAAGTAACATAAAGTTTATTCTATACAAGGCACTCCACTCCCTACTTGGCAAGATCATATCACTCAAACACACCCAACAGCTTCACAATACGGATTGCTTATTTAAAAAGAATGGCATAGGAAAACAATATCTTGAATAGTAGTATTCACATGTTCTGCACAAAAAAAAACCCAAAAAAATCACACCACCAAAAAGCCACCAAGTACATCGTCTTTGATGGATAACTTTGTGAATATTGAGAATTTGCCACTCTTGGTGGTGTTGTTAATAGCTATTAGCCTAATCATTAATATATGCAATGCCAGTGAACGATATTACCTTTGAGAAAAGGTACATTTGGAGTTTGCTTTTTTCTGGAACTCTTCCCTTCACAAATACAAGTGCCTTGGCAGCTGTTGCAACTCTGTAGAGTTTTAGATTTAAAATTGTTTGTATAATGGATTTAGTGGCAGCACACTATAGCTGGAGCTGTAACTGGAGAACTGAAGACAAGTGTGGGTCATGCCTAAGACAAGTGTGGATCATCTCAAGGTGCAAGCTTGGTTAGGGAAACAAGATATTCCTTCACATTTTTTCATGTTGGTGTATAAAAAATAGGAACAACCAGTTAAAGGAGTCAGTCTAGGGTAGAAAACTTGTGAGTATGTTCTGTACAACTAGTACAGCAAGACTACAGGGAGACCTTTTCAAAAGCCAGAGGACTGTGGAATACATAGTGCCTATAGATTCTTGCTTCTTTTCAGAGAAATGAACTATAGCGATACACTATAAAAATCCAGGATAACCACACTGTTGGAGGCTGCTGGTTTCAGTGTGTTTAGGACCATACATTAACTCAGTAAAGTAGGAATCACTGTATGGAGTGTATCTGTGTCTATCTGTGCTTATATTTCCCTTTTATGCATGATTTTTTTCACCTGGTACTGTAATAAATAGGTTATTTTGGAATTTATCAGTGTGATAAACTCTCTCCTTAAATAAAGCTTAAAATGTAAAAGAAATCTATTACTAAATCTGTGTTCAAAATGCTACATTGCAGTACAATGTTTCCCCTCTACCTGGACCTCCTTAGGAAACCAGATGTAAGCCTTAACAAGGGTTATCCAGGTTAAATACTATTGCAGTAAACTGTACAGCAATGGGTAATCTGGCTCTAATTAAAGTTAAAACTTTTTCCTCTTCCCTGCCCCCAAAACTTTGCCTGTGATCTTTCCAAATTTATAGCAGGGAATAAAAGAGAATTCCTGCCAAACCTGTTGCTCCTCACTCCAAATTATGATTATATATTCTCCTTGACTGTGATAAAAAGACAAATATACATGGCTTTATGTATGAATTTAAAACTTGCAGTAGAAGTACAAAATTCATCTTTTTTTCACTAATGAAATTACTTTTGCTATCCTAATATTGCTGTTCTGTGAGCTGATATGGATTGTTTCAGTGTGACCTCTCTTCAATCAGACATCCGGTCCCCAGCGTTTCACTTCACACTTTTGGATCTGTGTTGGTGGTTCAGATGAGATAGATTCTGTCTATAACTCTGTGTTATTGAAGCACTCTATGAGTGAGTTCCCTTATTAAACATAAAGTTGGCAGAAATTGTTATTTTGGTGCTTTCTTATGTGGGACAGAAATACAACATCAGGCTCTAGGACACATTTCAGGAGAAAGTGAAGTTTGATACAGAATTCACAGAATCACAGTACTGTTGAGTTTGGAAGGGTCCTCTCCAGACCATCTGATCCAACCTCCCCATGCTACTCAGGATTGTGTCCATACAGCTTTTGAAGACATACAGCATTTTTGGAGATTTCACAACCTCTCTGAGCAACCTGCTCCAGGACTTGGTCACCCTCACAGCAAGAAAAGGTTCCTGATGTTCAGAGGAAACCTCCTGTGTCTGTGCTTATTGCCTCTTGTCCTTCCACTGAATAACACTGAAAAGAGCCTGGCCCATCTTCTTTGCAGCCTCCTTTCAGACTTTTGTGAATTTTTATAAGGTTCCCCCTTTTATATACACTGCTCCTAAAGGCTGTGCTCCAATTTGTTCCTCTGAGGAGCATGCATTTGCTTGCTTTTTAATTCAGTGAGAAGAAGCCTGCTTGCATCTACATTATTTAGTCCTTTTCTAAGGGCAAATACTTAGCAAGCACTCTGTATGCATACTGAAACCTGTATGGCTGAAGCTAAACCTGTCCTAGATGCAGGAGAAGATAATGACAAGGACTTCAAAATGTTTAGCCTCTGACACAGGAATGACTGCGGATGTTGTTTGTTTGTTTGTCCCTATTTCTATTTTGGGACAGTAGCATTTATTTTAGACAGCAATAGTTTTAAGCCTTGAATATCTCCTCATGTGCCCCAGCACTTCCAGTCCACAGATAGGTGGTGACCTAAAGTGAATCCAATTAGATGTAATTTTATTCTGTTTCTTGAGCATGTAGCAGCATAAATTCCATATCAAGGAGAAGACACCTTATTTTCCCACAACATACCTACATTCTTTGTCAAGCAAATCAATGCAAATATCTTTACAAGATGTTGTACTTTGAGGAAACAAGCACCTTGTTTCAAATTGAATCACCCACACTGAAGGCAGCCCATGGGCTTCAGCCTCCATAGATATGTGGACAACCCACCTAGAGCAACTACTTTACAGTGCCTTTGTGCAGTTACAGTTCCTCTCTTGATCAGTTCTTATCCTGTGTAGGAAAAGAGCAGCATGCTGTTAGGAGTGCAGCTCCAATGAGTGTGTTACACCAGCCTGAATTCCTCGTTAGCTCCAAAAATACTAGAACTTTTGAGAGGCACTAATTAAACAGGGAGGGGTGGGTTAGGGAGAAAGAAGGATATTAAATCATCTAGTTCCATGTTTGAAATGGTGATTAAACTTCATTTGCCCTTTTTGTTGTTCTTTAATAGCAATACAATTGATTTACTAGTCTTCAGAAAAGGGATCCTAGGTTTATTCCTTCTACCTTTTACTTTGTGTACATCCAAGTATTAGATTCAATTTTGATGCAAGCTTTCTTTGAAGATATGCCTATTGCAATCCATAAACTGGATCCACTAAGTGAAAAATTAAACTAAATATATATATGTTTTCTGGATATTTCTCATGTCTGACTATATCAATTCCCCCTGCTGTTTTTTTGGGTTTTTTTTCATTTGATATACAGGTAAATAGAACCTTTAAACTACTCCTCATGTGTGTTACTAGGAATCCTCTCTACCAGTGTATAAAAGAGATTTAATCTTTTGAATCTCTCTTTTTCAGAGATTCTCTTCTTTCTAAGAAGAGTATACACCACAGATGTCAAACTATTTGAGTGATCTTCTGTGATATTATTGCAAAACCCTAATAAATTGGCTGTAGAAGATTGCCTGTCTTTATCTTTGTTTCTGCAGTTGTAAGCAATGTTTCTTTATCACTAAAGAAATAGCAGAATAGTTATTATTTAATTATTTAAACCTTTCTGACTTGTATTTCTAAGTATTTTATTAGTACGTTATTTCTAAGTATTTCTAATGTATAATTTTAATGTATTCTCTAAAATATTTCTAAATACTTTAGAGATACATTAAAATTATACATTTTCTTTAAACAACTTAATTTTGATTGGCTACTGATTAATAACTGAATAAGTAACTGGCCTTCAACATAAAATATACAGATTACTTAAAATAAATGCGTTTTCAGAATATCCATTATCTAATCATGTGTGATTTAACGAAATGATTTAGAAGAGCAACCAGACTTAAACAAAATTGACCCTCCTAAAAATTCTTCCACTACAGATGGTGATTTCTAACCAATCATGGCAGGGAGAAGCTTTTACTTTATTCTACAAATAAAGGCATATTTTAAAGGTTAAATAAAAGTGAATGGTATAACTCACTCAAGTGAATTCTTCCCAGCTTACTCCCCCAGATGCAACTGCTCTCCATTTTAAACCCAGACTTCATTTTTAATTAATACATATCAAGCTGTTCTTAACCTGTTTTCAACACAGTACTCCCAGTCACACTTTAAACCTCAGGTATCCTTTAATAAAAATAAGCTGTGTTAAGATCTCAGACAGCTCAGGCAGTCACATACACTCATTGTTTTCTGTTCCAAATCAAAAAAGTGTGCTCTATAGTAAATCTCTTCTCACTGTGACCCCTGGTAAAATGTTAACTGGAAAGCTTAGGTCTGATGGGCTCAGAGTGCTGTGTGATCACAAGGGCTGCACTGCGACTCTGAGGCTCGCAGCCAGGCCCAGCATCAGATGCTGGATGAAGTAAAATTCTGCCTTGCCTTGGATTCTGGCAGCTTCTGGGCAGCTAGATCATGCCAAAAGCAGACAGAGCCAAAGTCCTCACTCCTTCTGTGGATTTGGCTTTAAAATGAGGTCGAGGGAAAGTTTGGAGCTCTAGAGCAGAACTTAAATACCCAAACCAAAAAAACAAATGAAAATTAAACAAACCTTTCAGTCTGTAGTCATAGAAATGGCCAAACTAATCAGGTTTCTTTTTTATAATTTTTATTGGTGATCTGCCCCTAACAAGCACAAGGAACTCAATATTTCTGCCCTGACTAGGATCCAGCATCCAGGTCTTCTTTGGCATAATTTTCATGTAAAAGGATACATCTACCTAGCTGAAGCTCTCCAGAGAGACCAGATAATCAGCTAAAGTAATACTAAACAGTTATTCAAATCTACCCTAAGAATACCCTTAGTTGGTATATTGGCCTGTCTCTCAGGAAACTGGAATTCAGACAAGTAGGCATCTGAAGCACTGAAAATCCTGCAACAGTGGAGGTGAAATTTTGCATCAATTTCAACTTCCTCAGTTTCACTGAAGGCCTGCTCAGGCACAGAAGTCCTTCTCTGCATGTTTTAACAACTTCTTGACCTGGAAAAACAGCATCTCAAAATAAGGATGTTGCAAGGAAACCTTACTGTCATTGAGGAAATAGTTATTGCTGTAGTTGCTACTGCTATTAGTAATAGATTTTGCTTGGTTATGCAAATATGCTGTATTTTATACAGAGTGCAACTTGATTTGAAGCAGCTGCTTTTAGCTGTTGTATGACACAGTTTATCATCATAATATATATTATTATAAAACTTTGTTAAAAGTACGAATTTTCCCCAGTTTTTAGCATCAGTATAATACAATTCATTTTAACACTGAATGTTTCAAGGTATCCCCAAAGTTTTGCAAAGCAACAAAAAAAGATAGTTGAATGCACTCTAAGTATCTTTAGCTGTTGAAAGCCAAAATTATTAAAATGCAAACTAAATATAAGATTAATATTTTTAATATGTTTAGGCACTGTAACAGCCTACAGAGAATTGTGGCAAATTCCTAATCACCCGAAGCCAAGGTGTCCACTTTGACTTTTATCTGTTTTCCTTCCACTGGGCCCCTTATGTGTCATAATGCTCATTAAATAATTATTCTCTATCTTATACAAGGCATTAAGACAGATTAGGTATTACTACCAGTAATTATTACAAAAATAAAAGTATATGACTAGAAAAATTTGTTTAATTTCTAGTCATAGAAATTTTGTTCAATTTCTCGTTTAAAAACTAGAAAATATGGTTTAATTAATATGATATCTACATTTTTGTATCTGTGGTATTATTTAAGCCTTGTATTGTAGTTTGTAATTTGGACTTGGATGTCTCTTTTGGCAGTGAAGATCTGGAGTGATGTTTCTAATACAAATCCTAGGGTTTCCAGAGAGCAAGGGATGTACATGAGATTGGGATTAAGATTAAAGGTGCTGTAGATTATTTATAGGATTTCACAAATATGTGAAAAAAGTTTTCAGTGAAGGTAATAAGATTAGGTGTGGGTTAAGAAATTGTTTAATCTCAAATGTCTTTGAATTTTACTTTACCTTCAGCTTCATCAACCTTTATATCAGAATCCTAAAAGATCTGACATTGCATATTCAGCAAGTCAGTGTTCAGTAAGTGTATCAGCTTCAAGATGACTTTTTTAAATACAGAGAAGTAAACATCATGTTTACTAAAAAGAAGTTTAAAAGTTAATCAAGTAATAAGATTAATAAGCCGACATCAACAACACACAAAGCTTTTAAAATTATGTACATATATAAAGTTAAGAATAAATGTAGTGAGATAAATAGAAAACAGGATGAAATGCAAAATATCTTTGTCAAAGGTAGATCATGTCAGATTAACCCCACTATCCTGGATTTTAAATGGCAGTTGACAGAGGAAATGTGTTCTGTGTAGTCAGTCTAGATTTCACTAAAGCATTTGATAGGGTGCCACAGGGGAAATTACGAATTGAATTTGATAATATGGGGCTAGTACAAGAACTTTTAAAGTGGATAAGAAGAGCTAAGTGGGAGGTGATAATGGATTGTGCTGTGAAGGGAATTACTTGCTTGGAAAAATGTAATGCCATGAATAACCTGTGGACCAATTTTGAGACCAGTCTTATTAAATACATCCTCTAATGTCATGGGCAAATCCAGGTTGTTAATGGTGTTTTCTGACAGTAATTTTGCAGGGCATTGTCAATATAGGGCTTTATTGAACTATCATAAGAGAAATATAGCATGATGAATAGTATGATGGAGATGGAATTATTTGCATTGTCACAGGAAACCTGAGGACATACACATTTTCAAAAGCTGATTGCACTGAAGAAGGTGTAGAGAAAATCAGATAGAAATATGTGTATTTTTAAAAGGTCAGAAATGCAGTAAGGATTGGAATTGAGACCAACAAGAATGATAGTGAGGACCTGATGGCCTTCAGTGCAATTTTGTTTGGGCTATGTCAAGTCTGGTCTCATGGGCTCAAAGTCTGCTGTTGTTAGAGTACATTAGATGTTCTCAGGAGCATATATTTGGGTTTGCTTTCAACCTAAAATTCATCCAGTGTGCACACTCTACATAAAACACATTGCAAAAAACAGAGCACAATGAGAAGGGTCAATCAGTTTTTTCAAACATAAACCCCATGTCTAGGAAAATATCAAGAATTTGTTTTACTTCTACAAAGAAAATTACATTTTTTTCCTTTAAATACATAAGAAATTGAATGCAGTGACTTAATTTTTTTAAAAAATATATCCATGCAAAGTACAAGATATACAAAGTATATCAAGAACAAGATATCCATACAAAATATCCATACAAGAAAAGTGAGCACAAAACAAACTAAAAGAGGAATCTTAAAATAGATGGAATTTTTGAATTATAAAAAGGTAAAGTTAAAGTAAGTTCAGAAGATATATATTTTCAGATCACATAATGAATCCTACTTTAAACTTTTGTGAAATTCATCAGTATAATCTCTATAAAATAGAAACAGAATTTCCAAGATCTTCATTGCAGCAGAAAGACATCAAAGCAAGCTGCCTCAGATATTAATTTTTTATCTTCTTTTTTTTTTTCCTAAAAGTTAATACAGAAGAATGTGAAGATGGGTGAAAGGTAAAAAGTAATTTAACAGCTGTATTCTTTCAAATTTTCTCTATCTGAAAATGTTCAGGTTAGTGTTCTGCTCCAATGTGACTTGGACTCCAGACAGATCACACTGATCTATATTGGAAAATTCATCTGCAATAGAAATTTTTGAATCAGTCAAGCACAGTCTGCTGTCCTCAAACTGCTGAATCTTTTGGTCTGTTGAACTCTCTATTTCTAATCATAAAAATGTTTCAGTTATTACTTTGCTTATATTACATTGAAAAATCTAATTTTGCTGCATTGGAGGAGCAAGAGCTGAAATATATTAAAAAATATATCGACCAAACTCATTGAGCTGTTACTCAAGAGAGGAAAGATTCTTAGCCTGAGAGAAGAATGACAAAATTCTTTTCATAGGGCACATTTAGCTTGAAATATTTGGAGCTGAATTTACTGATAAGAGGGCATGCACAAATATTATCTGTGCTATCTGAAATGTAAGGGAAGGGTGCTTGAGTAAATCTACTTTCCTAATACATTATCAATATACACTACATGCATGTATGCACGTCTTGAGCATAATAACTGTATATATCTACTATGCATATTGTTGCAATGCACTTCTCTTTGCTGTGGTCAATTTATATTTCATATCTTTTACCTAGGGATTTGTTCTGGGGAGAAAAGGACTACTCAGTCCATTAGCTGATCTGAATTTATGATGATTAATTCCTTGATGTTCAGCCATGACAGGAATTACTCTGCTCTAATGAGTAATAAATGTGGATATGTCATGTGTCCCTATGGATTTCTTGGCCAGAAATTGCATTTAGAAGAAGGCTAATTGTCTAAAATTTATCCAAATTCAATACAAATTTTATTGCCGCTAATTGCCTTTCCAGGTTTTGCAGCATTAAAGATATTTAAATGTATTTGTCATAGCACTTCTGTGAGTGCGTAATGTTCAATACTGGTAGGAATTGCTATCATATTTAGGATTTTCTACAATTTCTGTAATTCAGTACTAAATCATTATGAGTAGGAACAAAATTTTCTATTTTTAATACCATAGCAGAAAATGCTTTAAAAATTTTGTTAATGCCTCTGTCATAAAACATGTCTTTACTACTCTTGTTTTTTAATTCTGACATGCTTTAATTACCATAGCAGTGTTGTAAGCAGTAGATACTGTAATCAAGTGACACCTGCTATTGCCACTAGAGTTGTGTCAGAATTGCCAAGATAGACTACAATTTTCAAGTGTTTGAATGCCAAATGGTATAAATCACTCTAAGCTTGAGCTACAGTACAGAAAGCTCCACAGCTCTGCATAAGTATTATGGGGGGTGGAGAAGAGATTATTATCACAGCACTAACAATGCATGCAGGATTGACTGAACACACTGCCGTACCTGTGTCTCTGTTCCCAAGATGCAGCTCCCAAGGCCCCTACAAACACTGTATTTCGCATAAGTGCTATTGTTTAGGACAAAGGTTTATTGTAAAAATAAAAGCTACAATATGCTTAAGAAAGATGGTTCCATTAGGACATAGGATCCACGTCTGTTTGACAAGTGTATTCACCGCATACCCGAGATAATGTGGAAAACCTATTGTAGGAAGTCTGTTACAATCAGGGTCACAAATGTTCTGGAACACACTGAACTTAAACTTTATGCTCTTGAAATTATGTTTTCACTCAATTCTACTGCATATTTCTGTGTTCTCAAAAGAAAGATGAAAAAGAAAAATGAAAAAAAAAAAAGTTTAAAAAGAAAGAAGAAAACTTTCCACTTCGTGTTTTATGCTGCATTAAAAACATCAATGCATGAAGTTCAATTAGCACAGGTTACCATTTTTGCTGCTATTTTGATATCCTGTTAAAATTGGGTGGTTTTTTGGTTTTCTTTTTGAGCTGGTAGTCTTTGACTTTGCTGTAAAAATTACTGTTGATGGACAGAACTGACCAACTTGCTGACAATTTCTTACAGAGGTCAAAAATGAGCCCAGTTTCTTGGTATTCTGAGCTCCTAAACCAAGGGCGAGGGAGAGAACAGGGAATGAGTTTTTAGAAGGGACACAGCCTGTTTTCTCACATGTTCAGGCTGTGTGTCAAGATCGCCCTTCTCTCAGTCTAAATTATGATTGGAGTCCACGCGGTTAAGTGAAACTGGAAACAATAAAGAGATTGATGACTTACAAAGTCATGAATCCCATGAAGTGATGACTTACAAACAGTGAAGAAGAGTGTGTTGCAATCCTCACACTGCCATCCCTGTGGAAGAGGTAGGCAGCAGTCGAGCCATGAATAGAACCTTCCCTTCCCACTCACACCCTGATGAGGGGATTCCCAAAGCTCTCATTTCCACTGCATGTGGTCTTTGGGCTGTCCTCTGCTGTTCACTTGTGGCCCTATCTGGGAGTGGTGCTACCTGTACATTTATCTATTTCTGAGAACTTATTTTTGTCCTGTGCTAATAACTTCTCTGCTTCAAAATTTAGGTGTGAATAGTCTCACCATGATTTTACCAAACTGCGTTTTTCCTCTCGATTGCAGTGTGTTCAACAGGGCTTTGTTTCCATCAGTGAATAAAGTTGATTTTAAAGTATGGGAGAGTCTCTACCTTGTCCCATTGAAGTAAAAAGTATTTTCTTGCATGCTTAAGAATTGGGGCTGCTGAATCTAGAGAATGAAAGACAGAAGTCAAACACAGTAACTGTCTTCAATTATGCAAAGGCCACTGTGAAAAGAAAGAGATCATCTGTTTGCCATGTCTATAACATATAGCACAAAGAGTCACAGGTTTACATTTTGTCAAGATATAAAGTAGGATGTGAAGAGAAGCTCTGAACTACTAATAATGGGGGTGAGAATAGATATGGGCATAGACAGTGAAGGTTGTAGGGTAGTCATCATCTGAGCATACTGCTGTAAAATCATTTTATCTTAGGGAACATAGCCTAGATAATCTCTCCAAGTTTCTTTCACATTTTAAAATTATTTTTTTATTTCTGCAGCTAGAAAAAATAACAAATTAGAAATATATATGCCATAAATGATACCTAAAAGTTCTTGAAATCTGGGCATTTGAACCAAATACACACAAAGTGTCAAGTTTTCCCAATATCTTAATTCCCAAAGACTTCTGATCTTTCCATTGATGAAAAATGAGGCTTTTCCAATTGGCTGATCGCTGACAATGTGCAGTGAGAACATTTAGCTAAAAGTCATTGTCAAAATATCTCAATCTCAGTGATGAAAAAGGCACAGGTGTGCTCTGTGTAACTGTGGGATGAATAATAACAATCCTATTTATAGTCTATTTTTATGCTTGTTTAGAATTTTTCAGCCAAGGTTCTTTATCAGACCACTGTTATTTCTAACAGTAATGAACTTGTAGTATTTCTAATCCTTTAGCCTTCTGCTTGCAATCTGTTGAAAATTGTGCCTGTTTTTTAATTTATTACTGTTTTTGCTACTCTCATATTACCCTTTACTTAGGCAACTGCATTGACTACTTCTAAAGCTGAGAATCAACTTCAAAATTTTATTGTTAACATTAAAGGCTCTTCAAACCTTTTCCCCTTTCTATTTGTGAAATCTGGTTCATGTTTATGGCCCCCTCTCATAATTTATGTTTGGCTTCTGACCTGTGTCTCCTCCATCCCTACCATTTGCTGTGTCAAAATATCAGGCTTCTCCTCAATTAACACTGCTATTTTGAAACTTTTTTCCCTTTGTAGCATTCTTAAAAGTAAACCATTTTCTGTGGCTTTCTGAGAATACTACTGAGAGACATATTTTATGCCTTTTTGTGTCATTCTTCCTTTGTTATTTTGCTGTACTCTGGTACTTAAGGGTTAGATGTTATTGAAAAACAAAACAGTTATGTTTTTTAATACTCAGCTTATGCTGTTGTAGTTTCTATTATCCCTAGATGTAATTGAATTCTCAGTCATGACACACATGGATAAAAAACATTGTAATCCTGGAGTTGGGAATGTCTTGTCATGATACCTACAATGCAGAGAATTCAAGGACCAGCATTAACTAGAGTGGGGAAATGAAGAAAGCTTAACATAGAATTACAGACAATTATCAAGAGGAACTACCACTTGAGAAAAAAATGACACAAAACGCCACAAGCCTAATGTATCATCAATAAATGTAACCACAAAGCAAAAGGCAAATTAAAAAAGGCATTTAGTATCTAAGTGATAAAGATATACCAAAGAAAAGTTAAAACAAAATGCTAGGAAACCCTATGATTTATTTAATTTTTTTTTCATCAATCTCCCAGTGGTTTCATATACCAGTTTACATTCTACCCATGAATGTAATCATTCAAGACTGAAAATTGCAATTTACTGGGTATGAGTTCCAATCTGGATGTAGTTTTGAGCAATGGAGGTTTTTGTGCTTTCTTCAAGAACATGAGCAAAAGATAATTGTTTACCATTAAAGAACTGTAGCAGCTGCATGCCTCACTCGTGCCTCTGCCTGCTTTACCTGTGCTCATTCCTTGGAAATGCAACTGTCTGCTGGCAGGTGTCTGGGTGGCTTCTCCTGATTCTCCATTTTAACTCTTTCCTGGGATTTTTAACTGGTTTTGTATGCCTTTTTTTGGTTTGGTGTAGTCTGGATTTTTGTCATGTGTCATTTTGAGAAGGGTAAAATTCAATTTACTAAAATGCTGTCAGATTGGGGCAGCTTGTTTGACTTATTTATCTCTGCCTTTTTCAAAAAAATACGTTTTTGAAGGATGTTACTCTGTGCTCTTTTCAAGTCATGGATAACTGAGTTTACCCTCTGCTAGGGTAACTCCGCTGGGACCTTTTCCTACATATTATCCTGAAACCACCTCAGTGTCAGTATTTTAAAAAAGCTTTGTACCCTTCTGTTCCTTGCAGGCACCTTGCACGGGGAAGAAGAATAATTAAGTCTGATCCAAAACATACTGGCCTCATGTGACCAACCTAGCAGGAACAGCGTAACTCCTGACCCACAAGTGGAAATTGTTTGGAAAAAGGGCAGTTTTCCTGAGCCAAGAAGTCACTGTCTCTACCAGGGTGTCAGGCAGGGCATTGGGCAGAGCCATGGGTGCAATTGGTCGTCCTCAGTGTCCTGTGTCCTCACTCCCTGCACTTTGGTGCAGGCTCATTCTGGACTGATCCCAGGAATATGAGTGCCAGGCAGCGATGAGCAAGCACAGGGTTTGCTCTTGGGGGTTTGCTTTTTTCCCCTTTGCGTGCCCTGAGACAGCTCTGTGATGCAAAACAGGGCAAAGTCAATGGGAATGGAAAAGTTACTTCAGAATTTTGCTCCCCATCCACACTGAAACACTAACATGGGCAATCCCAAACTGGGGCACAGATTTAACAATTTAAATAGTAATGATGAAGTTTCAGCACTTGGAAATATTTCTTAGCAAAGTTGATTTCCTAGCTTTCAGTTTAGTTTTCTAAATTTTCTACTATTTTGAGAAGTCCCTAGGCATGCCATGAATGAATGTATCAGTAAGCAAGTTGCACACTAGAAACACCCTGGCATCTGAACATTTCATGAAGTTGTTTGGTAGGGACATCTGAATCTGCTGGAATGAACTGGAGCTTATGGATGTGTCAACATCTTTCTTAAATAAGTCACAGTTCACAACTCAGACCATGTAAGTAACACAAAGTTCCTTTCTTGAAAGTGAGACTATGATCATATGGATGTTCTCTGAAGAAAAAATCAAGTGTATTTTACATTTTCAGAAATTGTTGATAAAGCTACAGAATAGAGCAAGCACGCATGAAAGGTAAGGAACCTATGAACAAATAAAGTAATTTTATCAGCTCTTGAACTACCTTGAACAGGCAACAGAAAAGTAAATGTTTAATCTTTTTTTCCTAGTAATTTGATCTTGTTGAAACAGTTTTGGTGCAGAAGGTAATTTTTTTTTTTAATATGGGAAAATTTTGGAATAATGGTATAGTTTAGTTGCTCAACATTATGTGTATTTCAGGTCTCTGACTGGGATTATACATTACACAGTACAGATATACTTTTTTGCAATCTTCTTGATTTAAATTGAGGTATTTTGAAAAGTATTTTACGGCCTTAAATATGAATTATACTTCTGCCATAAACCCCAGCCTTCTTGCACAAAGTACAGTCTTAAAGAAACAACAGAAAATCGTGCAAATAAATCAAAACATATCTGCATAACTTTTGAAAACTTTGTTTCAAATCACAACATTTATTCATCAAAACTCTTCCTAGTTTGAAAATAAAATTTTTGCTCTTGTTATACTATATGAAATATAATATATTATGTTATAACATGTTATTATTATGTATAACATGTTATACTATATGAAATATAAACAGGCCAAAATTAATATAGTAAATGAGAATTCTGGTCTCATTTAACATAATTTTCCTTTATATTCTGCAGTGTAAGTAATCTAAAGAGTTGCAAGCTTGCAAAGAATTTCTTAAAAATAATTTAAATATTCTTCAGCAACGTGAGGCCTGATCACACTTCCACAAGACATCTGGACTATTGTGATGAAATAAACTGTTCCAGTATGTTTGGTCACACTCAGAAATCTGACGTGGTGAGGGGGCTGTCAGGATTGTGACAACGGGGCAGAAACCTGTCTGTGTGCTCAGGAGCTGCTCACCTGTCTGGAGTAGGTGCATGGACACAGAAGGTTGAGCACACACAATGATTTACATGATTTAGATGGGAATTTTTTTTTTTTTTAGCTCTATAGTGCTGCCGGTGGTGCTGTAAATAAGTTTCTGTTGCGGAAATTTTGTAAGAAAATGTGGTGATTGGCAAAGAAAATATCTCTGTTATTACCAGATTTAACATGAATGGGTGGCTTTGAGTAGAAAATAGTCTCCAGTGCAACAGTTAAGTAAAAACAAATATACAGTCAAGTTGCTTGAAATGTATTCTGGTTCCCTGTCATTTTCCACTTTAATCAAAAGGTGAACTAAATAAGTACTTCACTTGAGTCTGAGGCTGCAGATAAGCCCTTGTTTTTGATAAAATCTGAGCACAATATTGAATTTGAAGCTATATTGTTTAGTATATTTGACTGAACCTTGGCCGTTGACATCATATGTGCTTATCTCTGTCCCAATTTTCTAATCTGTTCACTGAGCTATTTACCTGTTTTACAAAACATTAAGTCTGCATTAAATGAGGCAGGATTTGGCCTTTCCTCATATGGCTTATGAGATGAGAAAGACAAAGCAATGTTTTCTCCTGTTACCCACCCTATCATCTGACACTGGAGAAAAATTTCCTCCAAGTCCACATTCCCAGAGGAAGCCAAAGGCTGTCAGGGGAACTGTCAGACCACCATTGCTTACTCCTGCACACTCCAGGGAGCTGTGGAGGTGTAGGGACCCTGGGACAGCACTTAATATCTGCCAAATCCTTGGTGGTCTTCAGTTAAAGACATTATGTACATTAAATCTTCTACAGTTACCCATATGCACATCTCTGCAGCCCCTGAGAATTTAACCTTGATAAAGATTTGGAGAAGACAGATGTTGGATGCTCAGTGATACGTGGACACAGTGGACAGCAGGTTGGCATGATTCCCAGTGAACCCCAGCTACAGCCCCCTGCTATCCACTTCCTTGTTGGATTTCAGTGGATTCATTTATGATCCTGGAAGGAGATTTGTATAACTACTGAAGCAATGATTCCTATAAATGGAAAATAATTTAGACAATACCATGGTCTGCCTTCTTTCTATGACAGATTTTCCAGAGGTGCCAAAGGAGTGTTGTGACCATGAGTTCCACATTATACAGGATCTATTAGTCTCTTCAGAGAGTCTTTCCTCCTGGCCATTTCATTATAGCAACCTTCCCATACTGAAGTGTTTAGTATTGAAATGGTTGACTTGCTTGCTTAAAATTGAGCATCTATTTTTTTTTTCCATATATACAAGAATATCCAGAAAATGTTATTGCCATCCCAGATTAGAAAGATGTGTGTCCCTTCAGAAATGCATGGATGCTTTTTAAATAAACATTTTTTTTTTCATGAGATGCTCTTCTGTGTTTAAAATATATATAGATAAATATATTCTGATACAGTGTATGTTCGTTTGTTGTCTTTGATCTGAGGCCTTTGGACAGCAGTCTGAAAAGTGCAGTAATTCTGGCCTGGGAGGAGAGCCCTTGTTGCACGGGAAGACAATAATGAACCTTGTTACACCCACAATTACTATCACCAATGGGAAAGAGCCTGGATGGGGAGCTGAATCATGGCCCATGTGTCCCCGAGATGTCTGATTGCAATAATGGCAATGGCTCCAGGTGACTGTTAGCAGCTGGCACAAATTAAAGGAACGCTTCAGCTTCTGAATCAACTGCTTACTGCAAAATGGTGTGGGAGAACGTGGGCTTTCAACTGTGTTGGGCCCTATTACTGATAATTAAATCATTTTCACTTTAACCACATAACAGGCTGCTGTCTTCCTGAGTCTGCAGGTAGCTTCACTTGGTAATTTAGAGGAGCAAGTTGTTGCATTAGAAAAAGAAGAAAAATAATTAAAATTCTGAAGATTTAGAAGTCAGTTTCAGGATTGATCTACCTGAAACCAGCAAGTGGATGCCCTCAGTTTGCAGTTCCAAATTTCTTCTAACAAATAGGATGGATTAAAAATACTTCTACTTATATGTCAGGCCCTCCATTTGCTCTTTCAGTTTGTGGTATAGTCATGATGTGTGTAAAAAAATCCACTATCTCCTGTCCTATCTATCATAGCATATATTATATCCATTAAGCATTTTTACAACATTGAAAACCTGTTTAAAAAAAACCCAAAAAAACATCGTACCATATAAGTGAGGCCCTGGGCAGCTTGGAGTTAAAGGCAGAGATGAGGCATAGGAGGGGAAAGAGGTAATTATGACTAAATGCCTTTAGTCCAGGCATTTTGTCACTGAGTCAGAAATGAGGCTTTGCACCCTTCACATCCTTTACACACAGGAGCCTATTTCCAGGATGGAGAGACATGGAGTGTGTCACCTACTGCACACCCAGCAAGAAACAGAACCTCGTGTACAAGAGAGGCTGCTCTGCTCCTCCGTGAAGCCTCTTTGAGTCACGATGTGCAGAGAGGAAAAGACTTTCTAGAAAAACACTGTTTTCCAGGTAACTCCTCAGAAGTCTTTCAACTCAGTGTTATGCCCATACATTGTAATGAAATTTAAGTGCCTGGAAATGGTGTTGTTTGGAGGAAATGGAGGAAGGTGTTTCAAATCTTAAATAAATTAGTATCCTGAGGAGTCCGTCTGATTTAGTCCACAGTCCCTAAGAAAACAAATAATGTTATTCTATTTTTCATCCATTTGTAAATTCTGAATAGTTTAATGGCTTTTAGTGCAGTAAATCTAGACAGCTTGCTGTGCCTAGTACCTTTTAATAGCAATGCCTGCAGAAAATTCACAAATGTCACAATTGGATTAGTTAAAAAAAACCACTGAATCCCTGTGAACATTTTTGTTGAGAATTATGTGCCACAGACACACACATAATTTATTGATGATCCACAGTAACTTTTTATGTGGTTAATTTAGCCTGTGGTTCCTACCTAAGCCCTGAGATGACCTTATATTTGCCATGTGTATCTCCAGACTGCTGACACACGGTGACTGAACCCGTCATGGCTTCAGTTTGATTTAGTTTACTTCCCTTTGGGGGTGAAGTAACCTAACTGAACTACCACCACCTTAGGTGCAGGCTCGCATATTATCTCCGTTCAACTAATATATTTTAATTTGATTCTACTTATTTTATCAATTCAGGCTAATACTTTCCAGATGTCTCCATACAGACAAGTCTTAAGTAAAATCGAGTCTTACATTCCATATAGTTCTGGGATTTTTGCCTGTGTTATTGGGTTTTTTTGAAATTCTCTCTTTGTATTTCCTCTTTCCAAATGTGGACAGCTTCTTTGACACACTCTAAGGTTTTGCTCCTTACATAAATTACCCAGGTGTCCATATTTCTCTTTTATCTTGAATAAGCTTGGCATACAGTTTCTGCTAGTCTTGTGAATTAGTGTAAAAACAAAGGTTATATTGTTAAATTGGAATGTTTTTGTAAATGTTCTTGATAAGGCTGTGCCAGGCTCAGCTCTATGTAATCTGCAGTGTATATACTGCTCAATTTAGTTATATGGGGAAAATATCTTTATATTTTTAAACCAAGTTCTCCTGTAACCCTTGCTAGCTTTTGATATTTGATATTTCTGCTTGTGATCAGTAAGCACATTATCTTGTACATCACAGATCTCTCATGTGCTTTAGTATATATGTGTATAATTTTGTATGTAACAGATCACAGAAATTAATTCAGCTTTTAGGTAAAATTTATTAGTATATACTAACAGATGCTCTATCACACATTAAATTTCTTTTTCTACACTCACACACTTCTTCAATACATCATGAAACTTTGTTTTTCTTGTTATGCTGTTATTGACCTCCCTTTTAAAAATGTCCAGAATTTTTCCTATATCTCTAAGGACTACAGCTGAGGAAATGTGGACTGCTGCTTGATGAAATTTAAGGTTGTTCGGAAAAAGAAGAAACAAAATATATACTTTATCAAGAATGAACGAAATAAATCACGAATGCTAACCACAGTTCCACAATTGTTCATGTTTTTCCTCATACTCCAGATGTAACCTCAGACAATTTTTGGTAAGGTCTCATTATTATAGCTGCTTACACATATATATAATAAATTTATATATATATAAAAATTAATAACACCGCTCATCAGAATAAAATGGTCCCAATGAGTTTGAGGTCCTAACACATTTCACAAACTTCTCCAGCTCTAGTATCCACCAGCACAAAGCTGCCTGTGCAGAAAATGTTGGAGAGGAGGGTCTGCTCAGCAGGCTCACAGAGAGCAAGCTCGGCAGTGACACCCTGCACGCTCCTGTGTGCTCTCAAGGGCACTCCAGCACTGATGAGTCTCCCAGGGGTCTTCAAGCACTGGTAATTTGCCCAGTCACTTGAGGCTGACACAGAGCTACCTGCTTGACATGTCTGTGGGACAAATGCACTTCAGAGACTGAACAAAATAGCAAGAAACACATTTATTAGCCATGCCCTGCCCCATACGTATAGCACTAGAGAGGTATATATGCCAGCTTAAAGATGAAATAAGGAAAAAAAATTATTTTGTCACTTAATTGCAAGAATAGTGTCAAAAGATTCTAGAAATAAACTAGGTGTGAAAGGAAAGTCCCAAATTGCAAGCAGAGAAATGACAAGGACCTCCATTTTCCTGACAACTTCCTTGGGGAAAGGGAATTGTTCTAAGGATGGGTTAGGCAGCGCTGACAGCTTGTCTGTCTGATTTGTGCAAAGCACAGTGCCTCATTCATCTTGATTTTCTCTATAATTTTTTTTTTCTCAGTGAAGTAATTAGCAAAAGTGGTTATTTCCATATAGTAGTGGTCAGATGATTTAAAAGGGAAGAAAAGGAAGAAATTATCTTTTTAAAAGCAAGAGACCAAGTACAGCTAGCAGAATATAGAGTAAATTCATCCCTAAAAAAATACAATTTTGCACTTAATGTTAGCCCAAAAACTAGTTTGTTTATTCAAATCTCTGATCTTGTCATATTTGTTTTCTTCCCTGAACACTTAGCAAAGCTTATCAGAATTGAACTCTGGGATCTCAATGTGCATTTTAATCAAGTAATTAACTGAAAATAAAACAAGGAAATTCTGAAGTTTGTTTATTTTTCTGTTAAAAAAACCACCCAGTTTACTTTGAACTTAATTTGTCGTATACAGTGATTTATGGCAGGGTTTGAGACTGCAGACATAACACAGTAACTGCTTGTAACATCCTGACAGCCACTTTTGACTATAACACAGGGGTGTGGGTACTGGCTATGAGAGTGTCTGAATCTGGACTCTTTGTAGGACTGTATGTACAAATATCTCACTAAGTTTGTTCAGCAAATGAATACCAATTTGAATGCATTTCTGATCTTGTTGAAAACTCAGGTTCCGGGTGGTATTTTCTCTGAGTCCTTGACTTTGGAACTTGATTCTTCCATTGATCCCAAAAGTTAGCTGGCCCTAGGTCACTTTCCAAGACAAATTTACTGCCTCCTTCTGAGAATGTCTGAATGAAATGTCTGAAGAAATCCCTTAGGAGAGAGTTGGAGTCTGTACTTCCATTGTGAAGGATTACTGGGTTCACATAAGATTTCTCTGATTTTTGCAGTTTAAATATATGAATCTAAGAGCTCAGTAGCTCATTTTACAAATCAATCAATAAAATACAATTTTTTAAAATTCATTTTTTAGTGAGCCGTGACTTATTGTCAGCCACTTGGATTGATCTGACAAGTGGTTGTAATTTATTTTCTCTTTAGTTACTCTCCAGTTGAATTCTTCTAAGTCCTCTCTTATTAGCAGGATACAACTCTTCTTTTTAAAGGTTCAATCTAATAGCATTTTGTTTGCTTGTGCTGTAGGCTATGTGTTCTTTGATGAGAACAGATTTGTAACTTCTATATAGAGCTAATTGGATTTCTTGATTATCTCATTGAAGCTAACCAAAATGACCTTCCCATGGAGTGGAAGTCTGAAAGATTTTCTTTCAGAAATAATAGTCTTTTCTTTCTGACAAACATCTGTTGTTTCAGGTTGACTAAATATTCCTTTTTTTCTCTTTCTTTTTCTGTTTTATCCTTGAAGGGTATCTGCCTTCTATTCAGGGTTACATCTCTATAGTCACACTTTCAAAAAACATGAGTATTTCTGGACTATAAGTAATTTGCAACAAAAAGTAAGGTCTTGAGTATATGAAGCAAACACTTTAAGGGGATTTTATCCTAGAAGGTCTGTTTCAAAAAGCTGGTTAAACAAGCCTCATATAACATTTATAAAGCAGGAAAGTATTACCAGTGGTAGATTACATGAGACAGGAAAAAGCATAGAAGAGCATTTTTGAAAATATTTGCATTGGTAAGTTTGCATAGAAATTCATTATTGAGTTCAGTGTATGTATAGCTAGATCATTTTGGTAGTCCCATCACACATGACTGTAGCAGAATTATAACAGGAAAAACATATTCCATTAGGTTGCTTAAACCTGAACCATCAAAAAAAGAGATCAGGAACACTTTCATCCACCTCTGCAATACTGATGATAATGTTTTACTTAATTTTTCATTAAACTTTTCCTGTGATGCTTTTATTTACTTCTTTAATGCAGCCTTTTCAAGTTCCACAAAGAAAGGGTCCTTCAAATTTATTGTCAAATGTACTCATCCACATGAATATGTTCCTCAGAAGAGGTTGACCTTTATTGCTTTCAAGACTATCAGGAATGGTCTGAAAAACAACTTAAATGAACGTGTGTAATTTTAGGAGTGGGCTCGCACGCTTGGGCTGTGTGGCTCCGTGAGTAGCTGACAAATGCAGAGATCACCAGCTGAGCTATCCTGACATATCCCAGGAAGGAGGTCACTCCCTAGCATGAGTGTGTCATACTGGAGCTGTTGCTAGTTGCTTCCAGACTGGTCTCCCTGTCCACCAGACCCAAACACTTTCTGGTGCTTTTTCTTTGCAAAGAACCTTTGCATCCATGGACAATTTGAAAACGGGAGAACAAAAGGGAGAGGGAGTACATCTAGTCCATTATATCTGTTGTTTATTGCAAGAAGACCCTTAGATATTTACAGGAAATTCCAATTACCAACCCTTCTTTGAAAATTTCTCCACATATAGATCTGCACTACATGTTCTGCATACAGGAAACCTTGATTTCTTGCATTTTTTTCCTTTTGCAACCTGGGCTGAAAAAACCTACTTAATGACAGAATTTTTTTTTTTTTTTAACACAACATCCTATTTAACACTACATTCAAATGTATTTTATGGGTATTCACCAGCTGCACAAGATATAGGTGAAAAAAACAAAATGAAAACATATGAAGTGTCTGGCGCTCTTCATATAAGACAATCTAAATACTTTAAGCTTCTTCTGATGCAAGTACCACTTTATTTTAAGGTACGAAGGAAGGAATTAATTTTGCTTTTAACCACCTGAATTTGCACTTTCTTTGCCATAGATATGTTTTTTAATTTGCCAGCAATTTGTAATGACATGAGTGTACAATTCCTTGAGACCTTTAATGTCATTCTGGTTTTCTATCCCATTTTGTAATTTAGTGAACTGTTATTGATTACAGAAAGATTTTCTTAGCATCACCTTTCTTTATAGCATTCAAATATCAACTAAACTGGCACCTTCATAAGGAAACGTGCCCTTCTTTCAAATATATTGGAGTGGAAAAGAAACAGTCTTTTGTTATTTAACTGATTATACACATTCTACAATACTTGTTTACAAATATTGGTTTTGTTTCGATTGCTATTTTGCATTCTGAATCTCTGCTTTTCCAGGTTTCCATAGCAACTCTTGTACAGCTTGATCATTAGAAAGAAATTCTCTTTAATTGATCTCCTAATGTATAGCTTAATAGTAACTGTTAAGCAGTCTTTTGTTTCCAGGTCATATTTAAGGTTCATACATTTGCATAAAAACATCTCATTAGCTCAAACCAATCATTATTAGTAATTTTCTTCCTTTAGTTTTTTAATAACTAAATCCTTCATTGAGGTTTTACAAATAGCAAATATTTATAGCTTGTAGAAAAGGCTTTCTCAGTGAGCCTAGATGCTTTGTTTCTGTGAGCAGCAAGAAAATTACAGAGCTTCAAAATTTTGATCACATAATACAAAAAGAAGGTGTCTTTTTCTCAAACTGAAATTTAAATAGACCGTGCTAACGACAGGCCAGAGGCAATATTTAACAGCAAAGTTTCAATGTAGTACAAGCTTGTACAAATATGATGTAAAAAAATGCCCAAGAACAACAGTAAATTTCCCCACTGCCACTGGCACCATGAAAGAATAAATTCTTGCAATAAGTTGTGCTGCTTATGCCTTTCTTACCTGAAACAAAGTGAAGATATGTAAAAGTAAGTGAAAATTGCATTTTATTCCTGTACCAAGAATAAGGTAACCAATTTGATATCTATGATTGCTACATGAAGACTTGAATACAATCTTCTGCTCCTCCTCAGCACATGTAATTGCAGCTCTATATGGGTATGAAATTAGTTTTATTTAAGATCAATTGTGTATATGTACCTCTGCAAATATGCAGCTAACTCCATCTTCTTGAGCATGGAAGAACCGAAGCATAAATTTGGATAAACTGAAAACAAAATATTTTCCAGTGAGAAAAACTGAGGGGAATCAGCTTTCAGCAGTGCAAGGATACTTTATTTTTCCCTGATCTTCTATAACAGGTTTCATATCCCACTCTAAAAGCAGTTAATATTGAAAGAATAGTTTAAAATAATATCATCAGGACAAAATGCATAAATATAGGTCACACCATCATGCTAAGCTCCAGAAAATGTAATTAGCATGTGTAACCTTTTCTTCTTTTCCCCTTTTTCTTTTTTTTCCCTCTGGCATCCTTGACCCCTGTGTGTCTTTATAGAAACTCTAATAGCATTAACATTATGCTACGATTAAAAAGTTAGACTGCACAACAATGCTGCTTGACAAGATATTTTTACTATCTTTTTTGATGTCATTCTGTTGGGATTGAATGTCCTTTGAACTCTTGCAAATTAAGTGGATGTTCAGTGGATGTATTCTCATATGGTATCTCTTTGTGTTATCTGTTAGGTCTCCTCTGCTGTTTGCAATGAAGGATTGGTTTGCATTTATCCTAGCATCTATAATTTTGTTAAACAGTAATTATTCATGCATACCGTGGATTTCAGAATTAGGTTTAAAACCTGGATTTACTATCACTTTTCAATATGTTTAATGTATGTTTTAAACAAATTGTACGAGGTCTATGAAAGTTGAGCTGATAAAAATGCATGAACTTCTGTTTCCTGAACTATTTTCATCAATTAACATCAGGGTTTAACCATAAACAGGAACCCAGCCCCCTGCATACTGGTAATGTAATGTCATTACTGGTTGTATCATATTGTGTGTGCCCTAGTCACATCATACAGGCATAACAATAAAAAAGGGATAGAGACTGAAAAGTTCTGTGTAAATTAAAAGCATGTTGTCTGGAAGAAGAACTAAAGCTTTTAATAGGGTAAAAAAAAAGGGCATTATCATAGCATGAGTTTTCCTTTCCATATAAAGGCACCAGATGAAGTGCACCATTTAAGTTGTATATTTTCAGCTAGAAAGAAAAACTAATGAATTTTCCCTAAATGTCTCTGGTTTTTTAAGTACAGTAAGATGAATAAGAATAATCAATAGTGCAAGCCCCCTTTCCTCTAAAAGGAAAAGAAAAGAAAACATAAAAACTCAAAGCAACAAACAGCAACAACAACAAAGAAAAAAAAAAACTATATGGAATTTCTGAAGAATGTCACAGGGAAGAATGCCATGGAGAGCTTGACCGTAACAGGTTCCAAGAAGTCAAGAAGTATCAACCAGGATTAAAGTAGACAATAAAAGAACCAGGCATCCCAGTGACATTTGCATTTATAAATCCAGAACAAGAACACTGCAGTTACTCCACAAGCGGATTTTCATGCTTAAGAAAAAGATGTAAGAATTGAAACAGAAGCTGAAATTGCTGGCAGAAAGTAGTAAACCCAAGTTGGGTTATGAGGACTGTACTATTTCACTTTGACATGCCATTAGAGGCAGGAAAAGTCCAGATAATTGAGAGTATAGTTGTGCAAAAGTCTGAAAAAAATGGAAAATGTGGAAACTCCGAATAGCATAACGAACAGAAGGGAAACAGATGAGAAGATGTTTAATTTATATAGCTGTAATACCTTTTTTGCTGTTAAGGGGTTAAAAAATGGATTTAGATATTGATTAACTTATGCAGAATACTAGAGAGCAGTAACTCTCAGAAAATACACTAGTTCTTTGATGACAAATTTTTATTATGCTCAAAAAGCATCTTGTTAATGGGATGTTATTAACTACTCAAAAAACAAGATTGATGTTGTCCTCCCTTGGTCAGGGTTTGTGCATCAGGACACCATCCAATTCATGAGTTCAGAGTGTGCTTTTTTTTCTTCCCTGAATCTGTTGCCTATTGGTACAAAATATGGAAATTCTTATCTCTTGTCTCTGTTGTTTGTGACATCTTGTGCTTTTCCAGTGCACAATTCATCCCCTGCATTGTAGACAGACCTAACTCAGACTTTTTTCAACACTCATCAGTTGAAGTGCCTCACAAACTTTAGAGGCCTAATTTGTCATGTGAAAGGCTATTACTTCCATTGTACAAATGCTAAGGACCAAAGAATTATTTTCTCAGAGAGATTTCTATTTCTTGGAAGCTGAATACAGATTAGAGTGAAGAATGCTGATTTCAAGATCTGAAAGAGCAATCTGTAGTGAGCACAGATTTTTCTTTTCTCTCTGTCAATTTCCTTCTGCATTGTACCTTCTGTTTTCCCTGCTCCAAGCAATCTCTCCTCCACGTTTTCTTCTTTATTTTAATACTGCCTCTTCCCTGTAATCTCATTTGCTTTTATAGTCTCTCCTGTTCATTTCTCAGTCTTCAACATTTCACTTAAAACCTCCTTACTCACTAAGTTTTCTCTTAGCCTGGTTTCACCACTGAAATACCCCATGACCTGTCCAGGCTCCATGAGGACTGCTGAGTATCCTTTGTTTCCTTCCTGAGGCCACTTTTTGGGACTGAGGTGTGAAATAAAGCACTGCACAGTACACCTAGTGGTTCAAGGGAAATGAGCTGTGATGGGAAGATTACAAGGCGGGAGACTCCAGAGGAGATAGAGAAGACTGATTTCAGGCTTCCTATTTACCTGATAGTTAAGGAACACCACAGTCAGGGGCATTTCCAGCAGGGTGGGCAAACACAAGCAAAGCAGCTAAAGGGGCAGCTGGCACCTAGATGTCCATAGCAGTTCCAGAATTGCAGCTGGTGGAAGGGATATACTCCAATGTGAAGTGGGGGTCAGGTCTGGTGGTATGTCCTATGCTGCTTGTGCAACCGTTTCTGTCGCTGAAAAATACTGATTGTGACTGATTTTGTGCTGGGCATGGTCTACAGGGAATGCCATGGGCCATGGGCCAGCAGTGATAACAGCAGTCTCTCCTGCCACAGGTGAACTCCAGCAGCGGTGGCAGTGCTATAAAAGGGGAACAGGCTCCACCAGAGATGGTAAGAGGTAACGAATGGGGGGTCAGTGGGAGGGACACTCCAGAGACCACAGCCCAAGGCCCTGTATGGGGTCTGACTGAGTTGGAGTTCATTTTGCAATAACAGCCCTCACAGTGCTGTGCTTTGCATTGGTAGCTGGAAGGGTGTTGATAACACACCAATGTTTTGGCTGCTGCTGAGCAGCACTGTCCCTCTGACTTACCCTCTCAACTATATCAAGGGTAGAGTAGGCAAAATCCTGGGAAGGGACACAACCAGGCCAGCTGACCAAAGGGATATTCCATACTGTGTAATGTCAACTCAGGTATAAAAGCTAAGGGAGAGAAGGGAGAGAGGAGGAACAGGGGGGGCATTTGTTATCCAGCAATGTTTGCCTC
>VWZP01002783.1:408696-490143 GCA_013396995.1 Dicaeum eximium
TTTTTTTTCTTTAGTAAGCTGACTTATCTCAACCTGCGAGTTGTTTTCCATCTTGAGCTCTCCCCCTGTCCCACTGGGAAAGGGGGTGATAGAGTGGTTTGGTGAGCACCTGGCATCCAGCCAAGGTCAAACCACTACAGGCCCCTGAGGACAAAAAAGAAGACATGAGTGATGCAGAGCAGGAATTTTCAAGTATGCTACTTCTGGCAGTAAGAACAAGACTCTCCCCTCTCTGTGCACACCCAGCCACCCATCAGACATTTGCAGACCTGTGGCATCGAGAAGGGTGCATGTGTTCTTCTGGGGGAAAATCCAGGTAGAGAGCTCTGTGGACTCTGTTGGGAACACTGAGGAAAAGAGGCAGCAAATAGTCTTTGCTTTTGGTGATTCATGTGCAGAGAGGCACTCATTTGCCAGTCTGAATTATCTTCCAGAGGGGTGTTAACCAAAATTTCTGGGATCAATAAAACTTGGATCTCCTTTTAAGGATAAAACATACATGAACAGCTAAGAAATTATAAATTTATTTTAATAATATTTGCTTACAATCATAGTTAGATAAAGTCACTGTCTACAATTACTGAGAATTATACTGAGTGAGTTGTGGAACTTAAGGGAATGGCTATAGCTACCAAGCTGTATTTAAGCTCCTCCCAGTAAACTGTGGCACAGCGAGAATGATCTAGTAATTATATTGAGCCAGAACAGTATTGTGTGTCTTTCTTGCCAATTTCTCCTCAATCCAGTGAGAGAACTGTGTTTTGGGGAAAAGTTGGTATTCCCAAACAGCTCTAAGACCAGGCTTTGATTTGTTAACAATATACACTCTGAAGCCCCAAACTCTGGGATGGAAATTGCAAACCACATAGCCAGTTTATACATACATTAAAAAATGTCACAACAAAAGGGAGGAGGCAATCTCAGTGAAGGATATTTTCAGTTTCTGCTTCCCTTCATATGCTTATTTCAAGAATCTTCTTTTAATCCTTCCTGGGAAAAGTCTTTGTGCATCCTACCCCCATGCAACTCGTTCTCTTAGTCTCTGAAAGACTACTTTTCAGTGTTTTGTAACATCTATTATCACATGAACAAATTAAAGGGAATTACTATTTTCAATGTATGAATGTGATCTCTGCCCTACGATTCAGACTGAGGCTGAAGAGTGGATCTGCTTTATTTATTGATATGGATATAGTTGGGTAGTAAAACAGGAGTCACAAAACTATCATACCTTCAAACTATTATACCTTTAAACTATCATGCCTTCATGGTGTGAGTATTTGTGGGGATGTAGTACAGCTATCAGGGTGTGACACAGTCACCTGGTAAGTTGCTTCTTTCTCCATCATCCTGCAGAAGTTCAGGGTGTTTTCTTAAAGCATAGGAATGAGAGAATGGAGTAACAGAAGCATATGAGAGAGCTGTTTCCCCAAAAATTCGAAGGAGGATCTTTAGGAAGTGTTATACTTGATGAATTAATATCTAGACAAACTGAGTGGTAACAAGACTATCAAAAGCTAAAATTTTCCTCAGTGCACAACTGCATAGACAATGGGAGAATGTGCACTATGCTATAATAATCTAATTAAATGAATATGTTATTCCAAGAAGTGTTGACCTGACATTGTGACTTCCTCAGCTTTCTACAGAACCTAGATCTTCTCATTTCCTATTTCTCACAATAAATTTTTAATACGTGTAATTTGATTTTTAATAAAGACTGGAATTACATTCAAATTTCTTCATCCTTCTTTCTGAATTTAAGAAAAGAGTGCAGATTTGAAGACCCAGAAATAGTACATAGTTCCTGTCAGATAAGAGAGAAAAGACAGAATATTCAAAGGATCATACCAAAATACAAAATTTTTATGAAACATATTATAATGTATAAAACAGCATCACCTTTTGCAAAGCTTAACAGTGCAAAGAACAAAATCACCTAAAACACACTTTTATACTCACTGTCATAATGAATTTTAGGTGCACATGGTTAATTTCATTCAAATTACTGCCCAAAACAATGTATTAATAAAAAAAAAATAAATGCCTTAATTAGATACAAAAAGAAATATGTAAATTTGTGATTATCTTGAGTAAGAACAAAGTAACATACTTGAAAGAAAATAAAGAAATATCTATTTGAGCTAACATTCAAAAAATTAAAAAACAAATATATTGTGAAGTAATTTTAAGAGCTGGAGAATATCAAAAGGGGAGGAAAAGACAAGAAGGAAGTATAGTTAGAAGCTTTTAAAAATATCATAATTATAAATTGTAATTTACAGTATAATATGACAGTTCTGAAAGACTGAAAGAGAACAAAAACGGGAATAAAAGGAGAAGGATGGTGGGAAAGAGTCGGTGATCACAGAAAATGCCACAGTGAGAATTTGAAAAAGAGAGCACAGATGAATAAGAAGACTAAAGTGAACAAAAGAAAGGTGAGAGATGTCAATGAATGCAAGGCTAAAATTACATTTCCTGTAAGGTTTTGGACACACTGATACTGCTTAAGGGAATAGCTTAGAAGACCACTGCATTTTAAAGCCAAGACTGAAAATACCAAATGCATCCAATGTATATTTTAAAACCACAGTAAATATCCTGTACATTGTGCAAGAAATATAATTTCCCTTATATTCTATATTACTATTTTTCTATACTTCTATATTTCATATTTTATTCCTCTATCTTACTTCAGTAAACTAAAGATAGTTTGTGGTGAAAGCAGTTTTCTCAACCATGGATTTTAAAGTCTTAAAAAACTGTTAGACTTAATAGATTAAGTAACTGTTAGGCATAATACTTAGGCTACTACAGCTGAAAAAAATCACATCTTCAGCCCTGTGTTTAGCCTGATAACTCAGAAGGTCATCCTGTAGCCTGATAGGGTTGGCTTTGCAGAGTGCTGGAATATTGCAAAAGTCAATAATTTAAATAATTATTTAGTACTTAACTTGTGATATGTTTTAGTGCCCAGAAAGTCTTAAACAAAGGTATTTACCAGTTAGACTGAAAACTGGTGCATTGCCTCCTGTGCAAAACCTTTTGAGAGAAGTAAATGGAGAGCTATACCTTGACTCAGCCTGACTTAATGACATCTGATTTAATAGAAAACATGCTAGTACAGAAAACATGCTAACTGGGTTTAGTTGTTACTGGTTATACAGAAATTAGTTCACCTCACTGAGAGCACAGTTCAGATAAAAGAAAAATATTAGACTGACAAAAAATAATTTTTAAAGTACAATGAACTTTTCAAGATGTAATATTTAAGCAATGCAATGAGTCCACCACACCTTCAAGGTTTTTACATAAATCTATGCAGTCCAAGAACAGCAACATGCTTTTTAAGTCAGGATTAAGTCAAATGGAATCCAAAATAAAGATACCTCACTGAGACTGTTCAATTAAAGCCTTCAGAGTTGAACTTTTGCCTAAAGTAAGCTCTTATTTTTCTTGCCTGAAAAAAATTTTGAAAAGTACCAAAAAATAATGTACTTTCCATATACGGTAGCTGATTAGAGTTAATTATCAAAGTCAAGAACAATTATTGCAGCAAGCCAAAACCATAGGGAAGTTTTCCCTGAGTTTGCCATATATATAATAAAAATTTTGTAAGTCTTTTACAGAATATAGTCAGGGTAAAAGCTGAATTTATGTACATTTAGGAAACATTCATTCTCTATGTAAAAAACCTAAAGGCAAAGTTGGACTCGTAATATGAGGAAGCAATCAGGTTTGTTCAGCACTGATGTTGTAAAGGTCTATTGCTGTTAAACTGTAAGTGAAACATAAATATATGTATAATATAAATCCATAATATCCTTGGAAATATGAATGTGCCATTGAATCTCACCTAGTAAGGTTTTTGACTGACAGCTCAAGCCAGAGTTACCAATCTGAAACAAAAGAAGAAGGAAAAGAAAGAAAATCCAGACTGATGGAGCAATCTTGCTCCTATTCAAGTCAATATAACACTCTCATTCAGGCATGATCAGGCTCCTTTTGTGCTCTATACTAAGCACATAGGACTCACCATCTTAGTGCAACAGGGCTTACCTGAGGGGAAGGTGAAATTCAAAATTTTTCTTGGTCATTAGACTTCAGATGATCACCAACATAGTCATTATGATTGTGTTTATATCATCAGTACAAGGGATTTTAGCAAAAATCAACTGTTTAAAATCTGACGATCTTTATTTTTCCTGAAATTTTCAAAACTACTGAATTTAAAAACTGAATTTAATTTTCTTGCATGTTAAGTCTTTCACTATTTATTTTACTGTTATCTTTTTATCTCATGACCATTTCATCTGAAATGGATAAAAACTATTTTTTTTTAATACAGGTATTTACTGGGCATCTATGTAAACAGCCTTTGACCAGTTAAGCATTGTTTTTTTAGTTTCCTTAATAGCTTCATATTTCTTTCCAGCAGAAATCTATCTGTAAAAGGTGTACATTCTTACAAAAAATGTATTCTTTTATATAGATTGAATTAGTGGATTAATGTATCTGGCTGTATTGCATTTGCATAGTAAGGGCTTGGTAGCAAGGAGGTCATGGGAGGGCTTCTGGGAGACGATGCCAGGAGTTGTCTTCATGTTGGCCAGGACCAGTGCAGCCAGTTCTGAGAAGGACTCGCCCAAGGCTGAGCCATTGGTGGTGGTGACAGTTCCTCAGAAAGGCAGAAAAAGCCTGCTGTGCAAGTGCAGCCAGAGAAAGGAGTGAGAATGTGTGGGACACGTATTCACAGCCAATGAAGGAGGGGCATGGGGTGCTCCAGCTGCTGGAGCAGAGCTTTCCCTGTGAGATCCTAGCGATGCAGCTGTGTCCCTGCAGCCCATGGAGGCCATGGTGGAGCAGGGATCCACCTGCAGCTCACAGAGGAAGCCCATGGTGGAGAGCTGGACATCTTGGAGGAGGCATGATGCTGTGGACAGCTCAGCCTGGAGCGGGACTGACAGGACCTGTGAACCCTGTGGACTCCTGGAGAGAGGAATTCCCACTGGAACAGGTTTGCTGGAGAGATCTGTGACCCAGTGACTAATCCATGCTGGGATGAGGAACTGTAGCCCATGGCAAGTACACACATTTTTTGAGAAGTTCATGGATGACTACCTTTTGTCCCAGAGACCAGAAGAAGGATCCCTTCCCTGAGAAGGAAGGAGCAGCAGAGACAACATGTGATGATCATAATTCCCATTCCATATCCCCTGCTTAATAGTAATTATATCAGCATGTGGTATTTTTATTTTCATTGCCATGGCCAGACATAGAGATGTGGGACATTTGTCTCTATTCCTCTCACTGGACACCACCTGCAGTGCCTCATGCACACAGCATCTCTGCTCTGTACTTACTTTAGGACAACTGCCTCTCTCCTCAAGGAGGTGTATGGATTCCTGTTAGATTAATGATGGTTCGCTCCGCACACAAACGAGGAAAAAGCTGAATTTACATTGCCCAGTGAACTGAGCTGCTGTCAGATTTTCACGGCCATATGACCTTGGAAATCTTCTTGCTGGACTTTCAGGAAGGCTCAGCAGAGTGGTCCTTTACTTTACCTAAGCACAGTATTATCTTCTCTCCAGATTTGCTTCTAGATGTAAATACTGAGACCTCAAACATTACCTGTTTAAAGACAAAGTAGCTCATTGTCTGTATGCACTGAAGTAAGGCAGAATTTGAATTTCACTGTAATTTTTTCCTTGAGGAGATAGTGGGATCTTGAAAAGTAACAGACATTTCAGCACAAACAGGGGAGTTCTCCTTCAAATCCAATTTTAAAAGTGTTGTGGAGCTTTTGATGCTAGAAAAGGGTCTTCAGAACCCTTGCTACTGACTTTAAACACATCAAAGTTCATAAAATTAAGTTAAACTCATAACATACATACTTTAAAATTTGTAAAATACATTTGGTATAAAAATCCAAATAATATATATTTTAAATGTATTTATTACAATAATTTGAGACAGATTCTTAGGTGTATAAATTATTATACTAATTTACCCTGATAGCACCTTAGGCTCTGATGAACACACTTTGCTCTAGGTCCTTTAAAATTGAGGCAAACTCTTTGAAGACTTCAGCACAAAGCAATAAGTGCTTACCATACCCCTATTGCAGTAATAAAAGTCTCCTTTCAGGTGGGGTGCAGGCTTTATCCTAAAACATATGTTTTGGTCCCCTAAAACTTGGAGAGAAAAGTCATTGAGCATTCTGAAATTACATCAGCTGACCTTATGAAAGACTCAATTTTCACAAGATTTATTTTAAGTGAAATGGTCTGCTTATCTGTATATTAATATTAGTCAGATTCAAGTCTGAAGCTCTGAATAAAAAAAAAAAAACCACTTGTACAGATTTGTAAAATTTCATATCTAAAGGAAGCGAAAGGAAATTGAACACTTAAGGAATATTTCAGATGATAATGTCATTATGAAAATATTAATAATTATTGTTTATAACAGTTATAACTACAGTCAAAGACATTTCAGCAGCTCAGGTCATTCCCAAGTAGTCCCAGAGGGATTCAGGGCAGCTCAGGCAGCCTGGCAGCTGCAGTGACGTGCCTGCTGTCACAGGGCTGCCTGGTCACACACAGGGGCAAGGGGCAGCCTGGCTTGGCACCACTGCCTGTGACCTCGACCAAAAAAAACCCAAAAAAACCCTAAAACACCAAAAAAACCCACACACAAAAAAACCCCGACCAAAACAAAAAACACAAACCCAAAAACAAAACCAAAAAAACCCCTACTTCTCTCCATTTCTTTCTCACATTTGGTTTATCTTAGAAGAAAGTCATGTTTGGAGAAGAGAAGATGGAGGAAGACGTTCTGTTCACTGGAGCACCAAATTCCCCTCTTGATTTGCCCCTTCCTGGCTGTGACAGGCACCCTGTATGGAACCCAAGCAATTCAATCTGTTTTTAATTCCAGGGTTTGCAACAGGGCTTTCAAACAGCTTGTTACTACTGATTCACATTGCTTTACTCTTTTGCCCTTTAACAATAAAACTGCTAAAAAGCATATTCACATTCCTATTTAAAGGGAAAAATAGAACCTTAATCTTTCTTTAAAATGTTTGCTTAATACTTATTTTATTAGCCTAGCCAGTGTTGGTTTTAATCTAAAAAATAAAATAGAAATTAGGACATTGTTGGAGGTTTTTTTGACCTAAAGGATCACGTAATAAAAGTTATTTTAGTGTTTATCTGTGTTAATATAGATATTTTACTCTCCTACACTGCTTGTGTTCTTCCTTCTAGTGTGTCAACACAGGACTGGAATGGCTTTCTGGATCACTGAGTTCACTTGCCTCTCATAACAGATATTGTTTCTTCACAGTTTTTTTAACACCTCTTATAAATGGCTTTGCTTTTTCTTTTTTATAATTTAAACTTTTTAATGAAGGTTTCACACATTTTCCTAAGCCTTCATTTGGCTTGTTAGAAGAAAATACTACTGAATCTGTTTGAAAGAAACTCTCTTTTCCTCTGAGTAGTAAATGGCTGCTTGGTGTAAAGTAAAAATATTTAATCTTTAATCTCTTTGGGTAGCAGTCTAACCCCTTCCAATCATTCTTATCATCTAAGAAAGATCAAAATCTTCAGGTCTTTAACACTCTTTTTCAGCTGATGCTACCTTTTCATGTAGATCTTGTTACCCATCCCAAAACCAATTAATTTACATTTTCCAACATTTTAGTCCCTCAAGATCAGTCAGTTATGGCCAGTTGATACAGTTATGACCAGTTGATAGCTACACATGGCTTTTTCTTTGATAACTCAGTTTTGCTCGTCTGTAAGTTTTACTTGTGCTCCTTTCTAGATTTTTTTGCTTTTTAAATGTCATTAACAGGAATAGAGAGATCAATCCCAGGATACTTGAACTCCCCAAACAGCCTTCATAGAACCGAATATTTGCTTTTTTGTCAGCAAGCTTTTTTGTCCCTTACAGTTCTTTGTCCACCTTACAATGATTTTCTTAATCCCCACACTCTCTAGATGAAGTAGTAATTTCCTATGTGGCCCCATATCAAATACTTCAGTAAATCAAGTTTGCATTTCCTTCTGTAGGAAAAAACATTATCAGAAGAGGATATCAGATTAGTCCTGCCTTAATCAAACCTATGTTGCAATTTCTGTTCTATCTCAATTATTTTATTCAGCTCTTTAAAAGCTAAAGCCTAGCATACTACTGAGATCAGACTAATCTCTTCTTACCCTTCTAATTCACCTCTGCTCCTTTATACCAACTCTTGACATTTCCTATCCTGTAATCTTATGGCACTACCACTGATTTGATAGATTTCTTTAAAATGTTTACCCCCTCCACATTCAGATCTCAGAGGTCAGAGTAGTCAGCAACTTTGGTAATGAGTTCCCTTAATTTATTAAGGTTTGCCCTTTTGAAACCCAAGTTCTCATTGCAAACCTACTATAATTTAATTTAAACTGAATCAGTTCACCATCACTCAATCAGACATTATTTGTAGTTTCAGTCCTTTTTATAGCAACTTTCTTTAGACTTTTTTCATGTATGGTAACATCATCTTTTGCTGGTTCAAGATTTAATGGATTAAGAATGTAATAACAATTAAACACAGAGCATCTTGCTGTAGTACAGATGCTACCTGCTCAAGCCCACAGGGACTTTAAAGGAGAAATTGAAAATAACTGCCACAATATTCCACCTGGATGTTCAGCCCAGGACATCTAGGTGGAATAATGTGAGGCTGAAAGAAGTGTGAAGGTATTTTGGTATTAGCAAAGTGTTTTTTTCTCTAGGTAAAAGCAACAGAAAGAAAAGTACATTTGTGTCTGGAATGAAACTGGAAAGGACAAAATCAACTTTGAAACGATATTTTTTCAGATTTTTCTCTGGAAATTAAGTGAAGATATGACGCTAATTGCTCCTAACTATCTCCCTTCAGTCTTCTGTTTAAATTGTTATCAAACCCGTATATACTTATAGCACCTGGAGCCTTCTGTTGCAAGCTCTATTACAGCTCAACTATATTTAACCAGAAATATTCCCTTTCTTTGAACACACTGCCTTAGTTGCATTTGCTACATGGCTGGGGAGGTGCAGTGAGTAGCCTCATGCTTACTGTCTTCCAGGTCACTCAAAAATTTTTGGACTATCTGATCTCTCTGGTCATTACGTGAAAATCTCTCTGGTTCTTACATGAAACGTTATCATTTTATCTTAGCTATTTTCTGCTATACTAATTACTTATTCCACCTGAGTTTTAGTAAGCATGCACTGCACTTAAAGACGCTTGGGTGAAATTTTAAAAGGAAAAGAAATAAACAAATGTTTTCTACCAGAGCCATGAAACAGTACAGCTAATCTTCATTCTTTTCTCAGTGGATGCTTGAGGAACACAATTATTAGTGGCTTTTTTGCACCATATGCCTTTATTGCTGTCACCTAAGGTCCCTTTGAAAGTCTAGTTCAAACAAAAGCCATGACAGATCAGCTGTGTTACTGAAAGATGTAAAGAGAGATGTCTTGCAGGTGCAGTGCCTCAGGAAACAAAGAGAATCACAGTTCCACTCAAACACAAACAGTCTATCCTTAGCATTCCCCTGGGATTAGAGCTGGTCCGAATCAAAAAGCTGGCATAACCAAATCATGCTTTGCCAGGCTCATCTGCTTTGGCCTACAACTTGAATCTCAGCAGTATAAAATAGTCACCAGTGACACTGGATAACTTAATACACTGCTACTAATACACAGTGTTTGCAGAAATGTTTTAGCATTTCATCCCAAACTACTCCTTTTCTTTTGATGGAAACCATTCCACAACAGAGAAAAGGCTGAGGACGGCATGTAGCATGAGTCCCCAGAAGAATCCCAGCATAGCATAACACAAAAATTTCTCAGCACAAGCATTTTACTGAGATGAAACTAAAGTGAATGAATGGAAGAGTGGACCCAAGCATTTTATTTCATACAACTGTGAGATCAGCTCCGAAGTGTTGCATATGAGCAGAATCTCAAATTTAAAACTAAACCTCCACAAGACAATTTGCCTAGACCCAGCTTCATGGCTACATGTTGGAATTTGAGATACCAGGTGTATAAAAGTTAACACATACATTTGAATAGCAATATTAGCCCATGAAAAGAAAAAAGAAGCACACTTTGTTGGAAATGAACAGGTAATCTGCCCTTAGAAGGTTACCCTGTTATTCAGTAGTGCCATGCATAAGAGGACGTGGAATATGAAGGACTGTGCTCACCATAGCAGGGCAATTCCTAGACTGATGGAATAAAGCTAACTTTGAGTGCTGAATTTAGCAGGAATGATTTGTTACCTTTCAGTATAAAATATTCATTTGTTAACTATGAGCAATAATTAGCTCAAGGCACAATTAGTACAATAACTTCCAGTAATTTTGGTCAGCGAAGCCCACATTTTGCTCATAATATTTAATAAAATATTAAAAAGTGTGACTACTTTTATATAATCATCTTTAAAAACCACACTAAGTTATTTTAATCAATATACTTGTTTTAAGTAAAAGCCATTTAATCTTCTGACTTATGCATTAACCTTCCATTAAGTATTAGTGAAGAAGTTAAATGCACCTTAGTCAATAATGCTAATGCAGGAACTGTTGTATTACCTATGGAGAAATGCGTATTCATATTATGTTAAAGTGGCTATCCTTAACGATTAGCTATTATATGTCAGGAAACTGATCATAAATTTGAAATATTCTGTAGGAAAATGAATTATAATGTTGAAACTGAGTTCTCTGTACTGTAATAATTTTGAAATGAGGTCATCTACTTCTCCTGGTCAGTGCTTTTTAAGGCAATGATATTGAAGTGATGAAGATACCCTTGATGATACTTTGACCTCACCTTGTGGTTTCACATCTTGGTAGGTAATAAATGAGACCAGTAATTGTACTATACTAAACGAAAATATATGAATCTACCCACAGGTATATGAAGAAGTTGTTTTAGCATAAATTCTCCTTGCTTTGTTTCTACCTAGAAATACCTAAATGTACCACTAAGATCAGCAAAATGCTAGTTACGCCAGAAGATTTCTCTTGAGTTTTAGCCTAAATTACAGTGTCAAACTATCTGCTTATAGATCTTATTCCATCTCATTTTTTCTACTTTTTTTCACCTTTAACAGGTTTTATTGTAAACCAGTTTGTCCAGTAAGATATATTTTTTACACTAACCTGGTAAAATGCTTTCACAGTGGGATCCTGTTCCTCCTTCTTTTCTGCATATTCTTGCTGTTTTGCTTCTGTGGAATCCGCTGCTTCTGTGGGTACTGGGTGAGCTGATTCAGTTGCCTGATCTAATATAACTTTTTAAATGTTTTTATTTTTTTTAAGAAAGAATATTTTTGCTTAAGCCAACCATCAAAATGCATTTTTCATCAGTTTCTTGGTGGCTAATGCCAGTATGAAGGAAGAAAACCTATGGGCAGGGAATTGAAGAGTTCATATCTTTCTTCAGTAGTTAATTTTCAGTTTAGCATCCTTTTGTGACACAAAATGGTACCTACATAACACGTAGAGCAGGTGATAATGAAGGAAACAGAAAAAAATCTCCTCAGGTAACCACTTAAGTGATCTACAAAAAATGTATTTTCAAGAAAGAAGAGGGGAAAAAAAATAAAAGGAGAAGCACACATACATTTGCAAATAAAAATAAAATAATTTTGCCTATCCTTGAGGACGGGCATCAGCAGTTCTCAGGATATCACTTTTTTAAATTGTTGAATTTATTCTTATGGTATAGTGCTGGCTTTTTCTGATCCTTTTCAGATCTTTGTTTCAGCACTGTAAATGATTATTCTGCTCACATTCACCTTGCTTGTCCTTTTTCCATCATTTGCTTACCTTCTGCTGACTTTACAAAATCACATCCCTGAAACCTTAAAGGTACATTTGGTGTCCCATGGGTTCAGTACATTTGACGAAATTCAAGATCTCAAAGGTAGAATTTAATTGGTTACTAAATAGTAAATTACAAACACAGATTGGCATTAATATAGCAATATAATAATGTAATAGGTCATACCAAAAGCCTGAGAAATCTCTCTTCTGAATTCTAAATACAACATATTGTTAAAATATTTCTGAATTTTAGGAGCTTTTTTCCTACCCTATAGTCCAATCTCACTTTTTTGTCACTATCATCCATCTCTACTTTAAATTAGAAAAGGATTGTAATTATTATATAGAACATTCATGCAGTGGGTTGAAGATCCAAAATACCTTCTAGCTCCTTCAAAAATTCCAAGATTTTCATTCAGTGATCAATAAAATAAAAAGCTAGACAAGTATTTCCACACCCTCCTTACACGAATATCTAGCATTTACATTTAGCTGGGAGCTAATAATACTTCAGAATTCTGGAATGGTCAATGTTGAATGATAAACTCAAGGAAAAGCTCTGGCTATGGTCACATGGTCACTAGACAATTACAGTTGCAGGCTGCTTGGAAAAACCATTACTTTCTTAAAACATATAAAACTTGCTACTGAAAGATACTGGCTAGGCATTTGGTTAGTGAGACAGTACTGTGAAATACTCAATCATATTATAATTTTACTCTCTCTTCCATAAGGGAGAGGTCTGACAGAAACCACTGAACTTGTTGTGTCCCTAACAGCAGCTGGAAAAGAGAAACAATAGATTCTCACTATCTCCACAGATACTTGAAATATACTACTTTGAAACAAGTAGATCGCTAATCTAAAATAATTTACCAGCCCTACATTATCTTAATTGTGTTTCTGAAGAAAGCACATATATTTTTCTTTATGTGTAAAATCTGTTTTATCTTGGAGAACTGCAAGACAAAGCACATTTGTTTACAAATAGTAAAAAAAAGAGTTCCCAAAATTTCCTGTGCTTGAAACACAATATGAACTGAAACTATGACCCTGTGTTAAAAAGACCACTCTTCTGTAGCACTGAGGTATTGTCACTAATTCTCTTTTCAGTTTAAGTTGTCAGTTTTGGTATCAAAGGTTTATCATTTGAACGTCTATGTCAAATTCTATGGCTCTGTACTCTTTGAGCTAATGCTGAACCTAAAACTAAAATGTATCACATTGGTCAATTTCATATATCAGCATCCACTTCTGTTTAACTGCTTGCCCTGATGCTCCCAATTCCTCACCTTTGCCAGCAATCTTTCTCTTTTCCCCAATACTCAAGACCCTAGCTGAAAACACCTCTTCATCCTTTGTCTCTTCTTCCAACTCATCCAGTCTTTCAAACACTTTTTGAACATTTTTTCACACATTTAGGGTATACCTTTTTTTTACCGTCACTACAAAAAAATCAAATAATCAAACTTCACCTTGGTCTTCTCAGAGTAAACGCTTCTGTATATTTCTACCCTTGAAAATAGGCATTGTATCTTCTTGGTCTATTAGTTGGATTATACTAATTATATTCTCCCTCCTCTGTTCTAAAATATAAAATTGTAGACTATTGTATTTACATATGTAAATAATAAATTGAATAATACTCTGTCTTCTACTTGTTTGAACTTAATCTTACCTTTTAATTTTTCAGTTTTTCCAGTCTCTAAACTTCACCTACCTGCTTGTCTATTTTTTCCACTACTACGTCACTTTCAACACTAAATACCTTGGTTTCATGAACTTTTCAGTCCTTCCTTCAGTTTAGCAGCTGGTAAACAGTTACTTCAGTAAGAATGGTTAAAATAAATATATTTAATATTAAAGTGATTACAGCTGTAATGATCTTACAGTTAAAAGAAAACCTACTCAAATAAAGACATGGCCTCTTCCTATAACTGCATCAGCTAATGTAGCTGAGAGTCAAGGCCAAGTTTTCAAGAACATGAGAACGTGTCCCTGGAAGCTCATCTGCTTTTTTTTTTCCTCTGTTCTAATGTTAAAGGAGCATTTGTTTTCATTCAGAAAAATCCAATTAAATATTTTTAAATTGTGCCTGTGATTGCTGCTGACTATTCCACCTCTGAGTTTACTTAATGCAAAGCAATGTATCCCAAAAGACTGTTACAGTTGGTTTCTAAAATGGACATTGTCAAAGTGATGCAATAACAGGATTTTGTAACTTTGCTGGAATCTGGCCCTTTTAATTTTTTTTTCTTTGTTGCAGGGAAGAGAGAGTGGTAAGGGAAGTAGGATTTGCTGCCTAGTTTAGCCTTATATTTACAATATATTAAATTTCATTACAATTTAAATCAGAAAATAGTTTTTAAAAATCGTGTAAGTTTTGGGTTTGGTTTTTTTTTAATTTCATTTTGTTAATTTTCATGCCATTCAGAATTTTACAGCTCTTTTTGTTGGAAATCTATCATATACCTACTGACATGCCTTGAAATGGACAAACCCAAACTTCGTTTGGTATGGAATTACATAAAATAGGAAATTTAACTCCTATTTTAAAGACGTTTTAACCTTCTTATTTTAACCTGCTAGAGGCTGAGATTTTCTGAATATTAGGCAGCAATCAAGTTGTATAAATTAATCTCCTATTCCATTTTCACAGAAAATACTAAAACAAAAAAGTTAAGATGTAAACTTACTGGTATGCAAATACTTTAAATTCTTGCTTGTGCCAGTCCTCTATTCATAAGAGGTAGAGAAGAAGCTGCAAGAACTGAGTGAAGGCCAACACAAGCAGCTGGATAAGCTGCTCACAAATACCTTTTCCCAGGGCTTTTCCAAGCATCAATTCCCCAACAGACATCCTTTTTGTCTCTAAATTTTGCAGTTGTTTGACCTGGTGAAATTGGCAATCAGAAAATAGACAACTGATCTATAAAAAAGAATTTGAGATGCTTGTGCCCTATAAAAGGCTGAAAAAACTGTAGGAATTTGACAAAGTAATTTACCTGCACAATTTAATTAATAAATCTTAGTGTCTAAATCCTAAACATTCATCTTTAGCATAATTCCTTCACTTTCACTTTATTTTATATTCTTGGTATTCCTTCCTTGACATGCTTTGCATGAATTTTTATGACAATTCATAATATACCAGAATAACATTTGAAATGTCTTAATTTAATTTTCATTGTACGCTTTGGATAGATACCTTAGCTTGTAATACAAGCTTTTGAAAAGTATCCCGTCTAAGCAAGCTTGATTCCTCAAAGGTACATGGATTCATTCCATAGGCTTTAAACACTTATTTCAGGACCAACACAAGCACCCTTTGGAGATTCGCAATCACCACTGACTCTAGGAAAAGTGTGCAGTAATGGAAAGCACATAAAATACACCAAAATTAATGTTTTGAAAGCATATTTTGAAATTCTAAAACAAGGGAGTTCATTATCAGAATCAATACATTTTCAAAGAATCGAACCCCAGCCTTTTTAAACTTTGGATTAATCTTCTTGCAACTTAACCCCAGCCATTAACTAAGTGCCATGTAGCTGCTCCCTATCTACTCACCCACCCCCCTGCCACACTAGGATGGGGTAAAAGGAAACACATAAAACCTGTGGGTTGAGATAAGAAGAGTTAAATAGGAAAAAGTAATGTAATAATAATAATAGTAATAGTAATAATAGTAATAGTAATAGTAAAAATAGTAACAATAGTGAGAGACAGAGGAGTGCAGCCCCGGAGAGGCGAGTGATGCACAGTGATGCGGTTGCTCAGCCCCTGCTGACCAATGCCCAGCCCATCCCCAGCAGCTCCTGGCCCCTCCCAGCTCACACCCTGGCCATGTGGATCTGTGTATGGAATATCCCTTTGGCCAGCTCGGCTCAGCTCTCCTGGCCATGCTCCCCCAGCCTTTGTGCCCCTGATCAGTGCAGAGAACAGGGCACTGAAATGTCCTGGATTTGGGGTGAGCACTACTGAGCAGCATCCCAAAAATCTCTAAGCCACCATGACTCTCACACTGAATGCAAAGCACGGCAATGTACCAGCTACCACGATGAAAATTAACTCTGTCCCAGCTTAAATCTGGTCATATCCAACTTGAAAGTAATAAGGAAATTGAAAATATAAATTTTGTAATTGGAGTGGGTTTGATTTTGGCCAATTTAGGAATATTAATAGAAGAAAATAAATCTTCCAAAATGGTATAAATCACTAAAGAGCTAGGAATAGCTTCTACATGCACAGTGTTGTGGATTTTTTTTTGTTACCAACTAATATTTTCTCCTTAGTTATGGTTAGTTTTATTGACTGGCAATGAGACTAAATGTAATGCTGGGATATGTAAAGAAAATTTGTTTATGAGTTCAGCTAATGAGATGTGAAGTATATGATGTGAATGGAATTGTTTTTCTGCATCACAGTGCACCATTGCAGAATTATTGAGAAAACAAACATAATCATGAAATTGAATTAGAAAATGGCATGGGTGGTTCTATATCCTCAAATCTTAGAGTGTCTATATAAATATGATTGAAAATTATAATGTATTTTTATTTATTCAAAAATATTTTTTCTTTCTGACTTTTCCCCTAGCCTCTGTGTCCTAAGTAGGCTTTTGTTTTTAGTGTCTCTAAATCATTAGTTTGCTTGTGCTTTAGAGATACTAAACTAAAATTTGCTATTATAGAGTTCCAATAGCTCAAATAGCTTTCTGTTTCCAGTTAATTTTGATTGATTTAATGAGAGATCTAAAGAAATAATTTTCTGTGTATACCATGGTGTAAGGGTGAAGACAAAGGCGCTATTCAGCTTCTATAAAACTAGTTGATGGGCCAGATGTAAAATCAATTAACTCTGGTGAAGTATAACCTTGTATGGCTTGCTATAGTTTTTATCCTCAGCAAGATGAGCCTGGCCATTGCTTCTATTTCAGCAAAGTGCTAATAACAAAGTTATAAAACTCAAATGATGAGGGAATCCACAGAAGCTTAGAGTTCTGACGAATATTTGAAGGGTCAGATGTTTATTGCACTTCTCCAGCCTAAGAAAATCTTGCTTTGAATAATAACTCACCATTTCCACATGGCTGAAATCTTCCATGACGCATCTTCAGTGCATCTTAGTGTTAATTTCTATTCTTTGANCATTTTTAAATAGACTCCTTTTTTGTGGTTCAAGTTTCTTGAAAGTATTTCTCTTAAAAGTAAAATTACACTGAATCCAGCATAACATTTCCTCAATTACAAATTGTTTCATTTGATCATACTTTTCTTATCTGTAAAATGTCTGAATTTGAAATATTTTGAAAGAATATCTGTAATAACAGTCATCATCTCCTCCTACTTGCATGTTCATACTGTGAGATTACTTAGTATCTGCTTTATATGAAATGTATCATTTTCAGGCCCTCGTTCAATATGTGTCTAACCCAAAGTGTGTGAATTTTCCTGCTGATGATAACGGAGGGCATTAATTTTGTGTTTTTAAAGATGGGTATCTCCATAGACCCTTTCTTGAACTTTGCTCCCATTGAAATCAGCCTGCTGATTTCAGGAAGAGCAGAAACAGGTTTATTAGCAGGGAGTGTCCCAGTGAAAACAAATGCACTTGCTTTTTCTAAAATAAGCAGAGTGAAAAGGTTTTCAGAACCACAGCACTTCTTGTAGAGAACACTTTGGAAAGTTGACCGCTATTGATAGAATTACTGGGTTTGCTTTTCTTTTGTGAAAGAGAGTAGGCTTACAGTTAGAAAAGGTGATTTATGTCCAGGATTTTCCCCTTCTGTGGTCCATGCTGGAAATATTATTGACATCCAGAAAATTATTGTCCATATTGCTTATTTTCTCCAAATGAATTAGAGAAGATAATAAGAAATAAAGATTATAACTCTGTCTTTAGGAAAAATAAAATTGACTTGCTTCTAAACTTCAACATGAGAAAATGTAGTGTTTTTAAGGATATCTAAACCACTAAAATAAATGTTAAGCAGTCAAAGCAAACATGTTCATCAGAATGTAGCTTGTATATTTTCTTGTAAAGTGTATTTAAGATCTATTTTGCCTAATAGTTGTCTAAATTATAAGAGAAGAACCAATATTTTCCTTTTTTTCTTTTTATTTTTGTAAGACTAGAGATATTTCTTGATAGGTCTTTTAGGATTTTAGTCAACAGATCTAGGAAGAAATTATTGACTTATTCTTTTTTAGGAAACAAATAATTTCTCATTTACTAATTTGAACTAGAAGAGAACTATCTAGATTGTTATCTTGTACCACAGACTTCTATAAAATTATGATTAAGTTTCTTCTTCATAATTTCTACTTTCTTGAGTTGGACAAGTATACACTGGACAAATTAAAATTTCGCCTGGCATCTCCCATTCTACCATGTTAGTTTGCTGCCAATTAAAACTTTATTCAGTCTAGGAAATATTTTCTTTATTCTAAGACATACTTCCAGCTGATATTTTGTGAAAATTAGCCATTTTTATGCACAAGGTGCATTTGATAGTTCAAAATGGATAACTCTTTTTCTCAACATTTGCACCAAGTAAATACTGATCTAACAAGAGATCAGTGCATTATGGCTGTTAAGGATGATTCAGAATACAAAACTCTTTAATGAGTAAGAATAGAGGAATATGGAAATGTTTAAATGGACAGATGCAGGAGGAGTTTTTGTGTGTAAAGAACTAAAGCTGAAAGGGAAACATGACTGCCAATGAGACCGAGAAACCTTGTGTTTGTGAAAGAAGTCCAAATTTTAAAGGCAGGTTTTGTTACAATTATTATTAAAATGCAAGTTTGCGGAAAGGAATAAGTTATACATGCTTATTTTTACTGTAGCATCCCATAAAGGGAATGACAATCTTCCCCTTTCATTAAGAAATGTATAGTTTCCATCAAATAAACATTTTTTTTTTTGTAGGGACATTTCCAGTTACACACATCCACTCCCATCATTTATAAAAAGTACACCATCAGAAAGCCATTTAACACATTAACATATACACTAATAGTTACTATCATCCTGTGTACTGGACACTTCACAAGGAAATATTTCAGAAGGTTAAAGTAAAAAATTCTTCTCAGTATAATAAATCAATCATATTTGTTTAATTAATGCATATTGTTAATATTGGTACATGTCATATACATATTAACAATAGTTTCAGAATTGTAATATGATTGATAGTCAAACAAAAAAGCCACCCAAAACACAATCTAGAATTATCATGAACATATAAATTTATTCTCAGTATGGTCTTGCTGTTTATGTACTGCAACTTATTTAATGGTTTATGTTTATTGATTGTATTGGAACTCCCCATTTCTAACATGAATAGCTGGCATTTAAAACGTCTAAATACTTAATTAAAATATATCATGACATGTAAAGATTTCAGAATTCGTTACTGTGCTTCAAAATTCCATGGTGAGCCAGGGAAAATGATATGTTTTAATATGCTTACAGTTATTTAATTGAGGAATTATCTAGATAATAAGGAATGGTGCCTCTAATGATGTAGTCAATAATAACACCAAAAGTCTTATTGATTATTCTTGAACAATTGCCTGCAACTTGTACATACTTCTCATACTAATAAAACAGTGTCAGTGTGTACAAAATGAAAGAGGCACATCATTTTTTTTTCCTGTGCAATATTTATGTGTGCTAAAAAAAGAACAGAGCTGCATCTACAAGTGAATCCATTTTTCAGACCAAATCTTAATTAAATAAGTGTGTGAACGAGCAGTTTTGTGTGCTGGTGTCATGCATACTCTCTCAAAAGATTTCAGACACAGAATACAGATACTATCATGTATCTATCTATATATCTATTTATATTTCTATATAATTTTTTTCTTTTTTTTTTTTTTTCTTTTTTTACGATGGATTAAAACGACACATAATCATTAAAACCTGCTTGGGACGATGGAGGGATTTCAGATTTTTTGCAGAGTGACAAGAAATAGGGAAATGACCTGAATGTATGCAATGCCTAAATGTTGTCAGATATTCATCATATTTATATGCTTTGCCTGCCTCTTTGCTCAGGGTGATTTAATACTACATTAAAGTAGAACCTGGGAGGACATCATAAACAGCTCTTGTTTAAAGGGCATTGTGAAGGAGAGCCTTTAATCTGATTGATGAAATAAATGGAAAGTAATCTATCCTCTATTCAACAGCTTGTTGATGATATGAAAGAATTCCTACTGAAGCAAGCAAAGCTTTAAAGAGAAAGACCTCTTTCATCCTGTCAGCCTCTCATTTTTAGAAAAAGTTAAGTTTTTCATCATGGTTCAGGGGAGTTCTTGTAAAACGTTCATTGAAAATTTAAGAGCAATTACAGTGTCAGACAGCTAGAAAAATTGCTTTTACTGAGTGAGAGTTCTCTGACAGATGCATTGTGGGAGAATTGATTCTTTCTAAGGGATAAGTGAATTGTCATTGTTAGTCTCTTCTCATGACATCTAGCTAGATGTCATCTGCTTTGTAACAGAAGATTTGAATCAGACAACTGTACTCAACACTAGACAGTGTCTAGATTAGTTCAGCAAAGAAATAAGCCTGTACTCTGCATGGCATCAACTGAGCTTTTAAAGATTATGGATGAGCAAGGGTTTGAGAAAAAAGTTTGAAAAATCAAAACCAAAGCTTTATAGCCACTTCAGAAAGCCTGGATGTTTAACCTGTAAGGAAGTCTGTCAAATCCTTGAGGAAACCACATAGAGAAAGATCAATAGAATACCTACTGGCTCCATTAGCTTGATGTAAAAAGGGGAAGAGGGAAACCAGCTCTTCCACAAGAGGAGATACATTATTCCAGGGATTAAGCGGGATCAGTTCTCTTGCAGAAAAGAAGACAAGAAAAAGAATGAAGATTCTTGGTGGGCCAGAACTGGAGTGAAAGGGCTTGTCAGGTAATCTAACTGATGATAAGAGAGCAGTTTATTGAATAGGAGGTGTCTCTAATTAGGTGTTCATTAGCATAAGGGTAGGTGCCAATTCTAATCTTGAGTTAGCAGCAGAAAATAGGCTGTCATTCACTCTGCAATCCCTGGGTTAACTTCTTCATACTATATGCTTGCTGAATCCAGTCCTCATTTTTATGTGGGTTTTCTTTCTGTTCGGACTGCAGAGATACATTTGGTGTGTATGAATGTCATTGGCATTTTCCCAAAATAGCACTGTCGAATTCATTAATATTCAGAGTATTAAAATGCTATATTGTTTGAATATGGTGTGCATGCATGTGGTTAAAAAAGAAGGTATGTCATTTTAAACATAGTAATGTTTCAATCTGAAAGCTTTATTTCAGTTTCTGAAACTGATTTGACTGTAAACTTAGATCAAAAAAAAAAAAAAAAGGAAGCAGCTATTTCTGCTTTAAATAAATTCACAAACATCAAATTATTTTTTAAAAAATCAGGTAAAATATTCTCCACTTCATGGTTAGATCAGTATATTCTTCACCAGGTCAAATTTTGGTAATATTTTGTGGCCAAGATTTAGTCAATATCAAGCTTTTATATTTTGCACCCCTTATTCTGTGCACTTTGTATATTTGAAGGAATGTATATAGACTTTAAACACTGAGCATTTCTTCAGTTTCTCCAGAGTTAAACAGTGATGCATTTTTAGTTCTTTATATGTTCAATTATTTAATCCTTTAATAAGATTGACATTATCATTTACAATTAAATAAACTTGTTCTCCTTGGAAGGTTTCTATTTATTGTTGTATATCTCTTGAAAGATTTGGTAGGATGGCCTTGCTGTTTTAAGTGGAAATAAACATAATTTTTCAGCTTTGGGAAGCATAGGCCTGAACTAAACTGTGTTTCCTTTCCTTAACATGCTTAGAACATCATAAGGGTTTATGTGCCATTAAAATATTCTTCTGGCAGTGGAAAAGCAAACTGTCAGGGCATCGTTTTCAAGAAGTCACTGATGCTAAAAATCACTGACCTGTGTTAGTTTCAGTACTGCTCCTGACATTTTTGCCATTAAGATTCAATAGATCTCTTTATCGATGTCCATAAGGCATTTGGATGAATCAATAATGATGATGGAAAGCAAACTGTAATTCTATTTTTAAAATGCTGCTAGATAGAGCAACACACAAAACTGATGCAAGTTCTTAATAGTTTTCCTTTCAGTATTCCAATGTTTTGTATTTTCACCTCAGTGAGTGTCCTTAGATACTTTTGTTACAAATTGAATTTGCTGTGTTCTAGTCTTCTAAATAAGTATTTTGGTAAATTTATTGCGTGGCACTGAATCTCTGACAAACTACAAAAACTGGGGTTTTTTTAAAATAATTTTTTCAAAGTGAATAAATTTTTCAAAGTGTTTTCTTATCTGAATTTATTTCTGCAATTGTTAGAACTGGAAGTATGTGGGGACAAATAATAACAAATATTGAAAAAGGGCATGTATTTGTATGTAGTATATAAATCAACTGTCTTTTTTAGTTTCAGTTTTGCGTTGAGGAAAATCAGGCATCAATTCTGTTTTATAATGTGTAATGAATTATATGCAATCTTGTAAGTAAATTGATTTACTGATTCCCATTAGGAAAATGATCCAGAATTCAGTAAAGCTAATGTGAGCCTCCACTGATTTCACTGTTTTTTCACTGAGCTAAATCTAAAAGTCATGAACGAGATTATTTCCAAACACTGCTTTTTTTTCCTCACTCCAGATATGGTGTTGCAGTTAGGAGAGAGGGATTGTTTTGAGATTTTGGCTTCTGATGTTTCTGAGAGTAATGTTTCTATTTTTGCTGCAAATTACTAAATTAAAAAAGGCTGTGACACATACAATTGTTAAAATATTTATCTATAGCAGAATAAAAATGTTCAGTTAAATGGGTGTTACTTGCATAAAACTCACTTCAATACAAAATATTTTGGAGTTGTGGTATTTTTTTAAATATATCTGTATAAAGATCTATTTATGCCAAACTTATTTTCAATAAAAATAAGGGTAAAGTAAGACCAATGAAATAATATCTTTACAAACATAATACATAGTCTTTAGAAAATCACAGCTGAGAAATTTCTTTTACTGATTTTTCTCATTTACTGGTAATTGTACCTGCAACATGTCAACTTTAGGGAGATTGTTTGGAGGGCAGATTTAAAATGAAACTTTTTTTTTTTTAATATAATTGAAAATTAAATATGCGTTCTCCAGTTCATGATAGTACATTTTAAATCAGTTATTTCTCAGGAGGGGTTTTTCTGTTTCTTATTGATCATATTTCAGGCTAGACCCTTGCTAAATATGTCAGAAGAACCCAAGTTTTATTTTATTTTGTCAGAGTTTCTTTTCTGACAGAGTTAAAGTAATATTTCTTTACTTCACATAGCAGTTTCACTAATTATGCCTAGATGGACTTGATATTTCCTTTCAGAGACTGTTGCAGTCCTGGTATTTGTTTTCACGTATCATTGTGTTATACAGTTAGTGAAATTATTTACTCTATATCTATCAAGTAGTTATCAAATACTGCAGCAGAAACACTAACTTTTGAAAAGCAGGCCCTGTGTGTATAATTGCTGAGAAACAAAAGGAAGTTTATGAAATAGTTAAAGTTGGAATATATGGTTTCATTCTGGTATTTAACTGCCAAAGTTGAATGTGATGGAAGGCATCTGTGGCTGTGTTTGTGTAAGGTTGTCTTTAGTGGCAGAGTGTATTATCTAGTGTCACTTTATGAAACTTTCAGTGGTACAGCCTTTTTCTTTTCCAGTATGTGTGTAAGAATTACTTTAATCTTTTTTCTCTATGAGAAAAGATAAATATTATCTGCTGTATATACCTGATGAAACACTTATCTTTTTGATAATTAATGAACCCATTTTAAGTCCATGTTATGCTATCCATCTTTTGTGGTACTGAAATGGATGACAGTGTGATTATGTCTTTGAAAGATAAGTAAATGTGTGTGCTCTTAGATCATCAGGCTTTTAAAATACCAGGAAAGTAGAAGTATAGCAAAACTGGGAGTATTCCTTAATCTTGACTTATAATACAGAGTGGTTTGTACTTTCTTTTTAAACTGTACATTTTCTTGCACTGCATGCACACACAAGATTTCAAAGGCCTCTGCAAAGGTTTGTGTTAATATTTTACATTTCATTTATGCCTTTCCCCTGTATATCACAGTATCATATGTATGCAATATATTGAATATTACATGATCGAACATTGATTTTTATACATTTGACATAAAATAAATGAAAAAGTCAGTAAGAAAGGAATAATGCTGTGTTTTATGTGAGAATTCTCAACACAATTACAAGTCAAGTTCAGCTTTGAATTCTATTTCAGTGTTCTTGTCAATAGAAACTGGCTTACAGAGACACAGAATTGTAATTGATGGGTTTCTCAAAATACCTTTGTCAGTAAAGGAAAGCATAAGCTTTGGATTTCATTATTATAAAAGTATATTTTTAAGAAGTCAAACAGATCCTCTTGAGTGTCTTAAATGGTATAATTTTGGCCGTCTGTGTTACAATATGGAATAATGTCCAATTATCTCGTTTATCACAGCTTCTGAAACAGCTTACACTATAAATTCTGTTTATTAAGGGCAAAATTATACTGTCAGATTCAAGCATGCTTATCTTTGAAAAGTGACTTGCAGACCACCCTTTACCGTTTTAAAGGAGGAAAAAAAGAATATAAATTGGAAGAGGTCAGTGGACCTCTGGACACTTGATTCTCCTGTACGCCACTAAAAAAGCTACTGCAGCTTGGAGGCAGCATATAACTGCACATAGGCAGAGAATTTAAACTAGCTCCAATCCAGGGTCATTTCTTTCAAAATTAAGTCTGCATTTTCTGTTTCTACATTTCTTTTAAACAAAAGTCCCTGCCTCAGAAAGTCATTATGTTCTAAAACCAGCCAAATCCAAACTTGGAGATTATATTTAATTTTAAAAAAAAGGGAGGGTATTAAATTACCTAGCTTTTCAGAATGCCATTTAGAAACTGAAGGAGTAGACTTTTCATATGGTGCCTACACTGACTATTATTTTCTGATTCTTATTTCTGCATTTGAGAAAGTGCCAGTACATCCTATCTGAAGGTATTTGGAACCCTCAGTATTCAGATTAGTTTTATTTGTCTTGACTCTTGGCTGCTCATCAAAAAGATAACACTTAACAGTATATGATCACAGGTATCACTTTGTTACTTATGACAAGGGATAATTAGGAAACACATAAAGTTACAGTCATGTTTACTTAAATGCATACATTGTCATGAAATAGGAATGGTGATGATCAGCTGATCATCAGAGTAATTTCTATATCATATTATCAAAGAAGGAATGAAAACCAACCTTTATTTGTGGAGGAAAAATTCCTTCCAAATGTTAATTTTTTTACTTAATTTCTTAGCCCATTAAAAATTATAGCAGTGTATTATTTAACTAACCAATATATAGAAATACTTGTACATGCCAGTGGTTGTTTCTTCCCTGAGATAAAACTATGGTATTTGAAAAAGAACTAGATGATTGATTTCAATTCCTTAAGTTCAATTCCTAGAAATTAGACTGTAAGAAAAGATAGTTAATTAAATATATTGGATGAATGGGAATGGAAATACAAGAAAATTTAGTTTTTAAGAAAGTTATCTAGTACACCCCTCTCTATCTTATGCCAAGTTGGCAGTTCAGGTTGTTTGCATGTAGTCTGAATTAATGACATCCTTAAAAGGTGGGGCAGCCTGACCAGGACTTAGCAAAACCAGAAAAGCATTGATTTGCTTTGGTTCCTCCACCAAACAGGTCTTTGACATTGTAGTCATTAATCTTTTCAGTTAGTTTTTATTAGAAATCACTTCTTCAATATGCACAGTCTCTGAAGATGTGGGACAGTTAAATTTAAAACATAAAAGGTTGGACTCTGGTGGCTATTTTCACTAGAGACCAGTAGCAAAACAATTTGTCTATTTCTCAATTGACAAATGTGTTCCTACAGAGGCATGTGCTGTAATATGTAAAATAATTCATTGTCAAAAATGTTAATTGCGCATGTTTGCTAAGCATATTTTGCTTCAAAGTGACAACATTTTGCAATTGTATGTTTTCTTCACAACAGCAAATAACCTATTCCTAGAAATACTGCATGGATGTCCTTAAAAAAGTAATCATTCAGCTTCTGAGTGAATCTCTTTCTCTGGGGACACACAAGAACCATCCAGATGCAGTCCTGTACAGTGTGTTCTAGGATGACCCTGCTTGAACAGGAAGGTTTGAACAGATTACCCACTGTGGTCCCTTCTTACCTAACCCATTCTGGGATTTATTTACCTATTTATCTGAGCAAAGCTCATGATGACTATGTCTTTTACCTCCAACTCCATGAGTATAAATTGTGTACATGGTAACTGAATCTAACTGAATGTGTGATTCATATGATTTCTGGAATATTAAATTTTTTTCAAGTATAAATTGCAATTATTTAATTAATTTGTTTTTTCTTACATTTTCCATTATTTGTATTTTCTGTCTCCTATGTCTCTGTTTCTGTTCTCTAAGGAATCTGTTAAAGTTCCATACAGATGAAATCTTCAGCTGAAATTCTAAGTCACATTAAGACAGCCTAACTGAAATTGTTGAACCCATGGAGTGAATGTGTATGTGCTTATCAATGTGTGCTGGGAATTGGGACTCCTGTGTAGGCTGAAATTTTTCAGAATTTACACACAGTTCTGTCACTGTGGATCTTTTTTCTCAGAAAAAAGAGATTTAATTCTTGATTCTGAAAAATACATTTGTTGCCATTTTTCTATTTCTGAACTGTTACAGTTGGGACTGCCTCAGTCACGGTATACTAGTTCAAAATGAGCATGATTTATTCATTTTGAAAATTCACAAAATAATAAGTAATTATATTAACACCACATTCCATGCTCTGATGTGATTCATTACTATTTAGTCTTTTGGACAAATAAAACACAGGGAGGGATTCTGTTTTCCTCTTTACTATGCATAGTCCTCTCACTCTTCCGGACTAGGAAAGTCCTGCCATAACACTTGTCCATAGTACAGCAGTTCAAAATTAAAATATTGACTGTATTATAGTATATCAGATCAGGTATCAGTCTACTAAATCTTGGTTGACTAGCCATGACTTGAAACAGTAAACAAACAAGAATTCTTTTGCACAGGTTTTCTAAATAGGGACACATATTCCTGGGTGCTTGTGTTTTGCCTAAATCTTGGGCATTTGAGTTCAGGCAACCTCTTTTTATGTAGCTGTAAATAATTTAAAACAATTGCATGACTTATGCTATTACTCTTACGATTATTCACGGTTACTCAAATTAATATTCAACAATATAATAAAAATATATATTAAGAAAATATGAGTTGAAGCAGATTCATGCAGAATATATATATTTTCAACACATGCTGAAGCACTGTTTCATACAGATTTGTTAACACATTATAAATCTTTTGGTGATAAAGTATAAAAGTATGTACTACTCAACCACGATAAAATGCATTAGAGACACGAGAGTTATGCATTTGTTTCAAATAATGTCTCACACCATTTATGTATACATAGAGCAAACATGAGTGACCATAAACAAAGGCTAACATCAACTAGATGGTACACCAAAAAAAAAAAAAAAAAAGAAAAGTGAGAAAAGTACAATAATAACACAAAACTTTTTAAAACTGTAGCACAGTGAGATGCTATGCAACAGCATTATGGTCACTGCATGAGGAAAACCTATTTGGTTTCCAGGCACTTTCTTTGTATGTTTTGTTGTTCGCTTGAGTCAGGCAAGAAGAAATCTTTCACTCACTAATGCAACACCTGTTGCAATACTGGTTATAAGACCAAATTGCAACCTTGTTTTTCTATCAGTTTTACTAGAAAGAAAAGTGGAAAAAAGGAATCAATTGGGGTTTCAGGAAAATTAATTACAGTGTTTTAACCAGATAAATAAGGGCAGGTTAGGATGGCAAGCAGAGAAAGGATTTTCGCTTCATATAAATGGCATAAAATTGAACTAAACAGAAACTTTACATTACATCCTCTTCCCCCCCCCCCCCCCCCAAAAAAAAAAATGATACCGATTAAAGCACAACTTACTAATTTTTACCTTATCAGAAACTTTGTGGGTTTGTCTATGATTATGAATAGTCTCTAGCTCAGCAGATATTTCTGAATATCAGAAAGTTCCAATTCCTGATTCAGTTAAAATGGAAAATTCCTTTGAAAAGTCTGTATAGAAATACTTTGATTTCCGTTTTAGTTCACTTGTCAAGAGCAAAGAGAGTGTTGCCATTCTTGTACTTAAAGGATGTGAGGTGTCACATCTGACAAGCAGAAATAGATTGGAAGTCCATTAATATATCTAAAATCATTTTGTAAGTGATCATTTTTAATATACACGAGGGAGTTACACCTACACATCCAGGGAAGAATATACTCTGAATATGGCTCATGTCCCACTTCACTGCATATAAGTCCTTTCTGATTTAAATTATTTCTCCTCCACGGTTTTTCTCCATGACTGAGATATTTTAAAGCTCAGTCAGAAGAGACTTTTGACCAATACCACTTGTGCTTGGAGAAAATTGTGTTTAAAAATGACAAAAGGTCTAACTCTGAACTCCTTAGTAGTGCATAAATAAACCATGAATTTATTCTCTGGAATTGTCAAAAGTGATAAATTCTCTACAAAAATATTGACATCTCCAGTGCATCAAACCCTGTTCTCAGTTTGTGCCTCATATTTGTGCTATATAACTTTGAGCAAGTTACTTCACCCTTTTACTTGCATATTTAGACTACAAGCTTGTGGTGAAAGTGATTGTCTTTGAATGCAAATTTCACAAGGGTGCTCCAACTGCAACTGTATTTTAGCTTCAACCTACTGTTTCAATACAATAATCCATAAAAATATACAAAGTAAAAATAATATGAGTAAGCCCTGATTCCAGAATAAAGAGAATCACCTACCTTCAGAGGCCTGTAGGCAGTGGCAGCACACCCATACTAAAACCTTCTGCCTCACAGTAATGAGAGAGAAGAGAGAGATGGAATTTGTCCCCATCTCTATGAGATATGAAGTGCAACCTGGCCTCACACAAAATTGCTGTGCTTCTATATAGGACAGCTCTCTTTACTATATAAAATATATAGCTATTAATTCATTAATCTTCTGCATTCTGCATTTTTAATGGGCTTCATATTGATTTTTATTATTGTTGGAAAGGACCCATTTATAGAGCAGAGGGTTCAAAAGAAGAATGTGGTTTGAACAGGACTATGAAACATGAGAAAATACCCTGAACTGTCCTTTGCCATTCCTAGCAAAAAAGACAGCATTGTCTACCAGGAACTTCTTGATCAGCTCCTTTATGAAATTGTGCTAACTTCTGTTGTTGACCTTGGAAATTTACTATATGCATTAATGGGTATTCTGTAAAGAAATTACTTCCAAAGGCTTCACTTTCTGTCTTTTCTATGCCTTAACCCTTGTTGTCTTTTTATTTCTTTTTCTTCTGCCATGTAAAGGTTTTGATGTCCCCTTGTTCATCTTCTCTTTATGAATATGAATTCTGCCACATATTAAATATTTGTTAAAAAATTTGAATGTAGTTGTGCCAATTACTGAGAAAAAATAAATGCCAGAATTTTCTATCTATGAAACCTTTGGTTAACCTCCTAGTATACATGCAGTGTTATGCAGTGCTTAGTTTCATTACCACATTCTAATTTTTCTTTAAGAAATTTGAGACCATTTACTGTGTAACATTTTTCTCAGTAAATAAAAAAGTGTTCACCATTTTACTTTAGCCTCATTGCCTATGTATGATCTTAAGAAATACTTCCAGTGTTCAAATTGTGCTTTTAAAATAGAGCTTTTTAAACTGAGAATCATTGAAGTTGAGAGGGATGTCTTGAGGTCATCCAGTCTAGCTACCCTGCCCAAGCTGGGTCACTCAGAGCCAGGTCTGTGTCCAGATGGCCTTTGAATGTCTCCATGGATGAAGAATTCACAACCTTCCTGGGTAGTCTGTTCCTGCCACCCTCAGAGGAAAAAAGGGTTTCCTGATTTTCAGAGACAATCTCCTGTGTTTCTCTCTGTGCTTCTTGCCTCTTACCCTTATGGTGGCCACAGCTCTTGAGCCTGGGTCCATCTTTTTGCACCCTCCATTCAGGTGTTTTTATACATTAATGAGGTCTGCTCTGAGCTGCTTCTTCTTCAGGGTGAGCTATCCCAGCTCCCTCAGTCTTTCCTCATAGGAAAGGTTCTCCAATTTGTTTTTTGGCCCTTTGCTGGTCTCTCTCGTATGTCCAGGTTGCTTTTGTGCTAAGGAGCCCAGACCTTCACGTCAAACTTCATGACATTTGCAGTATGTGTGCCTTCATACAGGCAATGGAAGGATATAAGCAACAGTTTCTCAAAGACTTATGAAGAGCTGCTTTAAATACAGTTCTAGCTAATATGCAGGATCTTGATAAGGATTTAAAACAGAAGGCAATTTGTAGAAAAGTAAACAATAAAGTTCATAATTAAGAAGAACAAAGGAAAGAAAAACCACAAAAGCAACAGAATACGATCATTAATTTGAGTTAATACAGTTAATCAATAGGCAAGATCTCATTGAAATCAGGCTGTAAAACGTGGCATCTCACTGAAAGGATCTATATTAAAAATTAACTGCAGGGAATTTTTTTCAAATACAAGAACAATAAGAATCAAATTTTTTTTTAAATCACCATGGTTTTATTAACAGAATCTAAAAATCAAAATGGAGTAGTCAAAACCATTGGGAATAAAACCTAGAGCCACAGCAATTATTAGAGAATGGTAAGCAGAAAATGTTTATAAAATCAGAATAACAGAGAAGCAAAAGGGATTGCAAGTGAAAAAGAACAAATACTGCAGGAAGAAAAGACTGTAGAAACAAAATGCTCAAAGAAGATTATAAAGGAAATCTAGACACATTTAGTATCTCACGTAATATTTTGTTGAGAATGTGTCTAGATAAGATACTTTGGCTCCTGCTGTATATCTATTAATAAACATGAGATTAAATAGATATGTCTAAAGTAAGTCATATATTTAATGCCTAGTGTGGCCTGAGTGCACTTTACATGAAGGAACAGTAGAAAAAGGGAGGAAAAAAGGGGAAAAAAATGTTTCTTCTAGGCATAATCTGTTATTAAGGTCAAATAAAGTTTACTCTAGAATTTGTAAACAAGCAACCAGCACTATCCCAGTGTTATTAATTACTATCTTCTAGGATGCCAGATTTGATTTCAAAGAACAGAGAAGGAACCTGTCAAAATAATGGTCTGAGTGAGGCCACGTTGAGGTCTTCATGGCCAAATGGCTGAAAGTAATCATTACTTTCATTAACAATTTAAAACATGTAATAAAAGAACAGAGAGAGAGAGGCAGTTTACTGGACACTATTAGGATTCAGAAAATCTCAGCTGTGTGGAGAAATGATAAAAACATACAAGATCACAAAAAGGCAAGCTACTACAGTTGAAAAGTCAAATACATACACAAAAACTGAGAAGAAATGATTTTTCCACACAATCAGATTGAAAGCCCCATGTTGGCCTATACTGTGATGCAACTTTCAAAAGGAAATATCGTTTCATCGATTCTTAGCACAATCTTTACCGTAAGAACTGGTAGGTTAACCTTAATGCTGCTAAATCAGCTTCCAGAGTGCCTGTTCATCCTTAGTAACTACAGCTTAAGGTTATATATTAAAATGAGTGCTGAATACAATGCAAACATTAAAACACCAGAATGATGAAGGATAAAACACTGCAGAACACCAAGGAAGAATGACAATTAATTAATTAATGCAATTTTCCCCTTTTTTTGGTAGGGACATATTTAATGAAAACAATTGCGATCCTTCTCTAAATTGTTGCTGTTTTATCCTGCTCTAGGCATTAAGGGAAGAGGAGGAAAAGTTTGTAATTATTTAAAAAAATGGTAAATATTGAAAAAGTGTCTTCTGGACAGGATTGAGTATTCAACCCCACAGGTTGCAACTTTAGGAATGTGATGAGAAAACAGAGAGTTTTAATGGAAATGTCTCTAAGTACAGCGGGTTTTATTAAATGTCTGCCAAAATAAAGTATTTTATATATCTCAAGATGCAACTTGTATTTTTAATTGCTCTTAAACTTACTTCCAAAGGGTTTTAATAACCTTATTCAAGGTTTCTAAACCACACAGAACAACTTACAAAGGTATACTACCCTTCAGTCTGTAAGTGCCCACTTTTTCTTCATAATTTATTTAATTCATCACCTACAGTAGCCAAAATCCTTTAAATCTATAAAATTTGAAAGGAGCCGTCTAAAAATAATCTTGTCTTTCAAAGTCATTTGCCTAGCAAATGTCATCAGTGCCCAATGTATTCTTTTTCAAAATTTCTATACATATAAAACAAAATATTTGAAATGGTAAGACCATAACATTTCCCTATTTTAGATTGAATGAAATTTCACTTCCATCCATGACCAAAAATTTATTTTAATCTATTAAACTAGCTTTTCTTTTAGGCTTGGTCTTTTTGTCTATCATAGATTTGACAGAAAAGCAAAATTTTCCTAGATTTTGAGACATGCCTCTTCTTTATCACTCCGCTATTACTGAGGGAAAAAAAGTCTGCGATTTCATAAAGACTGTTCTTCAACCAGGCCCAAACTTTCAAGTAGTTCTCAGTTCTACTGATAGCAGGCAAGCCTGAAAAAGCCAAGGATGCCAAATTCTCTTGGCTTTCAGCCCAAAAAAGAATTACAGATGGTTCAGTCCAGAGACAAGATTTGCACCCAATATGCAGAGCCACTCAGAGCAACATTGTCTGGAAAGTTCTTTCTTTGAAAATACAATGCCGCAGAAACACAAATGCTGCACAAAAATCAGCCAGTTCCCTTGTACATTCTGAGAAAGTAAGAGAAATTAGAAAGTACCTACTAACCCCTGGGATGAAACATTCCATTTTGACATTTTATAAATGGAATGTTTTCAACTTTCTTTAAATTAGATGTCAAAGAGACCTAATTCTACTAGAAGAGGTCAAGCGAGATGGCTGATACATGCTAGAAGACCTTAACATTAAAAATAAGCAATATTTTGCTGAAAAAAATAGTTTAAACGAAGCATTTTTCATTCTAGCAATGAAATTTATCAGTTTCTCCAAATATTTTTTCCATTTTCTTTTCTTCATTTAAAACCATAAAACACGCAGGTTGTATCCTTCAGAAACAAAGCGGTTATTGAACTTTTCTCAATCCTTAGTGAAATAGAAAGACCTCAAAAATTGAGAAATTAGTTGAGACCAAAACACTCGAAATAGAAGACATTATTACAAAAACAGCTTGTATGCCAATGACTGTCATCACAGTAATATTAAAATATATTCATTCATGAAGTTGAACTCCTCTGAATTATAGCAAGCAAAGATTTTTGAAAAACAAAGAACAGATAACTAAGATGTCAAAATTATATATGATTTGTGCATAGTCTCATGAATTTATGGCAGGTCTGAAGTCCTTTATGGAGCTACAACATTTTTCCTGAGACTTTTATGTTTAGAATAAAAAAACAGAAATATTATCTAGGGGGTTTTTCACTTCTTTGTTGAAGGAATAAAACAACATTGATATTTAGTAGGACTTAGTATGCAAATTACCTCATTTATAAACTCTACTGTATGCCTAAGCTAATGTAATATATATTTGTAACCTATACATGTTACATTATATGTAAGATAAGGGAGAGCCTTTTTTTACAAGTCTTTTGGGCTTTACAGCCAAAGCACACTTTCTTATGCTGAAATTTTTAACAGCTTCTGGAAAAAAAAAAAGCCCTTGTGTGCATAGTCTGTATGAACCAGAGCCAAATTAATCAAAATTTTGAGATTTTCACATGGAAAATTCCTATTAAATGTCTGTAAATGGACAGCTGAATAATAGAGTTTCCTTAAATGTAACTTTCCCATTATGGATCTTCATCCCTTTGCAAGAAGACAGGACTACAGCTTCATTCTTCCTGCAGAAATGTACCCATGCTTTTTCATGCTGAAACACTTCAGCAAAGAGATAATATTGTATATAGCTCAGTTTGGTTACAGCTCTGGGCATGGAAGATTTATTTTAAATATCAATGCCCAAAGTTAAACATCTTGATAAGCATTTAGCTACAAATCTCCCATTAAAACACATCAACTAAAATGGACTCAAAATCTCAGTTCTGTAGACAGCCCTCTGATTACTTTCTTCTTTCACCTGTCGGCTATTCAAATTCTAAAATGGTATTCAATGAGCAAGGAGCAAGCCCTCTCCTCACAGTTTGATGCCATAGCAGAATGTTTTGTGAATCAGATTTTACAATCTGAAATGAGCCACCTTGAAAATAGATAAATCCGAAGGCACTCCAGGCTGTCACTGACAAGTATTTTGACATTAGCTTCTCAGACAATAACATCTCTGTCCCTGTGAGCACCCACAAATCCCCCAGACTCGAAAAAAACCAAAACAGAGCAGATCCTGGCCTGTATGGAGCAGTGCCAGAGCAAAGGATTTACAGGTTCCTTCCTCAAAACCTGATGAAGAGATCAAAGATTTCCAGAGCTGCTGGACAATTTATGCAATTATGACTTGGAAATATAACAAAATAAAGAAATTATGCTATTGGTCCTCCCCATTTTCTCCAAATACAAACCCCAAAGTTTTGTGATTAAGAAACTTACCAAGACCATGAAAGACATATTATTTCCTAATTTTCTCATCCCTCTTGCACAGTATTTTTCTATCCAAGATGGATACATCTTGGTTCCAACCAGATCATCAAAATACTGACTGGATGATGAGATTAAAAACTGCATGGGATGAAGGCCTGAGTACTCTGGTTTGATTCGTCAATAAACCCTCCTTTAAGAAGGATGCTGTTTTAGAGATCTCCTGACATCTCTTCTAGCCCCAAATCCAACCTGAGTTGTCCTAAAACAGCAGGATAGCTATTGGGAATATAGGGAAATAAGTTTATGTTTTAGACTTCATGTTGTTTAATTTTTAAAATTATTTTACATTGTTTTAATTTATTTTATTCAGTTTCACCAAGGTTGCAGAAATCATTGGAGCATGACTCAGATATTTTCCCATACCCACAGTGTCTACTTAGCAACAGGGATAGAGACTAATTTTCTTGGTCTTCACTAGCTAAATGAAATGTGAATTATTCCCTGTTCATACAATACAACTCCTCCCAAGAAATTATTTTGAGTGGAGCATCTGTTCTGGGGCAGGAAGGAAAAGCCACCCTTAAGATATTACTTGATTTTGAGTTACTTCCTCAGGTTAATGATGCAGTCAAGCGTAGTATATAGGAAATATTATTTTGTGATGCATTTTTAATGTTTTCTGCACAAGAAATATTGTTTGTTGCTTAAAATTGATTTTAGATGACATCATCTAAGCTGCATAAAACATTAAGCCTAAAGATTCAACCACATTAATTGTATCGCACCAAATTCTGTGAACGAAATCCTAAAAACTTATATATAATTGTATTATGAATTATAATTCTATGTTCTTTAAAATATTGTAATATTTGTCAGCCTGGCACATCTTCTGCAGTTTCTTATCTTCCACTAAAGCACAGAACCTTCAACTAATTAATAAGTAGTAAACTTATATTTTTCTTTACCCACACAGTGGTAGAAAAAATTTCAAGTGAATATGATATGGGAGACAGAGCCACCCCCAAGGACATGACTCAGCTCAGAGAACAGAAATGCAGGATGTCCAAGATCTTTAGGCAACACTAAAGGAAAATATAACTTTTCAATTGTTGCAAGAAGCTTTAATAAGATCTCTCAATAATTTTTTTTATGTCTGACATTTTATCTATATTAAAATCTGTTGATATTACCAAATTACATTATTTGAAACCTTCCCTAATGTGGAAAAATTCAAATTTTTCTTCCTAGCATGTAAGAGAGAAATTTAGATGTCAAATTTCTCTTCAGCTGGACTTTCTCCTTTTCAAGAAATATAGTTAACTTCTTAGCCATATCAATGAAACTTGAAATAGGAAGGCTATTTTGGCTTTCTTGGGTCAGTTATGTTGTAAAACACTATTGCTAATTACCAATAATTTTAAGTTGTGAAAGACAAAATATTCAGCTTTGAGTATTCATTCCTAACTAATATTTCTAGTTTGAGGATAGATAATTAATTACTTTCTTAGCCTTGTGTTCTGCAATAAGGAAAACCTTTCATGATATTTGTTCGTAGTCCAGAGTCTGTAAATTTGGAATCTAAGTTTAGCATTATTTGGATTCTGTAGACACAAAACAGTTGTGTTAGCCTTTAATTTCTAAACATTTATTGAAAAAAATTACACAATTCCATTGTTTTTAGGTTTAGGTTTGTATACATACACATTTAAGATATCTGTGGATTTAAAATATACCTGGATTTTTTATAGGAAGAAATACATTATTGTCATCAATGAGCAGACCCTGTGAAACCATAATGTATACATTAAGGGATGAATTACTGTGTAAATGTATTTTGAAGTAATGCTCATTTTTGAAACCGGATTAACAAATTCCACGTAATAAAATCCTGGGCCTATATTTCATCATTCAGAAGAAGGAAGGTTTAGAGGCGAAATTTCCCACATGAATGTATTCTATAAATATATTAATAGGTGGTAGTATCTTACAAACTCAAAGTTGAAGTAAAATATGTGTTCAGTTCTATAGTAAAATGATTACAGTTAATTAGGGGGACCCTCTGCAAATGACCTTGTAAATAGTACTGCATGTATGTATATATCATCTCCATCAGATCACTCATTTGTGTTGTGGATGCTAGTATTTACTAAATCACCAAGAACAGACTTATATATCATATTATCAAAGTATGTATGTTATTCCTTGTGATTTGCAAAGATTTGCCATGGAATCATTAGAGTTAATGGCATCTGTAGTCCCACATAAAGTTGCCTAATACATAACTATATTGGACAAGCCGGTTGAGAGGGGAGGAAACCTGAGATGGGGGTATAAATTGACTCATCCTTTCTCATAACCCGTGGTGCCTCAGTGTCACAAACAATAGAAAAGCAAACCCTTATGGGAAATGGAAACTAGAAACTGAAATTCCAAGCCTAGGTGAGTTTAAACAATTAAACAGATTATTCAAAAAGTGTTGTCACTCAGATTTGTACTTCTCCAGTTTGCCTTCTTTTGGTACTGTAGACATAACTGATGTCAAGAGCTGATGCCTCAAGAGATGTGATGTTTAAAGGTCGCTCTGTCCTTTGTCTGAAGAAGTTGCTGGGAAAATCAATGAATATAAAAGTATGGGCAGCAAACAACTAAGAGCTGTGATATAGGGTCAGAGTGCGCCTGTTGAAGAAGTTTTTTTCCTGCGGTGAGTTAAGAGAGACACATTTTTGCTTCCTTTCGCGAAGGGGAAAAAAAAGTGCATATCTGAGAATAATTTGCTTCCCATCCTAAAGTCCATGAGGAACTGTTTTCGTATGAAGTCTTGGCTTCAGAAAAGTTAGCAATATAAATCTCCCAGATTTTAGGAGCCAGGGTAAACATGCTCACACATAAGCTTAGGTTTCTGAGTTTTCCTCTGTGGTAGTGAGTCCTTCACTAGAGTGGAGAAACTAATTGCCATTCACCATTCATGTTTACAACTGAGCATTTCTGAATGTTCTCTATAAGGTTCCAGAATCTCAAGATCTTCATATATACATGATATGAATTGTCATACAGCCTCAGTGGCAAAAATAATCCCTCCCAAAATAATTACAGGTGAAATGAGCATCTCATTAAGTTTATCCAGTGTGCAGGAATAAATTATACCAATGCTCCCTATTTTACAGAAATAGCCTTTCAGCCACAGAAGGCACTTGGAAACAGAGGCAGTAATCATTGTGCATTTTAAAGAAAAAGAAGATATGTACTTCTAGAATTTTAAAAAGTTTCCTGTATTGAAAAAATTGTGCTAAACATCTACACAGCTTGATTTCACAGGGTAAAGGCAACACTTCAAGATGTGGGCCAAGGTCTCAAGTTTGATACTACAGAGAGAAAGTGGTCTAATAGTAGATTATTTCTTCTCATTCTCAAAAGTGAATCAAGATGGTTTGAAGGCTTCTTTTATTCCAAAAGGATTTGTTAATTTGTTTTTCCTTCACTTATTTTTGTGCAGATCAGAGAGCTTGTTGTTCTGGACAAGTGATGCTCATGTTCAAATCTCTTTTCAATAGCTACAACAACAGAAAACTCTCACAGCCAAGGTGACTTTCTATTTGAAGAAATAATAAAAGTGAAGTAGTTTTAGGCAGAGGTGAGCTGCTGCGAATGAAAGGAGTTTAGTTTTCTATGTTGTTATATATGCTTAATTGAGAAGAGCTGGGAGTCTGAGGATGGAGTTAATGGACAAAATATAAGGAAGAAAGTGGCAGACTTTGGACTGGAGGCAAATTCACTGCTAATGAAAACTGTTATCGGTAGTTGTAGTCCACACAAAACGCTTGGCTGCTAGTTGACAGCAGTTGCCTGACAGGTTCCTGTGATGGAGGCAGTGTGGACCTGTGTACCCTCGAGTACATGGAATAAATACAAAGAAATAAAATCTCTTGTTGTTTAAGTAAAGCTGGCAAATGTTTTTATTTTCTGCCACTGTTCTTGCCAGGGCCTGAAAAACAGCTGCGCACAATGATGCACCCGTACAAGAGAGAGACTGAAGTGATAACACAAAACTAGAAATAATTGAAAGAAAGTGTATTTTTTTGTCACCTTTAGTGCCAGTTTTTGAAACATTTTTTGAGAAAGACTTCCTTGACAGTCTGGAAAGCAGCAGAGTACAGAGCTTATCTCTGAGTTTTAGTGAAATGAAACCAGAGAAAGACACTGTACTTGAACTTGCAGTCTTTTTTCTACCCTATGAAATGACAATTGGGAAAATATTTTTATATTCAGTGGTTAAAGTCACTCAGTAAACTGTGTCACACTATATACAGTACAGAATCACAGACTTGTACTTCTATTTACCAATAGAAAAGGTGCTTTACAGCAAGTGCCACAAGGTTTCTGGGTAAAACAGAGTACGAAGTGAAAGTGTTCTTGTTTCCCACATCATCTTCATTCCCATGACATAAATATGGATAAATTTCTAAAACAGAAAAGTCAAATCTCCTATGGATTTATGAACAGTTTGATCCAGAAATCAGCAACAAATAATTTCTTTTTGAACTTTTTTTACCCTTATTTTCCTTAAAACCAACTAGCTTAGAGATTTGTGAGTACACGATAAAAGCTGGAAGCAAGTAGTTACACCTTAAAAAATAATAATGTGCCCCTACACCAGTTTGATTTGGGGGTAAAAAATGTTATTGTTATTAATACATATATGAGAAATTGTGTTTTTTTCTTTTATGAGGCTGCTCCATTAAAAACCAGTTGCAGCAGCCACTTATGACCACATCACTCACTGTAACTGGCAGACAGACATCACTCAGTGCATAAATACCAGGCAACAGGGACTGTTTTATTGTTTGGCTGATGCAAAGTACAGCTGTGCAAGGTTGACAAAGCCAGCATTTCTTTGTGACAGTTCATTATGCAGATTCTTAGTATTAGGGCTAATCCTGAACCACATATTCAAGAAAAACTTCAACTGTGTCAAAAGAAGAAGAAAAGAAGAAAAACTTCATATGTGTCAAATCAGTAAACAATCCAGGTTCAAACCAGTAAACACTAGGGTCCAAGAAAGCTCTTGGAGGACACAGGCAAAGCAGAGCTGAATACTCTGAACTACTGCAATCACCCATTTGAGAGACTATCTACCATCAGTGGCACAAAACCCAGCTAACATAGGACAAAAATAAGCCCTTTTACTTTGCAGCTAATATTATCTGTCCAGGCTCCACAGATGCTGAGTGTGCAACCCGAACAGGCTGCAATATGATGGAATGGCTGCAGCTGGTTGCGGTCCTTCATGATAAAATCGTTTTAAAAACCCCCCAAAAACCCCAAAAAAACCACAAATAAACAAACAAAAAAACCCCAACAACAAAAACAACCCATAAGTACCAAATTAAATTACAGAACACTGCTAGAAGAAATTAGGAGATTGAGGGTGGGATTGATCTTCCAGCTAGGCACACGGTTCTAACTGGAAGAACCAAGAAATAAATAGAAATTATCATTTTTCATTAGAGTATCATTAGAAATGGCTTTCGAGACTTGCATATCTTAAGTTTTTTTTAATTAAGAACTCTTCGGCTTATTTATGTTGATTTTATTAGCCTTATTTACACAATGCCATAACCACTTATGTAAAAGAATGATAACATTTAACTAAATGGAAATTTTAATAAATGTTTTGTGAAGTTTTAGGACACTTTTTAAAAATGCCAAGTTTTGAGACTAACTTCTACAGAAAATAAAGCTTGCCTTTTATTTCTCCTTAAAATACCTTTTTTCCCTCTACCATCAGATGATTTTATGCACAATAATTCAATTTATCAATTTATCTTTCAACAGTGGTAAGATAAATTTCTCTTTTGGTGTATATGTCTAACATCATTTTTAAACATGTAAGTGGAGACAAAAGCATCAGGCATTAAATAATTGCTTCTACAGTACATGCAACCTTGAAATTAATAGAGGCTCAGAATAGCACTGTTCACACACATCCTTAAATCTCTTGCCCGTACCCTAAGCCAGAAACTGAGACCAACAAAACAAGAGTTTGAAAGTGACACAAATGATACGTTGTAAGAACAGAGGTGACAAAATGTTCTACCAGTTCCCTGGGCTCTTGTTGTGACAAGGAATATCTTAACAGGAATATGCAAGTGATTCTAAAATATGTTTTCCAAGAATACACAGAAAGAGAAACACAACTAAAGACAAGAAATTGTAGCAATTTATAGGAAGAAAAAGTCATGTCCTAACTGCTTCTATAAATGAGCAGAGAATGGTCTCTCTATTAAGTCTCATCACTATGTAAATATTTTTTTTAAGAAATAAAAACCTATCTATAGCCTTAGACAGTCAAATGCTTAGTTATACTTTCTCCTCTTATGGCGTCAAATAAATTAACGGGTTCTAATTCATTAATGACTTAAATAATTTGTCATGATTTTTGTGACAGTCTTTTCTACTCATAAAACTAACACATCCTTAAAATATTCTCGTGTATTACATGTTTTAATTGTATGCATATGTAAATTTTTCCTAATAATTTCAAATCTTTTAATCTATCGGAAAACTTTGGAAATTTCCAAAATTCAAATATAATAAATTAATTATACTAGAATTAACCTGCTGTGGCAAGGTTTATTTGTTAGCCACTAAACTGATTTCTATGAAATCCATAAATGGCTTCTCTGACCAACTTGTGCACATTGGTACTCTCGAAAAACATTTCAGATTAAGAGTGAAGTAACAGAACTACAGCAGATGCCCAGAAAACTGGAGAAATCCATATGGATGTTTTTCCTGTGCTGCATCTTCCTGGAAGTAAACATATGAAGTCTGGTGTTTTCCCATGAACAAGCATTTTATCCATCTTCAGCCACAGAATCCAGAATATATACTTTTCCATAGTATGTGAATTTCTCAAAATACCCATTATCATGCTGGAAAATTTTCCCTTATATATTTTTCGTAAGATTATATGATACCTTCTCTTTCTAGAACACCTCAGCAGCAAGAATCCCTCTTCTAATAGCATCTAATGAATTATTTCTCTGCAAATTTGTCATGACTAATGTTTTTTGATCCTATAAATTATTTTTTCCAGGATTCACACAAAGTATTTCCGGTCAATGTCTGCATGTTCCTCTTCCATAGAAGAACTCACATTTAGTGGAAGACCAAATTAACTTCCTTTAATGTTTTTTCCTGTTAAGTGCAAGATTTTTGCTCTTTTTCTCTCCTTTTCCTGTTCACAGTGACATCATTTTACCTACCACAACAGTCCTTTAAATATTTTCCTGGAATTTCTCATTCTTATTTTATTCATCAATTCTTGTATGGAAATACATAAGCAATGTATTGGATGTTATCCTTCTTGTGGATGGTTCGGAATATTTTCAGTGAAAATCAATTTTATTTAAGTTTTCTGTTCTACGAAAGGTAATTATTAAACAATATTGGACACTTCATCATGTTTACTTGAAAAGGTTAAAATTCTGTAGATACTTCTGATTCCAAAGGAAAGAGTTTTATCCACAGAAAAAAAACAACACAAACAAAACCAACAAAAAATATATAACAAAGGATATATAACAGAAAACTTAAAAACACCATTCATCTTTCTAAAACAGAAAGTTTTATACTCACTATAGCTTATTTATTTTTCTATAGATATATATACTTTATCCAGAATTATTTTCTTACCTTCTGATGCTTTCTTATTTCTCCAAGTTCCTTATAGTACTGACATCTATGTTGTTTCTTTGCCACCTTCTTTCATTAAACTCTATAGCCAATACATCACATTGGTAAAATTCATTTGCAACTTGAAAAGATAACTTTGAAAAGCTTCTACTGGAACCAGTTCCGTTGGAGCCAGAAATACAAGGAACACAGTGGAAACTTTGAAATAGCAAAAGCCTTAATAAAGGTTTTAGAATTTGGTGAAAGATAAAAGGAGTTCTTTACAAGGTGTAACTTTTCTCAATTTAATAACAATACAGATGATTTTCACATTTTAAAGTATTTATACTTGTTTCTGCAGATTACACTTGTGCAAAATTGCAAATGTCTCTAACGAAGAGGTGTTTGATCACTAAAAGGTGGATTTTGTTATGCATTAGGTAGATCGAAAATGTTTTTTTCTCTAAGAAAATGTCAGGATTTTTATCATAAACACCGACCTATCAAATCTTTAATTGCAATGAATTAGGTAGTAATCCAAATAGGCACAAGTGCTCAAAGCTGATTAACTGGCACCTGCTCATTGTTATGACTGGCTTGCAAAGGTTCAAGTTATATCTGACATACTGACTGAAGGTAATGATATATGCTTCATTCACCAAAGAAACAAATGTTTTGTTTCCCTGCTCTGATTCCCTGCTTTACAGATACCTGCAGTGGTATAATGTGCACTACTACTATTGTAAAACAAGAGTTTATTACATGGCTAAGTAAGTTGATCTTTGTAAAAGTGCACAAGTGCATTGAAATAAAATAAAAACTACTTAATCCAATCTTCTCTTATACAATTTCTTTCAAGGAGAACAGACACAGCCTGTTAAAATAACAAAGAATGTAGAGTTTCCATTCACATTCACAAAGTGTCCTCATTCAAACCCCCACTCTAAAGCTACCTTTCCTCTCCTCTCATTTTTCTTTGTGGTGGAGAAATGTGATTCCACGGAACCAACAGTGATTTTGTTTTATGTTAACTGGCAGAGCTTTTCGAGCCTTGCAGACCTGGTGACACTTAAATGGCCCACACTTTGGACTGTCTTGTTGTGTGGAAAAGGTAGATAAGGGGAGGAGGAGAAACATAAAACAGGTGGGCAAGGGCAAAGTGGCATTCACAAAAGTTTCTTAGATCAGAGCCAGGTTGAGGATCATTTCTGTGATAAACAATTGCTGTATTGAAATTACATCACACAAGGTGTTATATTACTTATGAAGTCCTGAGAATTCTGTAAAACCTGGCAAGCACATCACATGGAAAAAGGTAAGATCTTCTGAACTTTTAGCCAGGAAATCAACAGAAACTAATATAGTTTAATGGTAATTAGTCTAATACGTGCTGCTTGTAGAACTGCTGCCAATAATACCATGTAATGACTTGTAAAATGCCAACTACTCTGGCTTCCCTGTTAGGGATTAGGAGGAAGCTTTTAGAACTGTACTTGGCTTGATATTTAGGTCACTCCTGAAATGGCTTTATAAGTTAATTTTACAGCATATGACCTACAAGATCCTGAACTATGTTAATTTTCTATTTATATTTTCATTTGCACCAATATTTTCTCTATTGTCAATTTGAGATCCCACAAAAAAATTGTATGTTTTCCTTCTGATATCAGTGTGGTGCTTTTGATGTATTTCTGACATACTGATATAATCAGATCAGAAAATTAAAAATAGGATCTAAATAAAAGTTTGAATAACATCTATATTCAGTAGCAAGTCATCATATTACAATAAATTTCAACCTGTCTGAATAATTTGATGGAAAAGTTTATTGCAACTGCTTGAGCTAAAGTTTTGAGTCTGTGGCCCTCTTTTTTTCTCTGGCTTTCTGTTTAAAGAATTAATTGACTTTTCCACCCTAATCCAAATTCAATTTTTTCATTGTTAGTTTCTCTCTGCCTACACTAACAGTGTTAAAAGGAGAGACTTTCCACCAAACTCCAAGAAAGGGCCACAGAATGTGATCTAAGATGTGGGTTTGTGGATGAGTGAGAAAAGATAAATAGGCAAGCTTGCCACGGTTCTTGGGTGCGGCACTTCTTTGTGCCAAGCCAAGGGACTTGCATGCCTAGCCCGGGGCACAGGCCTCTGCTATGTTTGAAAAAGTACAGAGAGTGTCTCATACGTACTGCACCAGATTAAATATGACTTGATCTGCACAGTCACTCCTCCTAGAGTTTATTATCAAAAGAGTGTTAGGGAGAAAAATTAATTGCGGTATGACAATACACTGAGAAGTTCTCAGAGATTGTGCCACTGACAGTCATGAAAATGGTTAGATTTGCTCACTGCCACACTTTTTCACAGTCCTTTTAATACGGAGCCAGGTGGAAAAAAATACAAATTTGTCTATGGATTTTCTGCTTGCTAGCACCTGGATATGCAATCAACAGTGCCAGTAGTCATTTACCCCTGTATTTAATTGCCATGTTTGTATCACATACATACAATAATTTAGAGAGAATTCTGCTTATATTGTACTTCAGTTTTGTAACAACAATGATGGGGAGCTTAATTTTTAATGAAAAAAATACACATTTCACAAATGAAATTGTTAACTCAGTTTTAAAAGTTCTTTACTGTCTTTGCATTACATGCAGAGACTACTCTCAGGCAATACTTTGAACTTCAGTAAGAGGTAGTTCTTATGAGATACTAACATAAAAAATTCTTTTGGATTTGTCCAAAATCCTTGTCAAACCACAGCAAAAAATATCTCTATAATGATGAGAGTGTGACTAACACACAGTAAATAGTGTATTAGGTTTATCATTAAAGCTGATTATCATTATCATTATCAGTAGTAGTAATTGCAGTAGTAGTATCAGTCAATTATTTATTTAGACCTATTTTGAAAGCAGTACCTCAAAGTACCCACATGGTATGGTGATATACAGTCTTTTCTGATTTAAGGTCATTTCATGAGGTTTTTTGATCTTGTTAGATCTCACAAACAGATTTTGTGCAGATCACCTGAAAGAAAATCAGCCTAACAACTAGATACATGACCTAGCAATTAGTAGGTCGGCAGCTAAAGCATACTGTGTTTATAAAGACTGCCTAAAAAATAGCATTCTTAATAAACCTGACACAGATATCACCAAGTACACTGTGTAGTATGCCTCCAATAATTACCCACTTAGTAATTTTCCTTACAGAAAAATGTTATTTATTTTTAAAGGTTTTAAAGGAATTTCAGATTCAGTTAATGGATTGAAAATTATCTCACATACTTACCAGATAGGATTTTGATACTTTGATTTGTATGTGTACACAGGCAGGCGTATACACACAAACATAGCTACAATTTGTAGTGTGTTGTACTTCATGAAACAGCTATAACTAAGTATCGCCCTGTCAATAAGATGGTTCGTGGGAACTGGGAGTTTAGGATGTGTGAATAAGGGTGATTGTCCCGAGGGAAGCAGTGGTGTACACAGCACTGAGCTGGGGCAGTACACTTGGCCGTGCATGGGTTCAAACACTGAGCTGCCTGCAGCACCTGGGAGCAGGTAGATCTGCAGCAGAGCCAGGGTGAGAGTTTACAGCTGAGTTCATGGCATGCTCAGAGAGCTCAGGAAAGGTGAGGCACCGCAGAGGGGCACAACAAAGGACTGCAACCCCTTAGGGCTGGGCTCCCAGCCAGCCAGGGTCCCTCCTTGGAGAGCCCAGACACCGTCATGCCCCTGAGGGGCAGGGCACACTCAGCCTCGGCTGCACCGTCTGTCATGGCAAGGAACAGTATCGCAACCTGGCCCTCAAATATTTATGACTTAATTATCATTCAAAGTGTACTTTTAGGAAAGCTAACCACAAAATTATGCATTTCAGTGCTAGTTTCTGGAAAAGCAAGCTGCTATGAAAGTACACATCTCTCTTTCACAGGTCTCTGGATTAGCTTTGAATGCAAGGAAGGGAGAGGGAGGTATTTCTAGTGCTGCTTCTGGGACCGGCGTCAGCACTTCTGTCAGCACCACCGCCATGAGTAAGCAAAGATTCAGGGCACGCACACTAAGAAATGGCTTTGCTCCAAGTAGCACATTTCTTTCAAACACACACTCGGGACTGAGAATATTGAAAAATGGTTACAGTGTCTGGTTAATGTTTTGATCACCTCATATGGTCCCATATATAGCTCCTTTCTTGTGTATATTGGTGGCAGCATAACAAAGGCTCTCAGAGATCCAAGAGTTGTTAATATTCATTGTTTTTCCCATTGTCTAACTTTGATTATGCACAGTTTTCTTAAGAGAAACTGCTAAGCAGCAATCATTCAAGGGCTAGTAGACACAATGGGGCCACTTGTGCAGGTTTTTTGCTGGCAAAGTTCCTCTTGAAATCAGGTTAAGGAAGCAGTTGTTTTGTTTAAGAACTGAAATCGGCTGATTTTTGAGAAGTCAGACATTTTGTCTGAAAAGATGTCAAGCGGGTTAACTTTGTTGACATTAGAGAGTTTTTTCCTATGTGATGGGCAATTTCATTCAGGTACAAAGTGCAAGACTGGGCCCAAAGACGTGTGAAAGCAGTAGGTCCTTTTTCCTTGAACTTTTGATTGTAGTTATTTTCATAGTTCTTAGACTTCATTGTTCCAAAAATAAAATAAAACAAAATAAAATAAGTTTTAATTTACAAAATATGATCATATTATAATGTTTAGGTGTGGCAGAATGTGTAGGAATTTGAGCAAGGCAGGTCAGAAATAGGCATGGCGGAGCAGAGATCTGCTCCTTAAACTGAGAAGAAAGAAATACACAGGCAGTGGAAGCAGGGAGAGGTGACCTCAGGGGAGTACAGGGATAGGGTTTGAATGTGTAGGGATGAGATCAGGAAAGCCAAGGCAAAACTGGGCAAGTACTTGGAAAGGGACGTGAACAAAAAGGGATTCTGTAAGTTTATAGTCAGAAAAGAAAGGCCAAGGAGAGTGTATTCCCCTAATAAGCAGGGGTGTACCGGTGGTGATGGATACGAAAGGGGCTGAGGTACTAAACAAGTTCTTCACCGCAGTCTTCACTGGCAGTCAGGCTTTCCACATCTGTCAAGTCCCCAGACAATGGGTGGGTGTGGGGGGAGTGGAGTCCTTCCCACTGTAAACAAGATGCAGTTTCAGGATCAGCTGATGAAACCGGACAGCCACAAGTCCATGGGATTGGAGGACAGGTATTCCTGAGGGAACTGGCTGATATTGTTGCCAAGCCACTCTCCATCATATTTGAAAAGTTATGGTGGTCAGGTGAAGTCTCTGGTGACTGAGAGAAAAGAAATGTTGCTCCTATTTTTAAAAAGGGGAGGATGGAAGATCAAGGGAACTATGGGCCAGTCAGCCTCACCTAGGAAGCCCACGGAGCAGATCCTCCTAGAAAATATTCTAAGGCATATAAAAGACAAGAAAGTGATCCAAGACAGCCATCACTGCTTTACTAGGGGCAAAAAATGCCTGACTAATCATAGTCTTTTAATGGGACACAAAGATCAGCTGATGCCATCTACCCTGACTTCTATAAGGCCTTTGGTATGGTTTCAAAGGATATCCTTATCTCCAAATTGGAGAGACATGGATTTGATGAATGGAGTATGCAGTGGAAAAGCAGTGGGCTGGACGGACAGAGCCAGAGAGTGTAGGCAATGACATTATGTTCAGGTGGCAGCTAGTATGAATGGTGTCTCTAAGGCTCTGTGTCAGAGCCTTATGTTAAATATCATCATTCAATGTTAAATATCATCATTCAACAGTGACATAGACCATGGGAATGAGTGCACCTCCAGCAAGTTTGCAGATAGCATGAAGCCAAACCACGCAGCTGACACAAAAGAAGGATGGAATGCCATGCAGATGATCCTAGACAGACTTGAGAAGTTGTAGAACCTCGTGAAGTTCACCAAGTCTAAGTGTAAGCTGCTGCACTTGTGTCAGGAAAATCCCAGACATGAGTACAGGCTGTGAAAAGTCATTGAGAGAAGCCCTGCCAAGAAGGACTTAGGGGTTCTTGGGGACTAAAAGGCGGACATGATCCAGCCATGTGTGCATATTGCCCAGAATGCCCACCACATTCAGAAGCGGTGTGGCCAACAAGATGAGGGAGATGACTCTATCCCACTGCTTTTCCTTGTGAGACCTGGAGGGCTGCATCCAGCTCTGAGTTCTGAACAAAGATCTGTGAGAGCAGATCCAAAGAAGGGGCCACAAAGATGATTAGAGGCTTGAAGCATCTCTCCTATGAAGAGCTAAGAGAGTTGAGGTTGTCCAGCCTGGAAAAGAGAAGGCTGCAAGGGGACCTCATTCCTCATTGCAGGCTTTCACTACCTTAAAGGAGCTTATGAAAAAAGAAGGAGATGGACTTCTATACAGACAGACAGTGACAGGACAAGGGCCAATGATTTTAAAGTGAAAGATAGCATGTTTAGATTAGATGTTAGGGAGAAATTCTTTACTCAGAGGCTGGTGAGGCACTGGAACAGGTTGGCCAGCAAAGTTGGATGCCCAGTTCCTGGAAGTGTTCAAGGTCAGGTTGTAAGGGNGCCACAAAGATGATTAGAGGCTTGAAGCATCTCTCCTATGAAGAGCTAAGAGAGTTGAGGTTGTCCAGCCTGGAAAAGAGAAGGCTGCAAGGGGACCTCATTCCTCATTGCAGGCTTTCACTACCTTAAAGGAGCTTATGAAAAAAGAAGGAGATGGACTTCTATACAGACAGACAGTGACAGGACAAGGGCCAATGATTTTAAAGTGAAAGATAGCATGTTTAGATTAGATGTTAGGGAGAAATTCTTTACTCAGAGGCTGGTGAGGCACTGGAACAGGTTGGCCAGCAAAGTTGGATGCCCAGTTCCTGGAAGTGTTCAAGGTCAGGTTGTAAGGGACTCCGAGCAACTTGATCTACTGAATGGCCCCCCAATGACATGGGGAGTTGAAATCAGATGATCTAGATAAAGGTTCCTTTCAACCCAAACCATTCTAGGATTCTATTATTCTATGAAATGGATCTTCAAAATAAATCACCTAATTGTCTTCTCTAAGCTCATGTCCTCTGATGGACTCAGAAGTGCTCCACTAACAGAATTGGAAGAATTTTTTTGGGCTAGTGGTATGACACTTTCCATTAAAATAGAAATTTGTCACTTAACTACTTTAATCACTCAGCAATTACCCTGAGAAACATGGTTCACTGTCCTTCTGAGTGGCAATGGCTGTACTGTGTTGTGGAGAAGGCCACTGGGAAACTAGAGAAATGGAATTCAAAACCAAAACTGAACCAGTCTAACAATCTGCTATGCAAATTAGCAAACATTTTGCCTGCTGTATTAAGGGGTGAAATGGGTAAAAAAATGAATGGCAGCAGTCACTGCCTAAGCTGGTATTGTCACCAAATTAGAGTAGGACCAGCCAGAAGCTACGCACATAGCTTTTGTTTTGGGCTCCTCAAAGGGCTACAAATGAACTCTAGACCACCATGCCCACTGTCAGAGGAAAAAAGCATCAGCTACCAGGCTAAATGATGATTTAAATCCTTACGTCAGCCTGCTCACAAAGTTTCATAGGAAATCAGTAGACAGAAATGGTTACAGAGCCCAGAATTCTTTGTCATCAGTTGGTGAAAGTCAGTGGAGTTTATGGCAGAGGGTTTATTAATAGTTTTATATGCACATACACACTAATCCAATCTAATATTAAAGAATTAGCTGTTTCCTTAAAAAAAAAAGACCCACACAGTTTTATTCTTAACATTGTTCCACCTAAGAAAAACACACATCATCTGCATTACTGTCATCTTTTTGCAGGCTTTAATAATCTAGAGAATGGTTTTATAAGAGTAAAAGTGTCATAGCATAGTTGTAGCATAACTTTAACCTTAAACTTGGACAAGCTGGTCAATAACCATGACATGTGTTAAGCAGTAAAGTTACATAAAAGGGATCATTTCCATCTGAAATTTAATCATACATATCGATAGTTGTTCGATTTTTGTGGATTTTTTTGCCCCTTCTTTCTAAACATACAATGCCAAGGTGCTTTGCCTAGGATGCTGTGAGAGGGAATCATCAGTTTTAAAAAAAAGGGAGTACGGAAAAAGACAACAAAACCTTTTATATATCACTTGCCTTCTTGAGACATCTCATCTTCCTAATAAGGATTTAGAGTGAGCGTAGTATTTGAAAGAGAGAAGCTGCAAATACAGATTTTATTAACAGAGTTTGTTAATAAAGTATTGTATTTTTTCACCTATATCTTAGAAACAAATTATATATTGTCTGTTCTCAATTTGCATGAAGGTCAGGAGTGTCTCTTACTAAACATGTATTTTATTCAATATGAAAAAATTTGGAAAGAAAATGCCAATATCACTAAACTCAAAGTTTTCAACTTTTTTTCCTCTATAAATATCTTACTTTAAAATGTCCACAAAATGTGGTTAAGAAATTTGTATCTGTTTATTTTTCCTCACTTTGACTATTTAAAATAGCATGGTTTTCTCCAAAATTGTCAAAATTTAACATTCATAAACTCTGCATGCAGTCTCCATGCAAGCTTTGCAGTGAAAGTCACCTCCCATTTCACTGTCTCTGGCTGCTCTGTTTTTATGTGTTTTTTCACCACAGTTGTGGTACCTGAACTTCTATTTGTGATGTTGCACTGGGAAGATACTCCTGGTTAGACATGTCCTTCTCCTTCACTGAAAACAAACAGGTTTTTTTTAAATCCTGATGTGCTTACACAACATCCTCAGAGTTGTATCAACAGTGAGGACAACCAGCTGTGGGGCAGCAGTGCTGGAGCAGCAGAGCAGCAGTGGTTAAGCAGGAGTGCTTAAGCAAACCAGGGAGGGGGACCATTTAAGCCACCATATCCCCTGGAACCCTTGGTAAACCAGAGAATCAAAATGGAATTTTCTTTTAATATTATAGTGTCACAGTCTGTATTCTCTCCTTAGCTTTGTCATCAATCCAGGCAGGTTCAAACCTGACCTTCTGCCCTTACTTACGTATTATTTTTGTACACTGTTGGGTTAAGAGAAATGTAAATTAGAAAAGCTGCTTCTTACAGGCCTTTTGTCTTCTATTGTACAGGATCCTCAGTGCCTCCATAATCCACCTGCAAGCCATCTCTGCTTTAAAGGTAGCTTAAGGTGCTAAAAGGGTGGATAGAGGAATTTAAATTTGTATGAAATTTATTTTTAAAAACTAGGTTTATGCTAGTTTATATTAATGAATAATGAAATGTGACATGTCAGAAGATGTTAAATATTTGTAAGAAGTTAGCATTGTTCTGTGCACTTTCCAAAGGGATCTATTATGTCTGAGAATTCTAGATACTTATTTTAAGTGATAAGTGTCATTTGGCATCATGTGTCAAGGAAGTACCATGTGCTCCAAGTCTGCCTTTCAAGAAGTTACAAGTGACACCATTCATCTCATCACATGACAGACCTGTTGCTTCTTATCATCATATGATGCCTGCCTGTTGTAAACATGGTAGAGATCCATTTTTCCACATTCCCTTACTTGTGTGCTCCGCTTTAGGTCAATGGGGAAATCTTCTGGAGGTTTTAAAAACCCTTAACAATTTCTTCTTGAAGTCTATTCTGTTTATGCTGTGACCAGATATCAAAGCAGTCTAAACACACAAACTACTTTGAAATGTATTTCACTTTGGTTAAGTATAAGCTAATGCTTTTCTTTATAGGTTTTATGTATTTTACTGCATTGAATATGAGAGTGTGTTTCAGAAAAGCCTGAAAAACAAAAACATGAATGTGCACATGGAGGATTGTAGCCATAAGATAAATAATTGAAACATGTTGGGAAACTCTTTGTGAGATATAAGTGAATTCATTGTGCCCACTGGGATATTTACCAGACAAAAAGTGTGACAATGACAGTACCCTCGTTGTTTGGTACATAATTTAGAGTATTCCTAATGAATATTTCATGTAGTATCATTTGTGTATGAATTGTAAGGCATGTATATCAAGATTCACTAGGGGCACTGTCAAACTCCTCAGTTTGAAATAAGCACTTATAAATTACTTAAGGATATTGTAGGTAAAAGGATTAGTGTACAATCTTTTTTAAGCAAATAATTATGTCCCTTCTTGAGGACAATAAGCAGTTTTGCTTAGTAAAGGAAGAACAGTCTGAAGCAAAGAAAAATAAAATGCTCTCACTTTCACAATAACAAGCAACTTCTGTTCCTAGAAACTCCCTAGAATATTCTTAAAATACATGTAATTTTTAAAAAGAATGACCAGAAGTATTTTTATGAAATCAGGGGAGTTTGGGGAAGTATTTGTTAAACCAGTTCAAAAAGAAGAACTCATTAGTTATACCCATATTTATGCATCTCAAAAACCTAATTGAGAATAATTTTTTAAATAACAGTGAGGGTGATTTCATAACTAAGGGTAGTTCAATATTTTTTAGCTACAAATTTTGTAAAAATAGACTGATTTTTCAGTCTTCATAGTTATTGAGCACATTAAGGGAACTGAAGTTCCATTTCCCTCCATTTTCTGCAGAACAAAGTTCACAGCTTTTCAGGTTTCTGCAAGTGCCTGTGAGGATGCTCTGCATCTCTTGCAGAACAGGGATCACTAAAATTATAGCTTTACGAGCAAGGCCTATTTATATCTGTAGAACTTGTTTAAGCCTGGTGTTTTGTTTTTTAAAATTTATTCTATATAGCTACACTTCCAGCAATCACAAGAGCAAATCCTTATTATGCCCTTGTCATTTTATTAATAAAAAATTCTTTTAGGAATTCTTTTTTTTCCAGGTAAAAACATCAACAAAAATGATCACTGACATTACCTTTTTTTTTTTTTTAAATGTTTTAACAGCTTCGTTGTAAAGTAAGTAAAACTTGACGTCTCAAATAATTGCCAAAGGCCAAGACTCAACAAAGCATGTTCTCGGTTTAAAGTACATATTTAAATCTGTTGAATTTATGGGACTCAGATATCTGCTTAAGGACATGCTTCAGTCAATGCATGGATTCCCACTGGAGTCTCTGGCCTTGCTCTTACAGTTTCAATGATGCCTCTTGGGCGCAATGCCAATAAACTCAATCTTGAATCCACTCAAGTCAAGAAGAACCCTTGTTACTGATTTCACTATGTACAGAATGAGGCCATGTGCGGGGAAGTGCAGCTCTCAGGTAGTGCTCGTTACACTGCAACATGCTTCGTGCTTCCCTCTTTCTTTTTTTTTTTTCCCCTGTAATCAGAGATGATAATTTACAGAGTGGGCTGTTGCTTCTCTGGCTTTCTTTCCCCACAGTTTTAGAAGGAGGGAATGTCATTCTGTTTCTGACTCTTGAGGTTCCATGTGAATCATATTCTGCTACACCTGGATATCTCTTCTACTTCAGTTAAACCAGCCCAAGAGGTTTGTGGGAGGTGGGGGTCTTTATTTTGGTTTTTTTTTTTNAGAATGTATTTTAAATATTTTCAAATAATTTTAAAACTTTATCCCGGTGTCAGTGAAACTGACAGAGAGCTAATCATAGAGATAGTTCACAATTATAAAAGCAGTTTCTGTGTGTATATACAAAGCTGTCATCTCTTTCATTTAAAATGAAAACTTCTGTATATTCCTTGGAAAAGGGGTTGCTGGTCTTGCTTTTTGACAATCCTGTTTCAATCACAATTTTTTAATTTTTAAAGGTTTTTATTTTACAAATATGTCATGGTATGAGCATGCAGCATCTAATCCATTCATTGGTGGGGTCTTTTATGATAAGGATTGAGTTCTAGCCTCAGCTTTTACGTTGGGCTTTCATCTCCATATCTCTCTCCTAATTTATAAAGTAAGTGTGATAACACCTTCTGCAAAGTTTATATGAATTAACTAGCTAGAATAGATTTCTGTATCTGTCTTAAGTTCAGTTGAAATTATTCCAGCTTTTTTAAAAAGTGCTGGTAAGCATGGAAAACTATCATTAGTATTTCTGCACTGTTACAGTCAAGTTCTTTGTACTGAAAGAGTTTTAAGCTCTAAAGACAAGACTCCAATTGTGTGCTTGTTTGTGGTTTAAAAAGGTTTTTCAGACTGTCTATTTTTTTAAAAAGCGAGCTAGAAGTAGTAAAATGGCTACTGATATATCCAGCATCAGAAGATACTGGAAAATCAAAGTGCTGATCAGGGTCAAGGATTTTAGCTCAAGGTCGCTAAAATCTGGTACATTCAAGCAACCAAAACCATAATTTTCTGAATGATGAAGAGCTGGGAAACGCTGCTTCTGCAAGTTGAAAAGAGCCAGTTAGTTTTTAACAGGGAAAAAAAAGTATTTCCTCTATTTTCTTACTATGACTGATATTGTAAATGTCACTGGGTTCTCATTGTAACATTATGTATGAACTTAATATGAAGCTACTGTTTCTTAGAAAATTTTTATGCCTTTTAAAAGCACAAAGCTTAGTTCTACTGCAAGTAAAAACAACATGGCTTTAATAGTATTTATGAGAGCAGTTAAATAAACAGAGCTATACTGAAACACTTGATATAAAATTTTAAGAAAAGAAGAAAAAATTTTATTCAAAAGTGAAAATATGTGAGTGAAATAAGACGTAAATACTGTGAAAAGACATACAACTGGATAGTAACCCACAGGTTTATATCTACAGGACACAGTCTTTAATATCTGACTCATAAAACCTTGTGAGGTGCTGCCTAAAGCTGTTATCAAAACTTCAGTGTATTCAGTGACCCAAAGTTTCACCTCACATCTTCACAGCAGCAAAAATGCTCCCTGTCAGAGTTTGCAAAGTGGAAAATCTTTTCCATTCCACACACATTGGAGGCCATTTGCGCTACGTCTCTATAATATGTGAATAGCTGTTTGTGCTTACTATAAAATGGGCAAATTTTCACACAGGTTAAATCTTACCCAGAGATCCTGGAAGCTGTCCTGAAAAACTCTGTAAATGAAAGATGTCTTCATTTTCTCAGGGATTTTATAAGCAGCTGTGAGACCATACAGTATCAAAGCAAAAAGAAACAAGCAAGAGAACACAAAAGTATAAACACTACATATGTACCCTTGCTCAATCTTTCTTGAGATTCCTGTCCGTCTTTTCTCCTAATTTTTGAATTTTGTTTCATATTTAGAGATATGTACTTATAGGGTATTTTTGCTGAGCTCCTGAGGTAGTGGAGTATAAATCCAACAAGAGTGGGGTATACTAATTTCCTTTTATAACTGGTCATCTCACAGATATGTTGGATGCCTTCTAATTATTGCATTCAAACTTTTTCATATGGAACATCATAAAGTAATTTATATCGGATAATCTGACTTTTTGAATTGTATAATATCTGGGCCTGCAAAGGAGCACTAACAATTGAAAGATACTCTGCCTGGAATGGGTGATCATCATGAAAACAATACAAACTAAGGGTTTTTGTGATATTTAGATAGGAGAAAAAAAAATCTTAAACACAAAAGACAGAGGAATCTCAGAGGAAGCTTCTGGCCACTTGCAACAGAATGTTAATAGCTTCATGTCACTTTAATTCTGACAGCTCTGAAGTGAAAGGCCACTAATCTCTGTTTGTAATGTTCACAATTGAAGAGAAAAAGTAAGTATTCTTACTTAAGCCATGGATAAGCATTAACAGTCTGGAAATGAAGGGAATGTTCTGTAACTTATTTTAGAGTCAACAAATACCTCCCCCCACAGCCTTGGAAAATGTATATTTTTCTTTCTTCTGTGATAGCACAGGTGATTTAAATGGAACATTAGTTTCAAGTGCTGTGTTCACAAGTCACCATCTTTACACAGAAAATGGTAGCCTGCTACAAATTTCAGGCAAAAATTATACTTCATATTTACTAGATTGGCTTAGGAATCATCTGAGTACAGGCTCACTCAGGATATCTTTATTTTTCAACCTGGTTCAAAGTCAGGAAAAATATTAAAACATTAAATTAGCCACAAAAGGCATGATTGCTTAGGATTACATAAATATATAAAATTGGCTTATAAGCAGTTGGGATTTTAATTTTTTTCATATATTGTGTATTAAATTTTAGACATGATACACCCTAAGGATTTCCTCTTCCCACTTCACACATATCCCTTAAGATTTCTTGTAGAAATCTCAGGCTTCTATACAGCAACACGTGGCACAACTTATCAAAGAGGACTGCGCATGAATGCAGGCCAAACTCTGCTTTTGTCTGAGAATCTATAAGCAAGTGAATATCCTGTAAAAGGAAGTGCACTGCTATTTTGTTCATTTCAATATTATATCACCTCTAGACTCAGAAGCAGTCCAATTCCTACATTGCTGAGCAGATGTTCAAATGAAGGTGATTTTAGCTAATGATTTCAATAGTAACATTTTGAATTAATCATCTGAGAATCTAGAAGCGTATTATATTATTTTAATCTTTTTTATCTTGTGTTATTTTCTTATACTTTTGCTCTTCCTGCTCATGCCTAACCAGCCACATTCTGATCTGCCTCTGAAAGTGGATTACATTCATACATACAAGTGTATTGCAGCAGGCATATATAGCTGTTTATTACATAATATCAGATCCCTCGTTCCTTGGATTTATATTTCTATTATTGATATTAACAGCTGATAAGTCTCATAATTATAGCATTAGAATAAGTTCAGGATTTCTTTGACTCTAAACAGATATATTATGTCTAACTACATACAGCAGCAAATTTCATAAACAAAATTCAGTAAATTCATTTTTCTTGTCAGAAAGTCATACAATAATTTCCTTCTTTAGTGATTAAGTAATGATTTTTGACTGCTCATATTTTAAAATTCCAATTGGACGAAAATTAAAATTTCATTAAATTATATAAAAATCATGTTATAATATTTGTATATGTGTAAAACAACATTGCATACACAGTATACACATAAGATGCTTGGGTATGTAGTCATGCTCTTCTGTTTACATAATAAAAAATGGACCAGTTTTATTCTACTTTTTTTTTTTTTAATCATTGTACTTTTAGGTTCCAGGTGTAATAGATCTGATTGTTCTGTAATCAATGCATAGGTTAAAAAAAAAAAAAAGAAGAAAAAACAACCAACTAACCAACCAATTTTTTGGTTAATCAACCAAAAAAACTAAACTAAAAAAACCAAACACACACACACACAGTGACACAAAACAAACAAATAAACAAAAACAAACAAACAAAAAAAAACCCCACAATAACAACAAAACAAGAAATGAACAGAACAAAATAAAAAACCCACACATACACAAAAATCAAATACAAACAAACAAGAAAAGCTGGCGCTGTTTTCCCTGTTTCTAGGGTTTGGTTCTTTTTTTTAACCTTCCATGCATGTCTGAACCATTTAATTGCAGTCACTAAATATAGAAAAACATAGATTTATCTGCAAAAATGACTATCATTTCCAGATTAATCATTTCAACAAATGTTTTCTCAGGGATTAAGTCAACAACTTTTGTGAATTCCATGACTTTACTTTCTTCAAAACTACGGCAAAACATAGGCATTCAGTATACTCATTGAATTTTTTCATGAATTGTAATTATTCAAGCCAATTGCAACAAACTTGGAGCTTCATTAAGATTTAATATAATTTTCTTTTTTTATTCTTCAACTAAATATATTTAGTTAAATAATATTAAATATATTTTTATTTACTTTAAAATGTAGTTTAAATAAAACATCTTCTAACTAAAAGTAAACAGTGTTTTAAAATTTTTTCTTTCTCTGGGTCAGAAAAACAAGTAGTGAACAAATTGTTGTGAAGTGGAATAGCTTCTGTTTGGATGGTCTTTTTTGTCTTTCACTGAATATCCCATTAGCAAAAGGTAATGATAGTGGAAGATTTGCTACAAAAAGTTAATATATATATTAAGATATTAGTTTACATTTTACAGCTTCCTCTTACATGCTTCTTGTTTGGCTGGTCAAGACAACTGCTTGCTATGGAACAGTAATTTTTCTAAACATTAGATGAGTGGATATATGCTTGAATATGATGCCCATGTTTGTATTTTGACAAGAACTGTATTTTCCACCCAAATTATACTTTTTCCTTAGAAATGGTTTTATTTATCTTCCTAGTTATGAATTCTTTGAAGCACACAGAATCTTCAGTCAGAAAGAATTCATTTAGTACAGTCTATGAAAAATTAGACATATTTTATAGCAGTATTGTTATAATGATGCGTAAAGGGCTGACAAATCATACACACTTAAATTCTCATATCCAAAATCTATGTACTGTAACTACTCTGTAAGTTTTCATGACGGGAGTACTGTTAAATAGCAACTGTATTTGCTTAGCTTGATTTTATGGCAATTATCCATGTAAAGGGTTAAATTTCAGAAATAAGCTAAATTCTTTTATTTGTTCAGATTTCACTTATTGTTCTTTTTTCCTTTCAGTCCTCCTTTGCTTCATTAGATGCAGTAATATCTCCCTTGCCTGTGACAATTTCCATTAATATCTCAAAGGCAGCTATTAAGTATCATTACAAGAGAAGATTATAGAAGGATACCACATACAATAACACTGAAGATAAAGACAATAGTCACATTTTCATTTGTTTCTTTGTTCTAAAATGTAAATCGAATTCCATGCACTTTCAAGCATTCATTGCTCTGCTTATGCTTTCAAAGTGTTCTAAAAAGAACAACCTTCATAGCCAAATAAATTAATCTGTTAGGATTACCTCAACGAAGAAAATACTTCTCCTGTCAGAGATTTTTTCTGCCCTGTGGCCCCCCAGAAGAATAACTGTCAGGAGAAAAAAAGAAATTATGAAATTATTTCAGGTGTATATATTTTTTTTTTTTTTTTAATAGGGGAATTTGGTTAAAGATGTATTTTAACAAAGCTCTTAAAAGTGAATAACCACTCATAAAGTGTTCTGCATTAAATGTCAGTCTATGACACCATCTAAATATTTGGTCAATCAGCTTTTAGAAAATTATCTAAACATATCTATGGTAATCTAATTATAGCTAAAGGTCATTCATTCCAATTCTAACACTATGAAGGAAAACTGAAATCACAAAGCTCCTGTACTGGAAATTTTGAAATTCTTACTGTATGAATCCTCTGAGCCAGGACAAATTGCATCATAAGACAGTCTAACAGGCTTTTATTCTTTTTCTGAGGTGGAGAACTGAAAAAATTAATTGGACATGGAATGTAGACTAATTCCAAATATGTTTGGATGCAGTGTGATTGGGTTTAAGTCCTGGGAAGAGACATGGGAAGAGACAGTCAACTTCCTGGGATATGGGAAGAGATAGGCAACTCAAGAGCCACTTAAGTCACATAAAACAGAGGAACATCAGGCTTGTCAGAGTCTCAGTGCCCAGGTTAGAGAAGAGATTATCTAAAGTGTAATCACATGGCACAAACAGACAATCCCGGGATCAGGTCCAGCCACCACGGGAATGGGAAAGGCAGATCCTGCCCGTGTAACCTGGTCTCCTTCTATCTTCTTTCACTCATCCATTAGGTGGCACACCAAGAGGATGAGTGAAAGGCTGTGAATGTTGTCTACACGCATTTTAGCAAAGCCTTTGACACTGTTTACCACAACATTCTCCTAGAAAAGCTGGCAGCCTATGACTTGGACAGGTGCACCCTTCACTGGGTTAAAACCTGGCTGGCTGGCCAGGCCCAGAGAGTGGTGGTGAGCAGAGTTACATCCAGCTGGTGGCCGGTCACGAGTGCAGTTCCCCAAGGCTCACTGTTGGGCGCAATCCTGTTTGCAGGAGTGTTGATCTGCTGGAGGGCAGGAGGGCTCTGCAGAGGATCTGGACAGGCTGCATCCATGGGCTGAGGCCAATGGAGTGAGGTTCAACAAGGCCCAGGGCCAGGCCCTGCCCTTGGGTCACAACAGCCCCAGGCAGTGCCACAGGCTGGGACAGAGGGGCTGGAAAGGACCTGGGGGTGCTGGTGACAGCAGCTGAACGTGAGCCAGGCTGTGCCCAGGTGGCCAAGAAGGCCAATGGCAGCCTGGCCTGGATCAGCAATGGTGTGGCCAGCAGGGCCAGGGCAGGGATTGTCCCCCTGTACTGGGCACTGCTGAGGCCACAACTTAAATCTTGTGCCTAGCTTTGGGTCCCTGACTCCAAGGACATTGAGGTGCTGGAGTTCAGAGAAGGGCAAGGGGGTGATGAAGGGCCTAGAGAGCAAGTCCTGTGAGGACCAACTGAGGGAGCTGGAGGTGTTTGGTCTGGAGAAAAGGAGGCTCGGGAGAGACCTTATCATTCTCTATAATTGCCTGAAAGGAGGCTGTGGCCAGGGTCTATCTCTTCTCCCAAGCAGCCCAAGCCAGGATGAAGGGAAATGGGATCAAGCTGTGCCAGTGGAAGTTCAAGTTGGATGTCATGAAGAATTTCTTCATGGAAAGAGTTGCCAGACGTTGTAACAGATTACCCAGGGAGGTGGCAGAGTCAGCATCCCTGGAAGTATTCAAGAAATTGCTCAATATTGAATGCAGTGCTATGGTTTAGTTGATATGGGGATGTTTGGTCAAAGGTTGAACTCAGGAAACTTTGAGGTTTTCTCCAACCTTAATGATTCTATGAATCTATGATTCTGTAAAATCAAAATAATGTCACAAAGCTATCTGAGTTTCTATACCAATTGTACTGGGAGATAGCATCAGATGAAATACAGGAGTCAATAGTTAATGTGTTCATGAACAATTTTAAGATCTCTGTGTGTAGAGATAGGATATACGAGATATACAGTTAGCAAATATATATGCAGATATCTGTTTTCTAGTTGAAAAATAAAATCTCTGATATATCATATTTTGTGTCAACAAAAAAACGCATTTTCTCCATAATGGAAAATTTTCACAAATAAATAGTATATTTTGTAAAGCTGCAAAAGACGATAGTTTCTATATGGGAGGTGGAACAACTGACTTTGAAACCTTTCACTCTGCCAAAGTAGAGATACTACTTTTTCATAATTCAACTATCCTCTGATCTCTTTTGATATCGGGGAAGCTAGAGCTAGACTGTTTCCTCAGGTCTGACTTTTGGATAGACTGTAAAATTTTTTATATTTGTTCCAGCCATTGTGATTCAGTGTGGGAGTACCTTATCCATCACACCAGAGAGAGCATAGACCGCCTCTCAGAAGCAAGCAGTTGCATAATGGACAAAAATAATGTTTCTGAATTTACTTACACAAGTGTAAAAGCCTCATGTGCTTGATCACTCTGATCCGGCTGAAGAATGAAGAATGAATAAATGAGTGACAACACTAAGTTTTAAAAGTCTTGGCTGAGCAGCAAAATAAGTTGCGGGATTTTCTGAAGTGCAAAACATCCAAGAGCTGTGATTGAACCAGTGGTTCTGTACTTGAAGTAACATCTGTCCACAAGTGACATAGGGACATATGTTATACCTCCCTCAAGAGCATACTTCCGGCTGGTGTTCCTTGCTGCTCCAGGCAAAATGGAGCTAACTCTTGTTCTTTGTTGCTGCAGCTCAGAAAGAACACAATTACATGTTTCACCACAATACAATCTTTTGTATTCTTCTTCCAGACTAGGAGCCATATCCTGGTCTACACACAACAGCAAGTGGCTACAAATTTGTTACTTAATATGAAAACACAAGAGTGATCATACTTGCTGGAATGAGAGCTAGCTGGAAAATCGGTACTGTTATATTTGATAAGCTAGGTGCTTAACTAGGTGGAACTTCATTTCTGCTCTTCTCAGCAGCCATCAGTCCAGTATCTCTTGACTAGCCCTGTTATGATTTCAGAGCCAGAGCAATTCTTAGACAGATACAGATGAAATCAGCCTCAGTGCTTTAATAATAAATAGTTAGCATTCTTGAAGTAGGTTCAGCCATTCATTAGTAATTAAGAAATTACAAGGCTACAGTTTCAAAGGTGCCATTTCTACTTTTGGGGTCCTCAAACAGTCTTTTGTAGAATTACACCACCCACACTGTCAGTACTATGGATAAGATGCTTTCACTTAGAGTACAAAGGTGAGTACTTAGTAAACAAAAAGGTTTATTGCTTCTTTTCACCATGTATGTAGTTGAGAAAAAAGCGTCACTTCATACAAATTTTCAGTTTCAAGCTAGAATTTAATAGACTGAGGCCTGCAGTCAGTAATCAAGAATCACTTAAATAGCTGGATAAGACTAATCATTTTTGCTTCTTCTCCAGCTGTCTCAGCTACTGCTTTTCAGCTAAAAAGAAAACCCCAACCCTCAGGAAAATTCAACTTTCTGTTTTAATTACAGAACCTAGTTGTATCGATTAGTATTTTGAATGGCAAGATAACACTGAACATTAAGTGATCTCTCTCTGGGAGGGAGAGAAAGACAGGAAAGAATTTTTTTATTGTCAAATGCATCAGGTCTGCAGGGAACAGTCTCCAGCTATTTTACCCAAGAAAGCAAGGCATAGGATGAACAATAAAATGTCTGGCTCTTGCCTTGCCTGGGTTTCTTACTCTAGAAAATCACTGTGCAGTTCAGACACTGTTAGTTCCAGCCCATTCTGGAGAAAGGCAAGTTAAGGATTTAACTAGGGCTGGAGTGCTGAAGGAGAGACGTTCAGCACACTATTTAGGTGACATATACGTGGAAAGTAGAAGGCCAAATTTGGGTAAATTATGAATTTATCGTTACAGAGACACATATTTTTTGTGGAGCTTAAGGTATGATACAGAGGGTTGGCATGCTGAGTTGATCAAATGCAACCAAAATCATGATGTTCAGAGCTTTTGCTAAACCCATTTTAATGGCTTCGGTTTAATACTCTGTACTTAATTTCCCACTTTGTTTAATTTCCCAGCTTTGTTTTCAGCTAAGAGCAGTGATCATGAGATCCTGAGATCCTCAACTGCTTCAGTAAGTGAACATTAGTACTTCTGTGTTGGGTTAATTTTGGCTAATGGCCAAACATCCCTCCAGGTACTCTCTCACTGCCCCTCCTTCTCAGTCGGTCACGAAAGAAAATAAGATTAAAAGGTCATGCATGAGATAAAATCAGAGAGATTACATATCAGCTGCCATCACTGGCAAAACAGACTCAACTGGGGCAAAATTAATTTAATTCTTTACCAATTAAAATAGATCTGGATGGTGGAAAAGTAAGGCACAAATTTAAAAACACTTTCCTTCCACTTCCACCTCTCTTCACAGGCTCAACTTCATTCCTTCATTCTCAACTCCTTGGCCTCCTGTCAATAAAGGGCAGAGAGAGATAAAGAATGGGGTCTATGGTGAGTTCCTAGTAGCTCCTCTCTGCTGCTCCTTTCTCCTCATGCTTTTCCACTTCTGCAGTGTGGTGGCTCCATGGGCTGCAGGGCACTATCTGCTCTGGTGTATGCAGCTGTCTCTCCCTCCATGAATGACTTTGCTGTTCTCAGAGTTGTTTCCCACCTATTTTTTTCCTCATCCTTTCTCTTACTCTCTGCCATTTTTTGTCCTTTCTTAACTGTATCCACATATACGACTGTGGGTCTCAGCTGTGTCCAGCATCAGGGGCTTTGGGGCCATCTGGATCCCCCTGTGTCAGCATGGGACAGCCCCAGCTTCTTCCCTCAGAGCCCAATCCTGTGGCCTCTCTTTGTCAACACCTGGCCACAGCCATCCCATACAGTCTCCTCCTTGCCAAGATACTGCTATCATCAGCAGGCAGTACTATATGCAGGGTATAGAGCTCTCTGCTTTACTTTGTATGTTATACTGCCTCCCTGTTCAAACTCATCTTTATGTCAGGAAAGACAAGTGCAAGGAAAAAATAAGTAGAAACTGCACAAGGAAGCAAAGCAACAGACTGGATGGTCCAAGAACTTTGATTTCCTTATTTTACCACCGTACTCTTCTCAGTTTTACAACAGTTTGAATTGTCTGATATTCATCATTGTCTTGACTTCTCTTTGGCTTAACTCTGTCAGTGACTGAACTGTGCACCCACAAACACAATTTTTATTTTTAGTTTGTTTCACTACATCATAGTTTAGCAGTCTTGCACCCATCATCTTCTAACCGATGACAGAAAATGTAACAGTTCCTCAGCCTTCTGAGCATCGTCAAGGAAACAACTAACAAACATCTCACTAATGTATCAAATAGCTATATTTCAAATACATTGCCTCCTTATTTTGGCAGAAAACACACATACACACATGAGCCTACCTTCCTTGAGATATACTTAACAATTTTTCAAATACTTATATCACTTATTGTCTTTCATGTACTTCAGTACCTTACACATATCATATATACCATGTCTTTGCTCAAAAAACAAACATTCCGATGTCTCACAGTAATTCAGCACACTGAATATATTTCTTGTAAAAGATTCAGGGTTTCATGTAGATAAATATAACTGTCACTTTCTCTTGGCTGCTCAGCACTGTTGTAACTCAGATATTTGGACATGTGCAGAAGCAAAACTTTGTGTGTTTTGGAAGCCTCAGGCACCTGCAGAGCTTGTCAGTCCCTGTGGGTTTTAGCAGGACTTGTTAATGATCAGCATTGGAACTCAATTTCTGCATTGCTTTTAAAGCTGAGGTATCAACAGCCCTTTCTTTAAAAATCTGATCTTTAGTTCAGTCATACACGTAAAATAAGTTTATTCTGTGTGTCCTCTAACATGGAATATTGTGATTATGAAGAGAAGGAGGGGAAAAAAATTCTTTTCCAGGGCATTATAGAAGATTAAAATCCAATCAGACTGAAAAGGTCAAGTTGAAAGAAAATATTGAGAATTACTTTTTATCTGAGGTTAAAATAAGTTAAGGAATTTGATTTGGTGCTAGCAGCCTCTATACAAGACATGCAGAATCATCAGTACTTTGAAATTAGTCTGACAAGAACTAAATTTCTTGACCTAACTGACACGTGGTTGTGGTATGGTTTGTTCATTCTAGGAACTTTGTCTGGTTTTGGTGAGTAGCCAGGTTTTAATGAAAATATTATCAGTACTTTCTAATTATTACTAGTTAGTAAGGTGGTATGTACGAAACTAAACTTGTCACAAGGAATTGCAAAGTTTCCAAGGACTCAATTCCTACAAGGAAAAGAAAATCACCTGTGCTTGCTACATCATCTGTAACACATACCTTGAAATTATGTGCCCAAATTATAAAAATACCAACCCTATTGCTAAAAACATAGCTAGTATAAGTCACGAGTCATAAATAGTATTAAGTCAAAGATTTGTTTTCAGATGCATTAACTTGGACTGAGAATAAACATCCTGCACTCATCAAGGCTATTCAGACCTGTGTTAATGTAAAAGGGGAATAAACTGTAGTTCATAATTTAATGTTCAGGGCTTGTTCATATGGTTCTGCTTGCTATCATAGTGTCCAAAATTTAAACCCAGAGCTTTTAATAGAAAAAAATGCACTTTTGCTCACAGGTAAAGTATAATTCTTGTTGTTACAAAGGTGAGGAAACGATCAGTTCAAACATCATAGATTTTATTTCAAACAGCTGAAATATATTCAGAAGTTTAAATGAAATCCTTCTATTATCATGAAAACCTCTGAATTTTTTTCACTAGCTTGTAGCTAATATTGAGGGAATTCAGGGAATATTGAGAAATAAAAGAAGGTCATTTTCTCAAGCATAAGTATAGACTGCAGACTATCAATGAAATATTAACTTATGATTGTGTTTTGTTAGGTGCATTGCCCAGGAAGCTTTTTGTTTATTCTCATCAGCCTGCTGTTCTCTGTTATTATAATTTACAAGTATGTAGGCAATCTAATAAATCCTTGTTTGAAACGCTTCAGAATCTATTGGCAGTTTTCAGCAGTAGCACTGTGTGGTTTTGCTCTTACATAATTGCCTTTAGCAAGTACTAGGAAAGAAGGATTTTCAAATTCACATGAAAGGAGAGACTGATTAGAGTATGCTATTTATGATGATAGCATTAAATTTCACTGTTTTCCTCCAAATTCTCAATTCAGATGGTCCTTTTTATCAAGAGCCTTTCCTAATGTCTTAACTCTCTTACATAACAGAAGTCTGAGAAAGGTAACACAAATGTGTTTAGAACCATATTTTGCTGCCTTTGTTTCAGAGTACCCTGAAATGACTTTTCAGGAGTAAATTTAGTACCATTAATAAAGAAAAAAAATTTTAATAAATAAAAAATAACAACTGACAGAAAACAGCAGAAATAGAAGAAACAAAAAAAAGTGAGTCAAGACAGAGGAACTATTCTGATTTAATGATAATTTTCATACTAGAACACTTTATTTTCCCAGATATTACCTTTTATCTAGAATGATACACAAGATTAGTAAAATACTAATTTGTGTGAGTCTTAAGGCAAATAAATAAAACCAAGAATCTTTTACTTGAAAAGTTAAGGAGTTTGTTCAATGCCATGTACTCACCCAAAATTTGATTCCAGAAACATTTAGCAAAAATCTAATTTTAGTATGCAAATTTTGACTATGTATAGCAAAACCATGATACTCCACCAAAGCCAAAGTAACACGACCTTCACAGACCAGGACCCAGAGGAAACCAAATGAGGTTTTTCAACCCTGTTACCTAAGTCATATCATTGTGCTACATACACAAGGATAGAATGGTATTACAGCTTAGCATAGCGTCTTGTCTGCAAGACAAAGAGCCAATAATAAGGAGAGAATATGAAACACAAAACATGTAAAAAAGTCAAGTGAAGCCAGGAACAAGTCCAAACCAAGTCTAGCAGCTTTTTGCTGTAACGGGGAATAAATTGCAAATAATCCAGTAATGTACAGCTTTTTAAAAGATAATCCTTTTCTAAATTAAGATTTTTAAAATACATAAATCCATGCACCAATTCTATAATCTGCATGCAAAACCAAGTTTTTCTTCATCTCACTAATGTCAATTCCAGGGCTGTGTGTCTCTGTCACAAACAGTAACCAGAATGAGTAGGTATTTGGTCTTGAGCTTCCCCAGCTTCTAATTGTCTCATCTAAGTAATAACTGGATTCCTATTTCTGTGACTTTGTTTAGAATAGGAAAACTGCCTGTTACGTTTTATGTTTACTTCTGCTGCATCAAATGTATTTTCAGACATTTAGGGTTTCTGTTTTCTTGTTTGTTCCCCTATTTCACACAGAGAAAGGTAGCAATGAGAAGTAAATCAAACATACAAAAAGCTTTGTACTTGTCAGAGTTTTGTTTTATACTGATGCATTTATCACTTCAGGATAAGCAGTGCTCTCTGCATATCCTCAGCTAGTGAAGGCCAAAGCAAAAAGCAATTTCCCTATTCACAGTCCAGCATCTGCTACGTCTTCTGCTGGCTCCAGGGCTGCTCTCTCTTTGGTGGCCCTACTGAGGGCATCCTAAGGGCATTGCACAGTTCACATAGTTGGTGCATGTAACTCAGAGATGAGATCAGGCCCCAGAAATCCCACCTGATGTCTGTTCCTGGTATATGTGACATTCCTGATGTTTTTGCTGTTCCTTCTCACATTTTTTTTCCATATAAGTTATTCTTCAGGAAAGGTGCTTCATCTTCTCTGATTCAGTATAGATGGGTCAGTCAAAAAGTCATCGGGACAGTTAAAAGAGACCAGGGACTTGTGGATGTGGGGAGGATTTGACAGGACAAATTCCTTCATTTTATGAAAGCTGAAAGGTAAGAGTTTGAAATTTAGAGGATTGGGCTTGGCTAGAGAGAGTGACTATATGCACCTTAGAGAAGAAGAACCTTAATTATGATGAAAAATTCTCCTAAAAAAGAAGATTGAGAATTGTTATGCTACATTGATAAGATTCTTAATATTCTCTGGTCTATGCTGGCTGTAGGAAGAGCTGTAGTCTCCAGCAACTGCTCTAATAACATTTTTCTTTATTCTTCTGGCTTCCCTATCTAGCTGTTCAATACATAGTTATACAGTTATTATGAATATAGTTATTCACTTGCATACCCATTTAAAATATATCTTAAGAAATTGCTGCTTGCTCTTCAAAACATATGAAGGAAAAATCAAATAGGAAGTTTATTTTCCTCATGTCCTTTAACACACACTGATATCAGTGATTTCCTGAGAAACCACAATTCTCTTTTACAGGATCTGAAGATGTTCCCTTGTTTCCATTTTCATGCACATGGAGTGGCCATAGATAGCATGCTTATGACCAAGGCAAAACAGTAGAAAAAGCCATAGAATCACAGAATGCTAGGGGTTTGAAGGGATCTTAAAGATACTTAGTTCCAATTCCCCCTGCCGTGGGCAGGGACACCTTCCACTAAACCACATTGTTCAAGGCCTTATCCAGCTTGGCCTTAAACACTGCCAGAGTCAGGACATCCTCAACCCTCTTCAGCTACCTCTTCCATTTTCTCTCCACTCTAGCAATAAAGAATTTCTTCCTAGCATCCAGCCTAAACTTCCCCTCTTTCAGTTTGTACACATTACTGCTCCTCCTGTGCCTAAAGTTCCTGACGAAGTGTCCCTCTCTGGCTTCCCTGCAGCTCCTGATACGGGAAGGTTGCTAGGAGTTCTCCACCCTCTGAAAGCTTCTTTTTCTGCTCTGCATTTGCTCAGCAGCTCCTTATCCATGGGATCTTCTGGAGTTTTTACCTGATTTGGTCCTTTTTGGCATGCATCATTCCTGAGTTTGGAGGAGGTGATCCTTAAAAGCCAGCCAGCAGTCTTAGGCCCCTTTGCCCTTTTCCCATGAGACTTTACCAAGCAGGTCCTTGAGGAAGCCAAAATTTGTTCTCCTGGGGTCCGGAGTGGTGAGCTTGCTGCATGACCTCCTCACTGCCATGAGGACCTCAAGCTCTACCATCTGGTAGTCACTGCAGTAAAGGCTGCACTGGGGCTTCACCTTCCCCACCAGCTCCTCCCTACAGGTGAGAGCAAAGCCCAGACTCACACCTCTCCTTGTTGGCAGGTCAACCACTTGTATAGGGAAGTTGTCATTGATATATTCAAGGAAACTTTGGGATTGCTTGTGCAATCATCGCTTTCAATAGCATTTTAGATATTTATCCTCAAAAAATGGTGATTTTTCAGGCTAATCTTCATTACAAAATTCCAGTTTAATGAAGGATCTCACACAAGGCCTGTTATTCACTGCAGAGTTCTTCATATCTGTAATGAACGTGTCAAAACAGGACTGAAGTGAAGCCTCTCTTTTCCTCTTTATATTAACTATTTTAAGGAATTTCTGTCTTGGATAATTAATTTTTGGCATCTTTCTCTAAATGTGCAGGTAATATTAAGTTCTACCTCAATGCATCCGCTGGATGTCAGAACATGTCAGAGCTAGGATAAAGCTAGTTTAGCTGGAGCATTTTCTGAGCCTAATCTTTGTATTGCTTTTCCTATTGCTCTCTTGAAAGAGGACTGTAGTAGTAGAGCAAATTGTAGTTTTTCTATTCTCATGGAGTGGTTTCAAAATTATTCTTATCTTCTTTCAGGATTATTTCAGTATAAACAAGATCTTTTTAAGTGAAAAGGAATTTCAAACCTTTTAATTTTAGTTACAAAAGGCGTAAATGCAGTAATGAGCATCATCTTTTGAAAAGCATGACTTTTGAAGAATCAGGACATAAAGACTGAAATACCATGTTTGGCTACTTTCCTTTTAAAATCATCAGAAAGCCCATTTATCTCCTTATTGAATAGAGCTTAACAATTGTTCAGACAAACAGCAAAGGAATTAAAATTTATTTTAACATTTATTATGTTGGAAACAAGCATGGTCACAGACTAATACTTAGATTCAGTTAACCTAAAATTATTCTTGATTTAAGGTTTTTGATGTCTCACTAAGACTGTACACTTAAAAGTATACTGGCAAGGTAGAACAGAAGTTGAGAACTGCTAAGTGCAAGAAATAATATTTTATTCCTGCATGCACATGTATGATGATTGTTAAAAGAGATCCACATATTCCTTGGTTTTCTAAGACATTGTTTTAGCCTGAGTTAAATGTAGTATCTAATTGCCAATTGCAATGCATTATGTTTATATAATATGATACTTATTTTTTCCACTTGAGTAGATAAAGTGGGTATCTATTTATATTATCATGATGTCTGAATCAGTAGAGGCTGATTAGTTACACTGAATGCCAGCAAAAGCAAATGCAGTCTCCTGAATAAAAATTGGCAGCTTTCATGGCATGTGAATGCAAATAGACAAACAAGAAGAGAAATGTGTTACACTACCTAAAGTCCCAATGTTCTTCTTATATGGCCTATTCACACCAATAAAATTGCAAAACGTGAAATTCCTCCAAATTTTTCTTGTTTTCTCCTTTCCCAGAGAATTAATGCTCAGTACTTAGCAATAAATAGAGAGACACATATCCCTTAGCTATAGGGTGTATGTTATTTCCTCTTAGCAATGTACAGACAAAGTGTTACTGTGTTTGCTATAGTTCATTCGGGTGGAGAGGTTCTGCTTTGGATGAGCCGTGTTTTCCACTAATGAGTATTTTCTATATATTGCTTCTTATGAAGAATTGATAACCTTGTAATAATCTGTTTTGACAGTATTTTTCTAGAAATATTGTGTTAAATATTTTTAGACATGAGGGATCATGGACATATGGATATAGTGGTGTGTGCCTTCTCTAATTATATGCATTATACAATTCGCCATTGTTGGAGACTGTTGTACCATTCTTCATTCATTTAATAATGCTTTTGCAAATTGGCAGATAGCATTTGGGCTAAAATACACACAGAGTTTTTGCAGGAATAAAACATGCTCTGCCTTTTCTCTAGTGTAGAGCAATTTGTCAAGTAATTAGCCAACCTAATTAAATTTTTGTAGCACTAATCAAACGAATATGCTAAAATTTTCTTTGCACAGCCAGTTTGCTGTCTGCTTGCATTTAACTTGATGGTTTGAAAGAGGCCCTACTATGTCTGCCACTCCACTTAATCACCTCATTTGCATTTTATATTGGTAAATCAAATAAAGCACCAGTGGCTTTTAGTATGATTGACTATGGTCAGGGCTGTTCAGATGGGACTTTTTCACAGAAAATTAGGCACATTTTAATATGAGTGAGTCTGTGCTTTCAACATTCAACAAACTACATTCACTCAGCTAATTAAAAGTGCTTGTTGCTTTTTGCCGATGTATGATAGATTTATCCAGCTGGTGTGTCCATTTTCTTTTGCATAATTTCTTGATGGAAGTTTTTATCTTTATACATAATAAGATTGTCTAAACAACACTTCAAACCAATTTGCAAGAACTATATAAATAATATTTTGCAGAAGCTATTTACTTTGAAAGAAATACACTTGCTGTTCAGCAAACTGATTAGGTTATATATTGTTTCTTTTATATCCTTCTAGAATATAAAGCCTTGCACTATGAAATTTTCAGATTCTGTCTTCCTTGAGCCAGAACATATCACTTTCCTAAAATTGTTGGAAAAGCTGCTCAGGAGTATACCTAACAGTTTATCAGAGCAGGTTTGGTCCTTTAGATCAGGTCAAAATTCAGACCCAAAACTTTACAGATAAAATTTTTTAAAAGTTAGAAAAAAAATATTTACATGCAGAAGTGAGGCTTCACTGCTCATTGTTTGAAGGATTCTTGACCAATATAAAACATTTCCGGAAATGGGAATGGTAAGATTTCTCTTTTTTCTTCTCAAGGGTCAGCAAGGACACAAGTATCAAAATGCATTGCCTGATCACTTTATATGTGCTAACAATAGATGGAAAATGAGCTTCACCAATATATTCCCCAAATAATCCATTTTTCATTAATTGTTTTGGAATAAACTAATCAGATCTAAACTGGTAGTAGGGTAAAAACCCAACAAAATGTAAGACTGTATGGTAAACAGCCTCTTTTCTCCTGAAAGAATTGTGTCCAATTCTAATTGAGGGCCTAATTTAACAAAACACTTCAAATACTATATTCTACATGCATCTAAAGCAAAATTTTCTAATGTAAACTCTGGTACTTTTCTTTGAGCTGACTGCAGGGCACTCAGATATTCTGTCTTGTTAATAGAGCCATGACAGAAGTAATTAAAGAGAGGAAAAGAAGGCAACTCTTTTCTTCAACTGTCATAGGTATTGTTAAGGAAGTATATGTCTAAATCTTTAGTCATGTGATTCGTCTCCCTGTCTGAAACTAAAGGCTCATATAAAAAGGGATGAATTTCTTGCAATAGATTGTTTTGGATGGGGGTGGGAACGGAATGAAAGTGCAAAAATATATGATGTAAAATAAAATATAGAAATAGCAAAGAATTATGTAAATGTAGGAAAACCATTGTTTGTAGGTGTTCAAATAAAGACATTAGAACATTGTACTAACTACAATGCTTAGATACCCACCATATCATTCTAAGAGTCAGACTTAAAGATGAGGTTTGCATCTCTCCTCATTCCTGGTTCCACATTGTGGCTCATTAAACTTCCTTGGACGGTTTCTCGTCTTAAATATGCTTCTTAAAATCTCAAAATGTTAGAAATTGACAACCAAGTTACATGCCTCTCCCTGATGGGGGAAAGTGTCCTTGAACATGGAAGTGATTATTTAGCTATGAAAAATATTGGAGGGGGAAAAAGGCTCAGCACTGGCCATACTGGCTCAGAAGAGAAGCTTGAGCTGAGCCCTTGACCCACAATGTACAAATGTGACAGATGTCTAAGTACCATAATGCTGCTTTAATTAAACATAGGCCAAAACCTCCTTGCTCTAAGCTCATGGGGATTATCATGATAAGAACTTGGCCTTGTTCTGGCCAAATTCACTGTGATCCAGAAGAAAGGCAGTAATGCTTTGTGGGTTTTGATGCTGGGCTGGAATAAAACAAGGTATATTACATCCTCAGGTACAGCTCATTTACCTGGGAACACTGAGTGAACTCCTTTTCTTGTGCCTTACCACACCTTACCTGATCTAGTACATTAACCTCTTTAGTAAACTTACTTGAGATCTCTTGTTTCTAATAAAGCATTGTGGTGAATGCTTGAATCTGATTTATACTTATGTTTTATATTCTCATTTACATCTGTAGACAATCTCATTTTAAAAATCCTCAAAGACATGCAGTCATCCTTCTTAGTTCTTTGAGAAGAATACAAAAAAACAGAATCAAGCTATTAAATTTTCTTGATTAGATATTCCAACTCTCTGGCCTTTTAATTGTATTTTAATGAACTTAAGTTCAACTAAATGTCATGTTCAGAATGTGAATACTTTAATCATAGTAAAAATTTATTCTGAATATCTTGTGATACTGAATAGCATGTTGATATAAGTTTAATGTTAAAGGGAACATATTATAGTCAGTTGAAGGCCATGGGTTATCTCTGATTTAAAGAAAAAACAAAAAAATCCAACCTATTTATTCTTTTCTACTTTCAGACTCAAAAGCACCAAAGGCAACATCCACTTCACCCCCAAAAATAGCGTAGCTCAATAAATCACAAAGGACTTTTGACATCATAAACATTATTTTTTTTAATCTAAGGGAAAAAAAAGACATTTCTTATTCTACCAGATAATTTCTATAATTTATATATCCCCAGTTTGTGAATCTTATCCATACTAGTCTGAAAGCCTAGCTAAAAGCTGTCTTTATTTTGTGTCAATATTTTTGAGTTTAAAATCTGAATCAGAAGTCTTTATTAATAAAACTGCTAGTCTTTAAATCCTGATTCTTGGGCCTCTAATTTATTATAAATATATAAATGAGCTACAAATATATTCTGCATAATAATATGACATTACTGCAACTCCCTGCTACTAAACACATAAATACATGTTAGAGTTAAGAAGATAGATTTCCATGCCTTAGCATAATTTGGAAAACATAAGGATCTCTATGAATTTCATCTTGTATTTTTTTTTCTTTTATGCTACACAGAGCACTGTAAGTACTGGTATTAATTTTCAATTATTCACTTTATTGATTCATTATGAATTGTGAACTCCTCAGGAACTTTAAGGGGTCCAGCCTTAAAGCTGGACCTTCAGCTATAGCTTTTTCTGCATCGGATTAGAAGATCATGCTTTCAGTGAGAGTCTGCTCCCTTCTGTCCCCATGAAACCAACCTTTTAATCCAGTTTTCACTACTGATTTCTATCTTTCCTAACAGCTGATGGTATATTTGTTTGTTTTGGAGACTCTTTTGAGTTTATGTATGAGGGGAGGGAGTTAAAATTTAATTTTCTCTGCCTCTTACCCTATAATCTGTTTCTGACATATGTCTGTGTGAGGCTTGAGCTGAGCTCTCTTCTAGCTGTTTAGTGAATTATTATCCCATGATTACCAGTGAGCACAAAGTTTGTATTAGTAAAATATTATAGGTCACAGTTCTAAAAAGGCTGAATGGCATCACCTAAGTGGTGTAGACAACATATTTATCAACATCAGTGTTATCTCCCAAACCTGAATGTCCACCACAAGTGTAGTAAAACACAAACCAACTGCTAAATGGAACACTTGAATGTGTCTGTATTATTTAATGTCTGGAGAAGCTCTTAGAAATTTTTTAGAAATTTAGAAATGTAACCTGTCTTGTTCATTTAAAAAATCCTCACTTATTAACAACAGATATATCCCTTATCAGAATGAAATTCAGTCTCCTTGTAGAAACAAAATATGAGAGAATTTTGCTCCTAATCTCTGTCTGCCATTCAGAAAAAAAAGCCTTCATACTAATACTCAGAATAATTGATTTTCATTTTTTTACTACAGATTATATGCTGCAATCCAGACTCAAGTTTATATTTGCAGTCAAATATGAAAAGTGTAATTGTTTTGAGGTTTATATGCAACCAAATTAGAGGTATACGCCAATTCACCTTCATAAAAGCAAATTTCAAAAAATGCAGAAATTTTACCCTTAGAGGAGCAACTTGCATTGCATCTTGAGCTATGCTAACCACTTGATGAGAACAAAACCAAGAGGAATTTATGCAAAGCAACACGGACTGACTCTATATGCCAAATGGCACAGTTTAAAGTGCATGTGTGCTACAGCAGCAGACTCTAAGCTGCATCAGCTGATCATGCATAAACAGGAACTACAGTAAGCAGCTGCTGTCAGTCCTAAACAACAGCATTTTGAGCAGTTTATTTAACTGAACTAATTCTACAGAGACAATAGGTTTCTTCCTATTGTTACAGACTAGCAGTGAAGCAGAACGTCAAGCATGTCTCTCACTAAACGGCTTGTTTGGTCTCTTTGTGTGGTATTTATAGCATGGTCTGGTTAGTGTCAGTCTTCATTTTATTGGTATTCTCTTAAATCCTGAAATTTTACCCAGACTATTACTAATAAACTCAAATCTTCTCATAGAAGCCATGTACATTTTCCAGCAAGTCCTGTGAAAACTTCTAAACCCCATTTAACTGTGTCATTGTATTTCATACCGACTCCTTTTTCATACTACAGTCCTTTTATTTTTTATTCTTTGCCTTCCACAGGGGGACTTAGCCTTTTATGTACACTTTTTTTAACATATTTTTGTTCCATAATTTTATTACTTATAGCAGTCTTTGATATCTACAAAAAAAATAGGTTCCTTGCATCAGCTATGAAGAGAAATATACGGATAAGCCATCATGTTCTTATAAGCCAAATTAATGTTTGGTATAATAGCTGCATAAATAAAGAATTTTTCTACTTTTAACTTTCTTATTTCTGGATAAAAATTATTTTACCCCAAATGCAAGAATAGCATGAGGCACAACTCAGTTTGATGGGGCAGACTCTGCTGCAAAAGACATAGTCACATCCTGAAATGATCTTAAAAAATGTTTTCAGCAAGTTTTTCCTCACTTCTCACAGTAATTTTTCAGTAAGGAGTTCTTCTCTCCTTACCTACTTGGACAGATTTCTCATAGTAACTACTAATACAAGTTAGTAAATTGGCAGAATGCAAAAATTTTTTGCACTTTTTTGTGCAAAGAAAATAGCACTGAATTTGTCTAGATCATCAACTAATGGGCTTCCCAATGACAACACTTTGAAAAATTGTCATTTCTGAATACAGGTTTGACATACCATGTACACAAATAATACTTTATAAGGGAACTTAACATCAAAACTGTACTAACAAAAATTAAGTTAGACCAAAAAAAATTTAAAATTTGAAAAATATAAAATATAAAGAGCATCTTTTGTCAGAAAATCCCCTCCCTCCCCCCCAAAAAGAAATGTAAGGGGTTGAACAGATCAATTGTTCGCGTCAAGAACAAGTCTGGTTTTTGTCTGTGTTTCTAGGAATGCCCAGGATACATGGTGAAGCAGGGATGAGAGCTCAGCACAATGTGAGCTCACCTTGGTATTACCTGTGTAGAGGATACCCTGCTCCTTCATTGTGCATGGTTGAGCTTGGAGGAAACCTTAGTGGAGTTGGTTAGCTTTTGGCTCTCATCTGTCCACAGCTCTTAAACCATTCACATGTTTCTCTACACATCATGGTGCCTCCTGCCAGGTCTCAGCCAGCACAGGAAAGGCCATGAGCTGAAATATCCTGCATGGACAGTGGGAGTCAACAAGAATTTCTGCAGCCAGCATTTCTCTGTTACATTGGATTCAGCGGCCCAGGCCAGGACTCTATGATAGAGTAGAAACATAGAATCATAAAATCATTCAGGTTAGAAGAGACCTGGTTACTTTATATTTAGGAACTACTCTGGGATTTCATCTGTTTCTCAGCACTCCAGGGTGTGTTGGCCTCTGGAGCATGAAAAGCTATTGGTATATAACCCACTCAGGAGAATTGGTTATCCTTCACCATGGTGTCATCTGTTCTTGGTGAATGTCATCATATTTGTATTAAAATCCTTCAAGTTATAAGTGTTATGTTTGGCACTTTTTTGGTTTTATTTTGTCTTTTTTTCCTTTTTTCTTTTTTTTTTTTTATTTAAAGTACTTTAAAACCAATAATGTCACTCTCTTGCTGCTGTAAGGAAAAAACTTCTTTTAATCTGGGACCAGATTATAATCTTCAATTATCAGATTCAGATTTACTGAAAAATATCTTCCACTCTAAGAGTTCTACATATTGTTCCATTTAAATGCAAAAAATACAAAAATTATTCCTAGTATTATAATAATGATTTTATAATTCTCTTGCTTATAAATCAGTGAGAACTATTCTGACAAAGAAACCAAAACCAAAATGAAAACCAAAACCAAAACCAAAACCAAAACCAAAACCACACCAAAAACAAGCCAGAGCAAAAATTTCAACAACAACATTTTATTATTAAATCTTAGTGATTTTACCACATTTTTTTTTTTTTTGTGCAACAAAGCTGAGTGCTGGGCACTCAGGACAGCTGTAAACTGCATGTGAATTTTCCCATTTTCTTTCATGAGTTTGGCATATCGATCCACAGATATGTAGTGTATATGTAGTGTAGCGTATCTATCCACATTCAGTTTTTTCATTAAGATATTCAGATTTCATATTAAGTTCCTATTTTTATAAATAATTTTTAATTCCTTGCAAATTGCACCTCACTCATACACAAAGGCGAATAGGAGGTGTAAACCAGCCTTTATTTCTTAGCTCTGGCCACACAGAGTGCAAGTGTGTGTGTGTGTGCAGGTGTTTGCTGGGGTTCCCAGGAGGCAGCTGCTGCAGAAAGTGGTGGCTGTGTGTCACAGCCTGGGTCTGACCCCGGCGCTCCAGCCAGCAGCAGAGTGCCCAGCTCAAGGAGACACAGCACCAGGCACCAAACTGAAACCAAATTACAACATCTGAGCAGCCTTGCCTGGAGCTAAACAGCTTTTTCCAACTCAATTGGGAGAGTTTTGGCGAAGTGACCATTGACCTACTTCACTGTTTAGAAGTTCTATATGAATATATGATGAATGTTTCTCAGCCTTAATGTGCTCTGATATTAATAGTAAGCACTGTAATTACAGAACTTTTGTTAAGAAAGAGTTTTCTTGTTTCCCTTTTCTGAGTAAAGGCAGAGGCCAACAAATGTAGAGGTAATGAGATAAATTTTATTTAATGTGTATGTCTTCTCTCTTTAGAGAAGATGCATTTGTGATGATGCAGCCCCAGCACAGGAGCAAGCCCATAGGGCCTCTGAACCCATCCAGGTGTGACAACCAGCAGTAATGGTTGTGTAAGGTAGTGTAGTACATAGGATGGCAAAACTGCAAGCCATGCACATCACACACTCTGCTACTGAAAATAGTGTTTGTTGGATTAATATTGCTTTTTTCACTGGCATTAGTATTGTCTGCAGCAATGCAAGTTTTCTTACTTTCAAGTTGTCTTACTGATGGAGTCAGCTGAATTAGTCCAGAAGACCAACACGTTAACACCTCCATATTTCTGTATGTCACATGTGTTTGGAGCCATTAACACAGCTGTACACAGTGCAGATATAGCTTGAGATATTAGGATAAACCCTAGGAGCAGCAGAATGATACCAACGGTTTTTAATATCTTGTTCTGGGCTTGTTTAAGAGGAGAAAAGAGAAGAATCTTTAACTAATCTCAATTAAAACCTAACCAGGAATGGCAAAGTCTGCAGGATATTTTTTAGCTTTCACATAAGTCAAGGGGCTGAGGCGAACACAGACCCTGCAGAGCCTTGGAACAATCTGTTCACTCACGCGTAATATAAACTGTTCTGCTCTCTCTAAGAGTGATGTCCTGCAAGTTATATTCAATTGGAACTTAACCTCAGGACGCTGAACTCAGTCAAATAACTTCCTCCAAAAAAAGACACAAAGTAAAAATACAGAGGCTAAGGTGAGCCACAAAAGTGTATTTATAACATGCATTGAAGAGACAATAGCTAGATCCACAAAGACAGCATGTACAAGTAATCGCTCCTACCCAAGCCAGGAGCTTGAGGCGTAAAAACATAGAGCTACTCCAACAAATGGGTCACAAAGCAGCACCCTCTGCAAGCCTGGTGCCACCTGCAATGTGTTCTGCCCATCAGCCAGGATGCTGATGAGATGTATCCTGATGCATGTAGCTCAGTCAGATGTCCCTGGCGCTGCTGGAGTCCCTCTCCTGAGCCTAACCCAACCCTTGGGAGGTATCAGTCCCTGTTCAATACACAGCAAAGAGAGGCACCAAGTGTTCTGTATTGTCACCAAGAAGATTACAGCCCAATCAAAACAGTAATTAAATTAATAACTGTTTGCTAAACCTTCCTGATTAATCAGAAAAGCCAAAATATTTTCAGTTTGGGCCAAATTGCTATTCAATGGAAGAAAAAGAAAAAAACAAAATAAAACAAAGCCCTAAGTTAAAAAGACTGCTTTGCTGCTTCAAAATGAAATCTTTTGCTTGATTACTTTTTTGAGTTTCTGCATTATCTGTTTTAAGTAGTGTTGGCAGTTTTGCACTACAAATGTCTTTTTTAAAAAGGAAATTGTTTTTTAAAGAATTCCATATTTGGTATTTTCTAAATAATTTTCCTTTATTTCCTCTCTTTGACTAGAACTGTTTACAAGCATGATCCAAATTTCAGAATAATTTCTGTCCCCTACTAGCACTTCTGAGAACAATTGTAAGTCTCCTGATCGTAAAAATAGCTTTTAAAACACTACTCATTGTGTTTGATTTTGTTTTCACATTCTTTTCTTTGTCTTTTTTGAAGAATTTTTGTGTGTGTTTGCCTTTTTACTTCTGAGCTTCTGAAGGGCACTGTATTTCATTCTCCTATTTTTCTTCCCAGCCATAAATGACAGAGCAGATCACAAGGTTCTGTATTTATTGGGGGAGCTTTTTAAAGAGAACTGATTACTTTATGACCAGAAATAAAATTATGAGTTGGAAGCACTGGAAACATAACCCTCTGTGCAGTAATGTCCTTATTACATGGGCATATTTTCACCACAAAAAACACTGAGATCTGAGGAATGATTTTTCATCTGTCTCAATTGCAGCTTTAGCATTACAACAATGAACCATCTGCCTAGGTAAAAGATGATGTAGACACTGAGCCGAGCCAGTTTTTCCTACATTTCCCACTGTTACCATCCTGAAAAATTTAAAAAATTGATGCAGGCCCCAAACATCGGATTAATCAAAAAAATAAAAGCTATGTTGTTTTTGTCTGTTTATTACTCTTTCATTTTTATTTTAAACTTCCCTGTGTCTTCTGGGTTCTATATCATGTGCAGGAGTTTTTGCCTAAAACTACTAGGATATAATATTCTACTAGGACTAAATATTCCAATCTCAGACTTCAACAGAACTGAGTACTTCTTAATTTAAGATTGATGTTAAAAATTGGAAGAGCTTGTTATACAGCTTGCGTTTGGCTTTTTGATATTCTGATGTTTGCATGATTAATGCTTAACAAACACAAATAAATGCACAGAATATTACTTCAGCTAATTCTGAAATAGAAAGTAAATGCACAGAATATTACTCCGGCTAATTCTGAAATAGAAAGTCACATTACCTATCTAAGAACATATGAAAATATCTGAAACCAGAGTGATTTGTATTGCAAGTTTATTATTTTTATATGAACTGAGAGTCTGAGGTGATGGTGGTTTATCCATACCAGGTGCTTTTCAGGCCATATTTGTGACAAAGTGCACTGAACAAATATATACACCTATGTGAACCTTCATTTCACTTAAATTAAGTATCAACAATCCAGTGAATATAGTGTAAAATTAAGAAAGAGATTGATACTCTTTACATATTTAACTGCCTGCAATAACTAATGTGGCTGTTTAAATAGGGAACTTTATTTAAGAGATGGTTAGATAATTTTGTCCTTTCCTGTAGGTCAAATCATACTTTTTTCTTTTTTTTTTTTTTTTTCCTCCACAAACGCTGGGGGAAAAGAACTGTGAGCTTCAGATGTGAATTTTGTATAAGAATTTATAAATTCAGATGCTTCCATGCTCACTAGAGTTCAGGGTCAACACAAAAGGAGCCTTACGGGTTTTGCTTAGCATACGAAAAAAAAAATCAAGATAATAGTTAACTGTGACAGTGATGATTTTCAATATCAATTAGGAAGTCTACTGGGCAGCTAATATTAATGATTTTTTAGAATAGCTTCAAATACTTAAAAGGCAAAATAACACAGGTTTAAGCAAGCACTATCTTTGTCTATTGCTCTATTTCAAGTACCCA